>JAPKLW010001120.1:131375-251961 GCA_026898455.1 Plectranthus barbatus
CCACATTTTCCGCTGCCAAGTTATACCCTGATAATCCGGGACCAACAAGTGGTATCAGAGCAGTCGGTTCTTATAGACCGATTGTTTCTGAGTCGCTTAGGACCGAGATCCACGTTTTCTTGCGCTCTATTTGTTTGTCTGTTTGATTAGCTCAGGTACATCAAGATGAATATTCCGAAGCTACTCGACTACAAGACTGTGAAGCATGATATATGGCGAAAGAGGTCTCTCATTTCTCTAAAGAGCATCCATCCGGAAATGAAAGATGTGCTGGAGAAAGGACCAATCGAGATCACCATGATTCAGCACCAGCTAGGAGATCGTCCAGCTGCTGTGATCCCAAAGCCCCAAGACGAATGGAATGCTGAGGACAGGAAGCGGAATCAGTTGGATTCCATTGCTCACGAGTTGATCCTGGCTTCTCTTCCAGAGTCGCTGATGGAGGAAGCCCTCCAGTTTGACAATGCCAAGGGAGTATGGGATTATCTTGATAGTCTATGTCAAGAAACTGATCAAATGAAACGCAACAAATTGCAGGTTGCGGTGGACAAGTATGAGTCCTTCCAGATGCTGCCTTGAGAAACGATCAAGGAGATGGAGGCGAGATTCAACGCCATCGTCAGCGAGCTAAAGTCCCTGGACAGGAAGTGCTCAAATGAAGATCTTAATGCCAAGATCCTGTCCAAGATGCCCAAGGAGGACTGGTTCGTGAAGACCACAGCTCTGAAGGAGAAGGACCTGTCCAAGATGACTCCCAAGGAGTTATTTGCTCAGTTGCAGGCACACGAGTGGGATATCCAGATGGTGAACAAGAATGAGGCCATCAGGAACATGGGATCCCCCAGCATCAAAGCTCAAGACGAAGCTTACTTCGTCAAGAAGGACTTCAAATGGAAGCACAAGAAGCCCTTCCATGCTGACAGACCTGCTGCCCAGGACAACCAGCAGAAAGAGATCCCAGCCACATCGGGATCTAACTCAAAAAACAGCGAGAGCTCTATCGCTGACCTTGAGCAACAGATGAAGAGACTGGCCGTTCTCCTGGAGAAAGCCAAGTCGAAACAGGGAGTATCTCTAAGCTCATCTGATGGAAAATTCATCAAGAGAGCTCCCCGTGCTTGCTATCAGTGCCAATCCCCTGATCACCTTAAATTTGAATGTCCACAGGTGGAAAAGGGTGAGCGGGAAAAGCTGAAGAAGCTTTTTGAAGAGCGAGCATCCAAGGCCATTGCCAAGGCCATGCTGACCAGGACAGAAGTTCCTGACATTCCTGACCATGACGACGGAGAGTATGAGTCAGATGAAGAGTCAGAAGAGGAAGCTCTACTGGCACTTATGGCAGCCTTCGGAGAAGAGTCAGCTGAAGGAAGTGCTGACAGTGAAGAGGCACTTGCAGCTGATGATCAGGTACAATCATCAGCTTCCCCAATGCATATCATGCCTTCTATCAGTTTAGACGATTCTGAGTCGCATTGCTCCGACTCAGAAGCTGTCACTATAGACATTCTTCAAAAAGAATTTTTAAAATTCTATGAAATAAAGAATGTCTTGGCTGGCGAAAATGCTTCGCTGAAAGATCAAGTTTCTATTTTGACCAAGGAGATTGAAAAATCGAGGTCAGTCAGTGAAGAGCTAGCCACTTTGAAAAAGACTCACTTTGAGTTGCTCCAAAATTTTCAAATTACAAAAACTGAGCGAGATAATTTTCACAATCTCGTTCTGGAGCAAGAAAATAAAATAAATTTTCTAAATAAAGGCTCAAAAGACTTGGAAGCAGCTCTAAGTCATTGGAGAAAGCCTTCTGATAAGTCCGGGTTGGGATTTACAAAAGATTTGAGCATAAACCAACCCGAACTCTCAGCTCATAAGGGTAAGGGCAAACTGGTAAATGCATCAGCACCAGCTGGTAATACCAGTCAGTCCCGAATGGCTGATCAGCACAGGAATAATAAGACCAGATACATAGGTGAGTCATCAAGACAAAATCCTCAACTGGCAAGATCCTCTGCTGACAGGACGCCAGCATACCCGAAGACGCAGACTAAGCCGAAATATTCTAAGGCAAGGAAGTCAGCGTCAGCTGCCAGTGGGATCCGACAGCCAGCACCAGCTGTCAAGGGATTCCACGCACAACCTTTTAAGTATGCCAGTCACCAGCATACTTACAAGGGGTCCCAATCTCAGCGGAATACTGAGAGAAGGATATCTCCCGATAGGAGGAACACCTATTGGAGGCCTGAGCCCAATCAAAACCTTTTCTCAAGGGCTGGGAAGGCTAATCATCGTGGTCCACAATTCCAGAGACCACCAAGGCAACACAAGCGGTCGGAAAGAAATTTCCGACACCCTCGGAGGAAGAATACTTCCAGAGGAACCGCACACACAGCCACACCTTCCAAAAACAAATCCATGCATTATTTTAAAAGGAAGGGAAAGGCCACAAGTGATGTCAGCAAGGGTAATACCGAGCTGAAGATTACTCAAGTCTGGATTCCAAAAGGAATGATCCAGAGATCTAACCCTGCAGGACCCGCTGATGATCGGGGACCTAAATAATTTCATTTTCTTGCAGGAACAGGATCATGCAACACAGCTTCAGAGATCGAGCGAGTGGATCATAGATAGTGGTTGCTCGGCTCATATGACTGGTGAGGAGTTCCTATTTTCTGAGCTCACCAAGGTCAGAGGACCTCCAGTTATTTTTGGTGATAACTCCAAGGGCAGAGTTATTAGCAAGGGCTGCATCGAGAAGGATGATGTCAGAATTGTGAATGTATCCCTTGTCACCAATCTGAAGCACAACCTCCTGAGCATCAGTCAGCTGTGCGACAATGGTTATACCATTGTGTTTGACAAATCAGGGTGCCAGATCAAGAATGAAGAGTCTGGCGAGACCAAGCTGAAAGGTGTCAGGAAAGGAGGTCTCTATGTTGTTGACTGGCAAAGCGGGAAGACTGATACATGCTTTGTAGCCACCAGTTCCATGGAAACTAACTGGCTGTGGCACAAAAGGTTAAGTCATCTAAATTTCAAAACTATTAATTATCTAACCAAGCATGATCTTGTAGATGGTCTTCCCAAGGGCGGGTTCAAGAAGGAAGGAATTTGCAAGGCTTGCCAGCAAGGCAAACAAACTAGGAAGTCCTTCAAGAACCAGTCGCCAGTCTGCCCCAGTACCAGTCAAGTACTCGAGTTGTTACACATGGACCTGTTTGGACCAGTAACACCGCAAACCATTGGAGGAAGACGATATTCGCTGGTGGTAGTCGATGACTACTCGCGCTATACATGGGTAAAGCTTCTCAGAACCAAGGATGAGGTGAAGATCATTCTTCCAGAGTTGATCATCCAAGCTCAGAAACAGAGAGAAGCTGTGTTAAAGCGGATTCGTTCGGACAATGGGACTGAATTCTGCAACAGTCTGCTGATGGATTTTTGCGCGGAGGCCGGGATCAAACATGAGAGATCTACTCCAAGGCAACCGCAGCAAAATGGACTGGCAGAACGTAGGAACAGGACGCTGAAAGAAGCAGTCCAGTCCATGCTGGCTGAGTCCGGCTTGGGACAGAGTTTTTGGGGAGAAGCGTTGGTGACTGCCTGCTACACTCAGAATAGAAGCGGGATCAACGACAGACTCCAGAAAACTCCCTACGAAGTGTATTTTGGTCGTAAGCCTTCTATAGCTCATCTTCGTGCATTCGGTTCACCATGTTATATCCATAATAATGGGAAGTCGAAGTTAAATGCTTTCTCGCCTAAGGCTGATGAGGGTGTGTTTGTCGGATATGGACATCCCTCTCACAAGGGCTATAGAGTATTTAACAAGACTACCCAGCTTGTGGAAATAACATGCAATGTTGTTTTTGATGAAGCTACTTTAGTGCGCAGGACCTTACGCCAACTGGCTGAAGATGTTCCTGAGGTCGAGGATGTCAGCGACCAGTTGGGCAGGAATTCGTCCGATGCTCAACCAACTGGTTCGACTAGACCTATGAATGGATCATCTTCTCAACCAGTTACCTCAGGTGCCCGTCAGCAACCTGAGAGGGTCGGTGATGCAAATGGCCTTGCTGAGACCTTACACTCAATCTCCCTGAGTGGATCTAGCAAAAATCAAGGGGGAATTCCGACTGGAATCCTTGAGCCAGAAGACAACGATGAACCAGCTGGAATGGAGGTACCAGCTGATACTGACAATGTTGGTGAAGGTTCAGGAAGCCAGTCAGACAGTGGAGCTGATGAAGAAGTTCCGACTGGAGGTCAATTGCCAGTTGCAGTTCCAGCTCCGACTGGTGAAAATGTGGAAGCACCAGTTATCAGGACAGATGAACCTATTTCACAGCCGGCACCAGCAGTCGCTGGTCCTCCCAAATGGCTGAGGGATCACCCATCCGATGCTATTCTCGGTGATCCGGAAGGTTCTGTCCAGACTCGACACGGCAGTGCGCTCCTAAGTTGCTTTATTTCTCAAATGGAACCTACTTCCATAGGAGTTGCGCTAGAATCTGCTGATTGGATTAATGCCATGCAAGAAGAGCTTGCTGAATTCACTCGCAATAATGTTTGGGACTTGGTGGAGAGACCATCACATCAGTCAGTGATTGGCACCAAGTGGGTTTTCAAGAACAAGCGAGATGAGAATGGCACCGTGGTCAGAAACAAAGCTCGTCTACTCGCCAAAGGTTACAGGCAATGTGAAGGCATCGACTTCGATGAGACTTTCGCACCAGTTGCAAGAATGGAGGCGATACGGCTGTTCCTTGCGTATGCAGCGTATCACGGCTTCACGGTATTCCAGATGGACGTGAAGAGCGCCTTCTTGAATGGCGAGCTAAAGGAGGAGGTTTATGTCGAGCAACCTCCAGGCTTTGAGATAGGCACCAAAGTGTACAAGATGAGAAAGGCCCTGTATGGATTGAAACAGGCGCCCAGGGCTTGGTACGAAACGCTGTCACAATTCCTTATCAGCAATGGATTTCGGAAAGGGAAGATTGATAGGACTCTCTTTCTTCTCAAGGATGGAGGTGACATGCTAATGGTGCAGATCTATGTAGATGACATCATATTCGGATCAAGGAATATAACTCTCTGCGAGAAGTTTTCTCAACTGATGCAGACATCATTTCAGATGAGTATGATGGGCAAGTTAACATACTTTCTCGGACTCCAGGTCCAGCAGTTAGCTGATGGAATTTTTATCAGCCAGCGGAAGTATACGAAGGAGTTAATTCAGAAGTATTGCCCAGAGAAAACTAAGTCCCTCAGAATACCTATGAGCACCAGCTGTCAGATATTTCTTGATGAGCAAGGTGAATCAGTTGATCCTACCATCTACCGAGGAATCATTGGATCACTTCTCTATCTCACAGCCAGCAGACCCGACATTTCGTACTCAGTCGGAATGTGTGCCAGATTTCAAGCCAATCCGAAAAGGTCACACATGGAAGCTGCAAAGAGGATAGTAAAATATCTGAAGGGGACTGAATCTCTTGGAATATGGTATCCCAGAAATGATGAGCTTACACTCATTGGATATTCAGATTCAGACTTCGCTGGATGCCGTATTGACCGAAAGAGTACCAGTGGTACGTGTCAGTTTCTAGGACACAAGCTAATCAGCTGGTTTAGCAAGAAGCAGCACTCAGTTGCTACTTCTACCACTGAGGCTGAGTATGTTGCCGCTGCCAGTTGCTGTGCTCAAGTTATCTGGATCAAGCAACAACTGGAGGATTATGAAGTGGACACTGGCTGTGTTCCCATCTATTGCGACAACAACAGTGCTATGTGCATCACGAAGAATCCGGTTCATCATTCCAGAACCAAGCACATAGACATTCGACATCACTTCATACGTGATCATGTCGAGAAGAAGGATGTCAGCGTGGACTACATCAGAACTGAAGATCAACTGGCTGACATCTTCACTAAACCCCTTCCAGAAGCAAGATTCAAGGAGTTGTGCATCAAACTCGGTCTTATGGAGATTGATGTGAGCCCCAATGATGAGGAAGAATGAGTCCCAGCTCTCATTCTGTTCTTGATCTTCTGAAGGACGCTGATTACGACTAAGTCCAAGCTCTTAGTTGTTTTTATTTAAGTGGTATCTCCAGATCACTGATGGCTCCTACTGGCGGAACTTATCTCTCAAATGTCTAAGGAAATGAGTCCCAGCTCTCATTTCAATTTGCCAGCATAAACCATCAGTTGAAGCGAAATTGGGTCCCAGCTCCCAATTTCAAGCGATGATGAGGAGTGGATTTCTTGAAGAGAAGATTATGCGGAGTGAATTGAGTCCAAGCTCTCAATTCTTTCAATCTTTTAAGTTGTCAGCAGACAACTGGCGAATTTCCTACGACTGATGAAATTGAGTCCCAGCTCTCAATTTATCCAAGTACTCGGGAGCCAGTCGTAAGTACCAGTTGTCAACTGGTAAGAAGGCCATGCTGACAGGGGGAAGTGTTCAACTGGCATATGCTACTGATGACCAGTTATGCCAGCTGTCGCAGAAAAGGCGGGATTGTTCAAATCCGACTAGCGTGTACATCTCTCAGAATTTAATGCGGCATTTAATGCCACATTTAATGTGCACAGTGTCTGCTCAGTCCGACGCTTGGATGCCACCAATCGGCGTGTGCCATGTCAGCTCCACGTCGTGGCGCCCGTCAGCACGACCGCACACGTCACCACAGGGAACCGGGCCTGCTGATGACCGTCGATCCTCGCTTGCTGAGCGTTGATCCTAGACGTCTGATCCTGCATGGCCCGAGTACATTTACCCGATCACTTCCTTCGGGTTAACCTTTATGTTTCCCTACTTTCAGAACCCTAATATCTTTCAAAACTCTCTCAACTTCCCTTGAAATTTTCTGAACCTTGAATCTTTCTGAAGTCATGGCATCATCTTCTCAACCTCCAGCTGATAACCCTCCATCTACATCTACTTCATCCTCGTCTGGTTCACCAGACCTACCAGTCGCTGAAGCTCATATGCCTACGTATACTGGCATAGTGAAGATCGAAGATATCGATTACACCTATCCGTTCGCCCGATTGGTTCAGTTGAACAGGCCGGCGACCAGGCGACAGCTCTCTAACGCGCAGATTAGGACTGCACAGGTTCAGAAGGAGAAGATTCTGAACGCGAAGCTAGCCCTAAAGCATCATGGGCCGGAGCTGATGGAGATGGTCGACCACGAGCAGCTCCGCCAGTACTTGACGGCGACACCCGAAACTTTCCATCCACACATGGTAGCCGAGTTCTACGCTCGGGCCGTGATAGCTGATGGCAGGAAGTCTTTCACAACTTCCGTTTTTGGTCACCTGATCACCGTCACCGCCGAATACCTCGCCGATCTGTTCGGGCTGAGGAATGAAGGTATGGAGATAGCCTCGTATTATCAGAATGATACAGACGAGTTCAGGAGGAGATGGGCGGAGTGGAAGAAGGCGGAAGTGACTGAGTTCCGTACTGGAATGAGGAAGTCAGAAATGGAAGACTATTGGCAGATGGTATGCGACATTGTGGTGCGCATGCTGCAATGTGAGGTCGGATCGTACGCCGAGCTGAGCCTGCGCAAGTTTTCAGTGATGTGTGCGCTTGTCGACAGGGTTGAGGGCAACTGGGCTGAATTCTTCTTTGGCCGGTTGCTGGAAAATATAGACAGAAACATCACTATTCCGACTGACGGTAGGTTTGCTCACGCCGTATCCTTCGGGCTGAGGATCAGCCACATCCTGGAAATGGAATTGGGTGATGGCGTGGATCAGGGGGAACAGCTGGTTGGTTCCGATTTCATACCAGCCACGAAGGTGAAGCTGCCTCGCCCAGATTACAAGAAGCCACGCAGGCTGAAAGGGAAGTCAGCAGTGGACCCTGCTGAGGTCGTTTCTGAGGAGGACTCAGAAGACCTGGGGGAGCAAGTGCCAGCTGTGGCTCTCCCGCTGACAGCAGAGGCAAGGGCAGAGTTGAAGAGGAAGCTGGAGACGGAGTCTCTCTTCGACACCATGGAAGGCGCGGTGGCTGAGGCGACTGGTATCCACCCACGGGACGTACAACTTGTACCAGTCACCAAGAAGCCATCCCACAAGAAGCCTAAGACTTCCCAGCACCAGCAGCCACCGTCAGCTGTTGCATATGACCCTGAGTCTGGGAAGATCTCCATCCCAGTCAAGAAGTCCGTCTTGGGACTGACTGAGGAGGAGACCCTCGAAAGGATGACTCGCAAGAGGAAGCGAATCCAGACCAGAGCTCAGAAGCTGGTGGAGCAGGCGAAGAAGGAGCAACAAGCTTCTATTGTAAGGAAGAAGCAGGCCCAGGCAAGGTTGAAGGCCTTGGCCGACCAGCGAAGAAGAGAGGCTGAGCTGGCAGCCCGTGATGAAGCCTTTGCAAAGGTGCAGGCTGAGCATGAGGCCCGACGTCAGGCGCAACTGGCGGAGCAATTGCACCAGGTGGCCAAGGGCAAGTGGGATGTGCCCGAAACTTCCACAAGTGCGAGGCCACCAGCACCAGCACCAGGCGAGATCTTACCAGAAGACTCCTTTACACGCCTGATGGTCATGGGCGCTGATGAAGATGTACTATCCCTTGTGGATAAGTACCAGGAGGAGGAGGAGGTCGCTGAAGTCCCTCCACCCGCGCAAGGGGGTGGTGGAGGTGAAGAAGACCCACTGGCCGCGCAAGGGGGTGCCAGTGGAGGAGAAGAAGTGCGGGCGACCACCCCGGTAAAACTGGCGAGCTTCTCGGATGTCAGTTCTGAATCCGAGGATGCAGAGGAGCCAAGGGCTGAGGAGCCAGAGCAGGCGGCAGCTGAGGAGGTGATACATTACTCCATGGTGCAGAGGATGGAGCCAAGGGATCTGTTCCCAGACCTTGATGATAAGGCTCGTTGTCCTGCCAGTCGCCCCCGATCTACAGATGCCTCGACATCAACTTCCGGGCGACCAGCAGCATCCTCTACATCACCAGCTAGGCGTGCACGTACTGACAGGCGACCATACATGCTCTGCATCTAAGAGCATCAACTGATTGATGAGGATGCCTTCCAGTCGCGAGTGACAGGGGTACATCGGTGGGAGCACCGCGGGGCAATGGCGTTTCTAAATCCACGAGTGCCTGAGCCTTCAGCATTCAACATCATCCCCTTCAGCGGACTCCCCCACCAGTCGGTATATGCCTCAAGAATTTTTGACTGGTGCCTGCCCCTGCAGCCAGTGGAATACTACAATTCCACTCTCTATGAGTATGCTGAAAACATCACGGCGGAGGTGGAAAATGCCGTCAATGACGAAATGATATCCAGCTACCGAAGACTCTGGAGGGTGGATCCGGAACTATGTCTGGAGTTCCGGAGGTAGAGGATTTTTGACCGATGCGAGCGCCTGCTGACAGTGGAGAAGCGGGCGGTCCTCTATGCCAGGCTGGGTCTTGGCTACTGGAGAGCGGAGGAGGAGTGGGCTCATGCCTTCATGGGCACTGATCCTGATTGCCCCCAGCAGCTGTCTACAAGGAGGATCAAGCGCCGCTTGTTGCAAATCGCTGAGTATAGGCAACTGACTGGAAGCTCCGGCCTCCCGCCACTGAAAAAGATCAAGTTACCCTTCCTCCAGTTTCGAGTCACCAGTCGGGGGTACCAGCTGACGTACGCGCTCCGTCGCCTCAAAGTGCTGGTTACCCTCCCGAGGATCCCTCCCTACCATGCTATATTGTTCGACATGGCTGCCTGCGCTCTGCTGGTAGATCACTTAGTAGAGGAGGATCCCTCTCGTGGTTGGTGGCTGACCCTTGCCGTCCCTCCTGTTCCTATTATCTCGGGCGATCTCGTCCCTGATTCCATGGACTGGCAAGTGGTGGAATTCACAGTCCCAACAGTTGTTTCTGAACAAGTCCAGCCAGCTCCAGCATCAGTGCCAGTGGTGGAATCAGCTGAGGTACCAGCTGTCGAGATGCCAGTGGTGGAATCAGCTGAGGTACCAGCAGTCGAGGTACCAGCAGAGGAACCAGCTGCAGCAGCAGTACCAGCGGAGGAGCCAGCCCCAATGGACGAATCAGCTGAATCCGAACCAGCAATGGCTCCTTCCGCAACTGATGTACCTTCCTCTTCCCTGGAAGTATCAGCGCAGCCAATCTCCGAGATCCATCCTCCTGCGCAACTCATTGCCTTAATTGATGCCAGGCTGGATCAACGATTTTCCTCCTTCCGGACCGAGATGGCACAACAGATGGAGTCTGTAACCGCTGGAGTGTCCTCCTTTTTGGCGCGGATCCAAGAGGGGGAAAGTACGCGAGCACGTGCTGAGGCAGAGAGAGCTCGTCTTGCTGAAGAGGAGAGGAGAATTGCTGCGGAGGAAAGGGAGAAGAGCAGACAAGATATGGCAGCACTCACTGAGATCCTGAGGTCGCTCACAAGCAGAACTCAATCACCAGGATCATCTTCTCAGCCATAATCTTGTTCCTTCATTTTGTTGTAAGTATTTGTATCTCTAGACTAGTCAGTTTTCTATCCTGTACTTGTAACTGCAACATATTAAATGGATTGATTACTGACAAGTTGATGACAATTCCTCATTGTCCAACAAATTGTCTAAGTATTTACTTACCAGCTGAACTTACACTTCCAGTGTAATCAGCACCAGCACTCGTATCACACACTTTAAATCTTTTTGCTCGGATCTCAATTTTCATATTTTAAACGAGCAATATCTCTCCTGGTTTGAGGGGGAAGATTTTTAATTAGAGCTGATGTGAGGATGTATTTTCATGGGTTTAGATCTGATAGGTTTATTTTGTAAAACCCTGAAATACTTTGTAACTTTCCTCATCAGCTGAGTGCTCGCTGGTTAGGCTTTGATCGCACCAAAAAGGGGGAAATTGTTGGAAAATTTGGCTAAGTTTCCTTTCCCCAGTAGCTACTTGTTTAGATTCTAGTTTTGGTGTTTTGGTGGATCAAATCCTAAGTCCTACCAGCGTCAGTTTGTCTCTAGAATAGCTCTAGTCTCAAATGTAAAGTCCTGTTTAGGTCTTTTGAGTTGTAAGTCGCAGCTGATCAAGACTCATGCTGGCACTGTTCACCAGCATGAGAAGTGCTTACCACTGGTTACTGTTCACCAGTTGGAAAAGTCTCATCCGAAGGCGGCTGACAAAGACTCGTGCTGACACTGTTCATCAGCATGAGAAGAGCTCACGACTGGGTACTGTTCACCAGTTGGGAAGGTTTTCATCAGCAGGCGGCTGACAAACCTTACCAGCAGAATAGGTGTTCTCACTGACACTGTTCACCAGCGGTGAAGCCACCAGTCATGGGAGATTCCAAGAGTTAACATCAGACATATTGGTAGACTCAGATTGTGCCAACGCAAGTCACCAGCAGAGACTGCCAGCACAAGATCACCAGAATGATCTACCAGTCGGATGTTACCAGCAGAATTCCAGATTCGCTCTCCCAGAGTCTTAGAGACAAAAAGATGATTCGTCTGAGGAATAAACTGACAAAGTATGACTTTAAGGGAGGATACCTTAAAGTCTATCAGTTCAAGACACCAGTTCCGATTCCTCGTACTGACGAATAGTGCCGTTCTGACATAAAGAGATCAATGTCAGATAAAGTGGACAAAAGCATGGCACTTTCCGGAAATTCCTACCTGCCGCCGTCTGAATGACATGCGAGGACAGAGACCTTTTCCGGATGTGTCCAAATGGCTAGAAGATTTGAATGGGATCCCGCGTCTATAAATAGGTCGGAACTACCAACATTTAAGACGCTTGCTTCCTGACATTCAATACTCTTCACCTACCGAAAGACTGCAAATTTATTACGCTCAAGCAAGTAGAAGCAAAACACTTTCGAGGCCTTTCTAAAGGCTATCCGTGTGTTGATTTATTCAAACACGAGACTTCAAGCTTCCAGCTTGTAAGTTACTGATCTCTTTGGAGTTCTTTCTCTTCTGAGGAAGTTCACAGCAGCTCTTGTGCCAGCCAGCACTCGAGTTATTACGGGCTTTTGCCGTATTGAGAAGATACGTTCTTGGGAGAACTAAACACCCAGTGAAGCTGTGGAGGTTGAAGTGACGTGCTCGCACTCCACAAGCTGATCAGAGTTGAAGAAGGAAACAAGACCGGGAGCGGTTGATCTAGCGAAGTGGTGGACAAGGGTCGCACCAGCTAGAGATAGATCGTAGGCAACTTGTACCTGATTACTCTATAGTGAATTTCCAGTGCTACGACTGGAGAGTGGACATAGATCAGTTGATCGAACCACTATAAATCCTTTGTCTTTTATCAGCTTTCTGCATTTCATACTGATTTAAAACCCAGCACCCAAGTGCTGGTGTATATCTGAAAACTGATATAACTGTGTAAACAAGGCTAAAAATATTCTAAGTCTTGAGCTACCAGCTGACGAGCCAGTCGCCAGTCAGCTGAGTACGCAGAGTGCAAGTTGACTTACCAGCTGACAAGGTCCCAGTCAGCTGAGTAACCAGCAGAGTGCAAGAAACGATTAACCACATTTTCCGCTGCCAAGTTATACCCTGATAATCCGGGACCAACACCTTCTGAGGCAGAGCCTTTGTGAATGGATCCGCTAGATTGTATCTTGTGTCAATCTTCTCAAATAGCACATCACCCCATCTACGATTTCTCGTATAATATGGTACTTCCTTTCAATGTGTTTTGTTGCTCTGTGAGTTCGTGGTTCCTTTGAATTAGCCACAGCTCCCGAATTATCACAATATATCGTGATGGTCTTGGGCAGCTTAGGAATCACATCCAACTCCAGAAGGAAGTTTCGAAACCACACTGCTTCTTTCGAAGCTTAAGAAGCTGCCACATATTCTGCCTCCATGGTGGAGTCCGCAATGCACTTCTGCTTTGCACTCCTCCATGATTTGGCCGCACCTCCCAATGTAAACACATAGCCAGAGGTAGACTTCTTTTCGTCTCCGTCTGCCTGGAAATCCGAATCAGAATAACCCACAGGGCACAACTCCTCACACTGATAGACGAGACAATAGTCTCTAGACCTTTTCAGGTATTTGAGTATGTGCTTTACCGCTGTCCAATGCGCCTTTCCAGGGTTAGGCTGGTATCTCCCTACCATGCCTACAGCAAAGCGGATATCTGGCCTCGTACATAGCATTGCATACATGAGGCTCCCCACGGCCGATGCATATGGCACGTCCCTTATTTCATCTTTCTCCCTTTGTGTCACCGGACACTAATCCTTGGAAAGATATATGCCATGTTTGAAGGGTAACAGACCTTTCTTGGCAGTTTGCATGCTGAAACGGGCAATCACAGTATCCACATATGATCCTTGACATAAGGTCAACATCCACTTATTGCGCTCCCGCAATAGTTTTACCCCTAGGATGTTTCCTGTCTCCCCAAGGTCCTACATATGAAACTGCTCGGATAAACACCCATTTATGCCCGACAATACTTCCACATTGTCGCCAAATAGGAGAATATCATCTACATAAAGTGCAAGGAACACCACGCTTCTGCTGAGACATAGACGGTACACGCAACTCTCGTTTGAGCATTGTGAAAATCCATAGGATTTAATCACTTCATCAAAACGCAGATTCCATGACCGTGAAGCTTGTTTAAGTCCATACAATGACTTCCTTAATTTCCAGACCAAATGTTCTTCGCCCTTCTGCACATAACCTTCTGGCTGTTGTATATAGATGTCACTACCTTCTTCACGGTACCCGTTTAGAAATGCGGTTTTGACATCCATCTGCCAAATTTCTTGGCCCTTATGTGCTTCTATAGCTAGGAGTATGTGAATGGACTTAAGCATGGCTACCGGTAAGAAGGACTCGTCATAGTCTACACCTTCTTTCTGACTATAACCCTTTGTCACCAGCCTTGCTTTGAAAGCTGTAATTTCACAATTTGCTCCTTTCTTTCTTTTGTATACCCATTTGCACCCTATGGCTCGACAACCATCTGGCAAATTAGTTTTCTTGTATACATCCATAACCGTAATGGATTCTATTTCTGAATCCATGGCGATCAGCCATTTGTCTGCATCTTTATCAGATACCGCCTCGTCATATGTCCAGGGATCGGTATCATCCAGTCCGTTTTCCGGGATCAAGTCAGAAGACTCTCCCACGAACATGTACCTTTCGGGTTGGTGGATATCCCTCCCACTGCGACGAGGCATTTGAACCGTGTCATTAGTTGGCACAGTACGCGTTGGTCCCATACCTTGCATTAGTGGCAGTGTTGGTATAGCCTCACCTGTTACAGGTGGATTTACCATTACACTGGGCTTTCCTGATGGAATTGCTTCCTTATCCTCAAGCTCGTGGAGGATAATTTCACTCTTGGATCTGTGTTTCTTACATATTCATCCTCCAAGAATCTTGCGTTGGTACTGTTAACGACTTTCTGATTCTCAGGACAATAGAAGTAACCACCTTTCATTTGCCTGGGATATCCTACAAACAACATCAGCTTACACCTACTTTCTAACTTATCAGTTTCCTTTGTCAGCACATATGCTGGACAACCCCAAACCCTCACTTTGTTCAAGCTTGGCTTTCACCCATACCAGAGTTCCAGAGGCGTTTTAGGAACTGATTTAGAAGGTACCAGGTTAAGCAAATAGGCTGCTGTCTCCAAGGCATATCCCCAAAACAAAATTGGCAAGCTTGCATAACTTATCATCGACCTGACCATTTCCAAGAGAGTTCTATTTCTTCTTTCCGCTACACCATTTTTTTAGGGGGTTCCTGGTGTAGTCCACCGGGATGTAATCCCGTTATCTTACAAGTACTGCAAGAACTCGTTACTGATGTATTCTCCACCACGATCTGATCGTAGTGTCTTGATAGTCTTACCTAGCTTCTTTTCTACCTCAGTCCTAAACTTTTTAAATTTCTCAAAGCATTCAAACTTATGGCGAAGCAAATAAACATATCTGAATCTTGAGTAGTCGTCGATGAATGTGGCAAAGAACTCGTAACCTCCATGAGCTTGCGTGGACATTGGTTCACATAAGTCAGAGTGGATCAATTCCAACACATCCTCTGCTCGAGACTGACTTGCCATAAAAGTCCTGGTCGTCATCTTTCCTTCTATACAGGATTCACAGATTTGATGCGGTACCACTTGAAAAGAATCCAAGAGCCCATCGCATGCTAATCTTTTAATCCTCTTTAGATTGATGTGACGTAGTCTCAAGTGCCAGAGATATGTTTGATCCTCATGGGAAGAAAACTTTCTCTTTAAATGATTATTATTATTGGATGAGTTTGCAACATTCACGGAAGATTTATGCATACAATTAATGATATAGAGAGAGTCAATCAGTTTACCATGACAGATAACACCGTTATTACCAATGATAGAAACTCCACTATAAAAAATAACTGAATATCCATCATTAAATAACTTGGAAACTGAAATTAAGTTCCGCCAAAAAACCGGCAGATATAAAGCATCTCTTAAAATCAAAACATTTTTTTCAAAACATAAAGTAAAATCTCCAATGGCTACTGCTGAGACTCGCTCTCCGCTGCCCATTGAGATGGTATTATCGTCATTCTTCAGCTGCCTAGTCGGCCTGAACCCCTGCAAAGTATAACAAACATGATCAGTAGCTCCAGTATCCACTACCCAAGAATAGGTAGAAATTGATGCTAAACATGTTTCCGTTATAAATGCACATGACGTACCTTATCTACGCGTGCTAGGCACTAAACAATTTAGTTCACTTCGCTTGTGTTTGCATGGCCTGGTGATAGCTTCTGCTAGATCAACTTCATCTAGCATTTCCTTTGCTTCAACAACTGCCTTGTCAAGAGCTGACAAAGTTGGAGCAAGCTCAAATGCTATCAAGTCAGATTCCTCTCGCAACAGGGCCCTGAGTAACTCATGAACAGGAAACTCGCGCCTGGCACCGAGAGATTTGATGAAATCACCATAAGAATCAGAAAGAGAGTGCAGGACAATGTTTATTTCCGCCCGCTTACTTATTCGTCCACCTCTCTTTCTGTACTTTCTCATAATTCTCATCATACTGACGAAGTGCAGAATCAACGAACTCCCATCAGTCATCCTCTTGCAGACCAGGTCCTCCACAAGATCATAACTGACAGTTCGTCTCACCTTCCCATATACTTTCACAAGGTCCCTCCATATCTCAATAGCAGTCCAGTACTTCTTGTACTTGAGCTTTAATTCTCTAGACAGACTGTTCGTGATAAGTCTGCGGGCAAACTCATCAGAAGCTACCCATCTGTCATAGAATTGTCGCTCATAACCAGTACAGTTCCAATACTGAGGAGACAGTGGGTCCATGTAAAGTACATTAGCATGTTTTGCAGTACAGAGTATTTCCATGAAGCAAAATTTCCATTTAGGAAAATTGGGACCGGTTAAAGGGTTTAGTGCTAAGAGATTTACAATATGAATAGACATGTCTGAAAACAATAAATTAAAGCAGAAATTATAACATAGTCGCAAACTATTGAAACAATTAAACATTGAAACCTTATGATAAAGCAATATTAATGTTTCCTTCAATTTTCCTAAGTATTACTATTGCAAGTCACACATGTGGACGTTTACAACAAAACACTTAACTAGACTGCATCTTTGAATTCCAGTCCTTTAATTCCAATCCATGTCCGGGTTCCTTAGACAAATGGAATTAATAATTGGAGACTAACTGAAGACCATATTATCCTACTGAGCAGGGACATCACAAATGAGTTATACTCTGGATAACATCTAAGCTAGCTTACCACCAAAGCCAACCCTCCCATATAAGGATCTATTAGAACACACCTGATCCCTATAATAAAGTTGTCTCATTTAATTCAATCCCTAGAGAACTTATGAAAATTCAATACGCAAGCTACACATGTAAACGTTTACGCATGAACTCCCACTTCTCACATGAAATAAATGTTTGTTTTAAGAAATCCTATCTATTAGAACTTATGAATAATAAATTAAGTAAGCTACACATGTAGACGTTTACCTAGTAAATTATCCACTTCCAATAAAGGATTGCTTTGTGGAGGTCTTACTAAATTATGAGCTTAGTAATTTTTAATTCATAAAGTTCAATTGCACAGATTATTTTATGTAGCCATAATTATAACATTGCTAAAATTCTATCGTGCATAGCATGAACCCCGAATTTATAGTTATATTAATTACACAAAATAAATCACATAGCATGCTTTAAAGCTGTAAATAAAAGCAGTAAACGTGCTCCTATTATCTACAACATGCTTATATGTTGCGCAATTAAATTAAACACATATATCATGCAAAGATAGATAATCAAACAAATAAAAAATATCCTCGTGGCCCCATAATACAAAATAAAATAATTCTAACTATTATAAGCTGGATTTAATTATATAGATCTTCCACTGGGCTCCCACTACTTGGACTGTGATCTGAATTTATTTTCTGAATCTGGGCCTCCAAGATTTGATCCATCAGAAAATTGGACAACTGGGCCAGTTAACCAAATCGCAGGCCTAGGCACACATTGCAAGCCCAATAGCTCGCGAGAACTTGGCCCGACGAGCCACCACCGGCTAACCACCGCTGCTGGCGACTCGCCGCCGCCATGAGGGCTCTCGAAATCGCGCAACAGCCATGCAAGTACGTGCATGGTTGCAGCCAGCGATACCGCCTCCTCCGGCCGTTGCCCGTTTCGCATGCCACCGCCCTAGCTTGCCCTGACCACCGCTCAAACCGTCATTCACCATCTTCTCCACCGTCGGCTAACCTAGGCTCAAAGAAAACACGCACGAGGCGCGGAGGAGATGTGCGCCCCAGCTCGCACCCGCAAACTCTAGGGTTTGCGCTGGTAGCGGCCGCGCCGCCCCCACCAACCGCCGTTGCCGGTCTCCGCCTCCCGAGCCCACGCCGCACCATCAGGTCCCATTGCCGCAGCCCCGGAGAGCGCCCGCCTACCGCCGGCGAACGCGCGGAGGGCTCTGCGGGTGCGCGAACCCTAGAGTTCCGCTGTGTGCCCCCGTTGCGCCCAGGCCACCCTCGCTCATCGTCTCGGCAGGTGCCAGCCTCCCTGCGTCGCTCTCCTGAGAACACCCCCACCGCGCCTGGCCGGCTGTTGGCTGCGCGGCTGCTGCCCATCGCGCGCGCACCGCGCGCTGAATCCCTAAGGTTTCCGCGTGGCTGCGCTGCCGTAGTGGCCGCCGTGCACCGCCGTGCCACTCGCCACGTGCGACCGCCGTGCACGGCCTGCTGCCGTGCCGGCAATGTCGTGCACCGTCGTGCGGTACTTCATTCTTCGTATTCTTCGTTCTTCGTTTTACAGATTTAATTTTTGAAAATAAAATATTACATTTGAAATATCTAATTACATTCTAAAATCTAAATCTAACCACGGATTTATATTGTGGGTGAAAAACGAATCCTTATGAAAGGGCGGATTAACCTGAGAACCACGAGGACGAAAAAACATAAACATACAATCCAAAACTCATGCAATCATTCAATAATAATTATCATGCTGATCAAAGGCAATATTATTTTTTCGATAGAGCCAATTAATTCAACCTGGCTCTAATACCAATTGAAGGGATTCGTGAACTAAATCACGAAGTCCATTTGCCAAGGATCGTTAATTGGAATATCAAAAATAAATTGCTATGCCCATGATTAATCCTAGCATGCTTCTATTGAATATGCATAAAGGGGGTTTATGCGGAATACCTGGATTGCGAAACCCTGAAGAACGAGTGCGTGGAGATTCATCTTGATCTTTTCCCTCGCACAAAGATTTAATCCCTAACAGATTGAGGAATTAAATCTTATGAAAATAAATAATTATTTTTGAAAAACAAGGAGAGAGAGAAGAAAGAAAATCCTCCTGATCTGATCTTCTGATCTGTATCCCAACTCTATCTGAATATCTGGTGAAGATTCCCTTCAGATTCATTGCCTGGTTGAGAAGCAAAATTTCCTTCTCGTTTCTCAGATCTAGTCGATCAACACAGCTCCCAAAACCTGGTTTGCTGTGTGCAACTTATGATCTTGTGGTGTGTAGAGATCTGAGGAACTGAGGCTTATTTATAGGAAAATACTGGACTTCTATTGGGCTTGAGTTTCATGAGCCAGATCAGGGACATGAATGTAAATAGCAAATAAGGCCTATCAATTAATTAATTCCCATATTCAATCCAGAATATAATTAATTAATTAATATTGATTCATTCCACCAGAGAATCAATACTGTCTTACCTATTTGCTACCACGTTTTGAGGTACGGGTTGCATGGGCTCAGTATATCCCCACATTTAAGGTTACAGACATTCGTTAATTAATTTAAGCTCTGACAAGCTATTGAATTAATTAACATCTTATATTCCTGAATCAATCCACTCAAACCTTTTCACTTATGTTTGAACTTAATCAGTCTGCAGGACTTTAGCATAACGAACCTTTTGAGCTGTTCAGGGAATGTCACCATCCTATACTGGATGTGGTTACCTAGTTCCAGTACCAGACAGTCATACACAAACTACTATTACCCAAGATACAGATATACAAGCTCAACTAGAGCCTTTCACTGCAACTCAAAGTAATACACAATCTGCATATACTGTTGTACCTTCATATAGGCTTAGGATCTCTTCAAGCCATAGAGATCTAGATTCTTTTAATGTCAGATAAAAGAATCGATCTCAACTTAGGTCCTTATCAATTTGTGCCCCACACCAGCATACCAAGCCATCCAAGACAAGATGCTTATTACTTCGTATGCTGCAGCCTACACCGACAGTTTATCGTGGAACTGTCTCAGCGGTGATAACTATTTATATCTCGCTAGGTCAAACGATCCATATGATCTTCCGTGATCTACTACACACCGTATGATCTCCCTATCGACGAGATAAGAGGATAACTGCGTTTGCGACACATGTTTGTTAATTTAGACAGGAGATGAACATACAACATTTATGATTCCCAGTATATTAACCGATCGACCTTGTACATAATATACCAATCATAATGCTTTCAGTATATAAATCCATCAAGGACTTCGACGGCGTGGATCCGAATGCCATAACCCGTAGGTACAGACCAAAACCTGGTAATCAGGGATTGGTTATTGGGATCATTTGCCAATAAATTTAAACTCAAAACCGGCCTAATTCAGATGGTTCAGCAGAACCAATTTGGTGGTCGTGCAGTGGAGGATCCATATACACACCTTTGCATGTACGTGGAGGAATGTGAGACAGTAAAACTGAACAGAGTGACCCAAGATGTTATTCGTCTATGTCTGTTTCCCTTTTCACTTCGGGATCAAGCTAGATCGTGGTTTACATCTCTTGATTACAGCAACATCCACACACGGGCCGATCGCCGAGCAGAGTTCCTTGTCGCGTTCTTTCCTCCATCAGTTATCATCCAAAAGAACATGGAGATCTTGCAGTTCCACCTGAAGATGGACGAGTCCTTGTTCAAGGCATGGAGCAGGTGTAATGAGCTGTTGAGGAGTTACACGGGCCACAGAATTGATACGGAGTAGCTGGCCCACATCTTCTACAGAGGGCTAAATGAAAAAACCCAGGAGTCCGTTGACAATGTCGCAGGAGGTTCTTTGATGAGCAAGTCGCCTGACAAAACCCTAAAATTGTTCAAGAAGATGGCATTGCACACTCAGCAATGGTCCCAATCCAAAGAAACTGCAAGTCCGGGTAGTGGAAAAGAAGAAAGATGACACCCTGAACAAGGGGATCGAGAAGCTCAAGGGGGAGGTTGAAAAGTTAACTTCTAGTGCTTGTGTTTTTGTTTCACAGGTTGATCCCATCGTCGAGGTGAACTACATGAATCGAGGTGGATACCAAAATCAGTACCGGCAAGGGGGATACCAGCACTACCACCACAAAGCTCATCCCGAATTTTCCTATGCTCAGCTAGAAGGAGCCGAACACCCTCCACCAGACTTCGATGTTCAGAATGGTGAACTTTTGGAGAAGAAGAAGGAAAGCCTCGATGAGATGTTGCAAAAATTCATCAATGCTTCCGACTACCGTGTGGGTAAAATTGAGCAAGAAGTGGCCGGGGTCAACACCAAGGTGGACAGGCTCGGAAAGCATGTGCAGATCATCGAGACAAAGTCAGTCAGATTGCCATCTCAACAAGGAAAGATACTGAGCACCACCAAAGCCAACCCTAAGAATCAGAAGGACTACAAAGCTATAAAATTGAGATCTGGAACCAGTTACACACGTCCGAGCATGCCCCAAATCAAGTTTAGGGGAGAAGAAGAGCAGACCACTGGACCGTCCTTTGTTTCAATCGACGCCGGGGGTGTCGATCGACACAGAGGCCAGGAGGAGGATGAGATGTCGAGCGATGAAGTGATTTTGACTGACAGGACTTCTGTGGGCTTGTCGACCGAAATGCCCCCTATCGGTTGACACAAAAGCCAAGTCGACACAAATGCTGCCCAGTCGCTGCAGAGGACTCCCCAACTCAACAATTCAAGTTCCAAAGCTGCCAGACCGCCTCCGATGCCTTTCCCTCAACGGTTTACCAAGAAAAAGGAAGATTCAAAGTTATCAAGATTTGTTGAGTATTTGAAAAAAAGTAAATATTAACTTACCACTAATCGAAGCTTTGAGTGAAATTCCTGGTTACATGAAGTATCTCCGCAAGCTGATGAGCAGGAAGAAACATTTTGTGGAGCACTCAACAGTCAAACTTCATGAGCAATGCAGCATGATCCTATAGAAGAAATTTCCAGTTAAGAGAAGCGATACATAATTCTTCTTAATCCCAGTTGTGATCGGGGGGATCGCGTTTCCAAAGGTTCTTCACGACACAAGAGCCAGCATCAATCTGATGCCTTTTTCTATCTTCCAGCGCCTCAAGATTGGAGAGTTGAGGCCGACCACAATCACACTGATGATGGCAGACCACTCAGTGTGTCGCCCAAAAGTTATACTTGAAGATGTACTTATTCGTGTAAGGTCATCTTATTTTTCCTGCAGATTTTGTGGTCTTGGAAATGAAGGAAGATGGCAGCACACCCCATATCTTGGGAAGGGAATTCTCGGATACAAGTGTTGATCTGATTGATTGCTGCGGTGGGGAAATCACTCTTCGAGCCAATGAGGAGAATATTACTTTTAAGCTCGACAAAAGCTGATAGCATTTCGAATGCTACAGAATCAGCTCTATCAAAAATTATGTAGAGGAAGAGGATGAACTTGAGGAAGACAAGGAAGAACAAGCCGCTCAAGAATGGGAGCGAGGGAATGAGGTGGCAAAACTGTCAATTGCACCATCTCATCCCGAGCCCACTACTGTCATTCAAGATCGCCTGGTCTATATGGTGGATGCTCGAGGAAGGCGAGTGCGTTCTAGCCCACCTTGGTTCTGAGAAAATAAGGTACCGTCGAGCTACAATGTTAACTAAATCACTTGTTGGGAGGTAACCCAACTTTTACATGTTTCTTTTCGATTTCCTTTTGTTTTACTTTTCGATTTAGTTTTTAGGGTTTAGGGTTTAACTTCATTTTCAGATTTCTGTTTTCCCTTTATTTTTTCTTATTTTCAAAAAAAAAAAAAGAAATAGTGGAGGATTTACCTTTTATTGGATCGACATGTCTGATGTCGATTACCACAAAGGTACGCACAGAGTTACACTTCAACCCGAGGAATGGGTCGACAAGAAGGCTCTGTGTCGATCGATAGCCCCCTGTCGATTGACACAGAGTGCAAGCTGCCGCAAATTCTTCATTGTGATGAGCTGATTCCTCGGGTGGATAAAAACGTTGATGTCTAACATCAACGAGTCAGTTACAAGTTCTTTATCTTGTCCTATTCTCAAACTTTTCTTACTCTCTGAGTTTGAAATAAGTTTGGGGGATGTGGACAAGAAATTTGAACTTATCTATCTTTTATTGATTTCTTTTTTAATGCTTTCTTTGATTTCTTTTGTTTATTTAAATTTTTTCCTAGAAAAAAAATATGAATATGGTGATGAGGAAAATTGTTGAATAATTGAACCCATTTGAACTGATTGCGAGTTGAAATTGTTTAGGGATGAGTTTGATTTGATTTCAATTGTTGTTGATTGCCTATGAATGTAGTCTACCGCATGATAGGGTATGATTGAAACTTATACTTGCATGATATTTGAGACTAAGGATGAAATTTTTCAACCCAAGTGAGATTTGAGTCTTTTTCGTTTAATGTGAGATTCACATGTATGTTTTCGTTTCTCTAGAACTTGCTTTTGTTCTATTTCGAGAATGTATAGTGTGCACAATGATAGAAAATTATTTTAGGCCATCTTTGTTAGCCAAATTATCCTACACACTGTCCCTTGTGATATTTTATCTTTTGATTAGCCCCTTTGAGTCTGTTACTTTTTCTTTCTTGGTCTATGAGTTAAGAAAAACATTGTAGTTCTATTTTGTCTATGAGATAGTGCTATGAAAAAGGTGAATTGTATCATGTTTATAGGATTTTGGTGAAATAAGGGTAATTGTTATATGTGGATAAGAAATTTTAAAATTGGTGTAAAAAAGAAGGTTGGGCTCTAAAAAAAAGAGTTTGTCTCACCTTATAAGCTCAAATGATTAAATAAAATTTTTAAGAGCATAAAAGGATTAAAAAAAAGGGGAAGAGCTTTGGTTTGTGTTGAAAATATTAGGAGATGGGTGGATATTGTTAGATAGTGGTTGGATTTATTAAGAGTCGCGAACTCGATTGATTTAGTCACTGAGCCAAATTTTCCCTACCCTTCACAAAAAGCCAACATTACAACCTAATCAAAGTCCTTTTTTATTCTTGAATTGTGTGCACAAATAAGCTGTTGAGATTCTAGACATTTTGCAAGCCTATGGTAGAAATTTTTTCGTACATGTTGTGAGTGCTTTAATTGAAAACCCAAACACATGAGTGCATGAGCGAAACACTTCCTTGTGAGTCTTCCGAAGTTGATGAATTTACTATCTCTTTCAAATTGCTTGTGTGATGTGAATTGACGATCCTTAGTTCTGATAAATTTTGTGAGGCATTGCACTTTCAACTACTTGAGATTTCTTTTCTTTGATCGAGGACAATCAAGTATTCAAGTTTGGGGGGTTTGATAAATTCATATTTGTACTCACTTATTCATGTTTTTCTCCATTATTTTAGTTGAATTAGTTTATGTTTTTAGTCATTTATGTGCATGAGTCTATTTTAGAGGATGTTATACTTTTGATGCTACGTTTTGCAGGTATTTTGGGGTAAAAAGAGGTCAAATGATGAAAAGAGCCGAGATACCCAGAGTTGGCGCTTTGATCGACACACGAGAAGTCGACCAAGTTGGAATATGTGCCAAAAACTCGTATCATTACCTCTGTGTTGATTGATGTGGTGAATGTCCATCGACAGCGAGGTCGGATGTCGATCGAATGCAAGAAAGAATGAATGGATCGACATGCATACATGCATGTCGATCGACACGGAGATCAGACGAGGCTGGATCGATTTGTTGCATGTGTGTCGATTGACACACATTGTGTCGATCGACAAAGAATCCAGAGAAAAAAAATTGGCCTATTTTTGTTATTTTAGCTCAACACCTAGTTTAGATGTTTAGGCTTCTCTATAAATAATGAAATCATTAGGGCACGAATTTAACCTTGTTTTTACACTTAGAATATTTTAGCATTGGAGTTTTTACAAGACATTGAAGGTTCCTCTTTAGTTGTTGAGGTAATTACTAATGTGTTTTCTTTATTCTCAATCTTGTTTTGTGGCTAGAAACCCTAGCAGGTTCTAGGACTTTTGATATTCTTTTATGATGCGTGTTTGAAGGAAATCAACTTAATAGCACAGTTTAATTTCCTAAACTTAATTAATTGAATCTAGATTTAAAGAAGGATCGAGAGATGAATTTTAATCTAGGTTTATAGTTATCTATTGAAAGACCAAGACGTGAAATTGGTTATAGGAAGAGGAAATTAAATATACTTGTTTTCTGTCTCAAAAGGAAGAATCAGATGTAGGAATTAATTAGATAATTATTGAGATTGACTAAGTTTGTGTTCTTGAGACCGAGAGGAGATAGCCACAATTTAGTAATCTAGGGTTTTAATTGCCTAACCAAGGAATTTAATTTACCCCATTGTTGAGTTGATAAATTTGCATGCTGATGATTAGAATATATGCCCTATGATCTTTGTCTTTATTTATTGTCTTTAAAACCATTTAAGTTTATGCAATTGTTATTTTTCATTTCTTAAACCAAATCCCAGTTTTCTAATTTCTCAAACTTCTATGTTTTAAAACAATAGCTAGTAGTTAAGATTTATTGTTGCACAGTCCATGTGGGATCGACCAGCTTCGGGTGTAAAATTTATTTGCTTGTTGTTTTATACAACTATCACCTCTTCAACAATTAAATTCACAACTTCACAAATAAATGGATCAACAAATGTAGGGAAAAAGGATATTGAATAGAACATTGTAATAAACTACTATAGACAATTGAATGATACAAACTAGATTTAATTCTCCTAGAGATGGTCAAACCACACAATTCTAACTAATCACCTTAGTACCAGTGAACTAATTGCAGATGAAATAGGATCACCAAGCTGTTACGTTATCAAATCCTATCACACTCCAAAAGTACGTAGATTATTAACCTACGAGAAATCTTTGCACATGGATTGGATCTATACTTGAATACAATCATACTATTCACAACATCTCAATCGGTGTATCGGCTGCAATTTTGATGTCAATTTATCAAGCAACTGTTGAATGCCTATTTTACTTGAATAAAGAAAAAGCTCTAACATGTTGTAATCAACTGAGAGAAAGTAAACAAACACTCAATTAATCAATAGAATTCGTACATCATTCAATCCAACATCCTACATTGATTTAGCTATCCGTACCTTGCAATAGGCTCAATTGAATGCAAAGAATAAAACTAGCCATTACAAAATATTGTTTGGATGATTGATTTCCCCGAATTGTGGATCTCTATTCCATGATCTTCACTTCTCTCTTCAAACCCTAATTGGATGAATTTAGCCTTGAAACTAATACAATTATGTGATTGGATGAAGTAGGAAGAGTTTGGAGGTGAATAACCGACGAAAAAGAACCAAAAGTTCTCAACAACTCGATTTTCTTAATTATATAGTTAGTAAACCGCTCACAATTTTTGCCCAGGATAAAACCATTTCGACCGAAATGGTCTCCAGCTTGGAAACCTCCAGAAAATCCTGCATCATTTCACCTGGGATGGGATCATCCCGGTCAAAATTTTCCTCTGTAGGACAGATTTTGATCGAGATCTTGAGATATGGGTCAAAATCTGCACTACAAAGGCAAATCCACTTTATATATGCAAGATTTGTGTCGAAATCCATCCCAAAGTTGGCTCTAACTCATGGATTTATGCTAAATTGTCCACTTACACAACTCAAACACCATCAAACTCGAAAACACATCAAATCTAACAAAAAAACCTATGATATGTGGGTGACATATGCATGAAATAATCACAATAGCAAAGTAGTCATTTCACACACTTGTGAGGCACCCACTCTATCATACCGTTCCCATCAGCCTTATTTGTACCTACTACACAAAACACAAACACAAAACCTCATTAAGCATAAACCTCTTTCAACATTAGTCCATAACCACCAAATCATAGATACTTCCTAACTCATTTCCACATTGTAAGTCATCCTCAAACCGCTCATGCAATATAACAATGAAAATCTACCAATCATCAACCTTTGTCTTCAATCATCATAAATCTTCAAAACATTCAACATCAAATATCAGAGCATTCAATCTAACCACCATACCCAATACCAAGTTATCAAAAAAATGAACATTAATCTACTAGCTCAACCATTCATATCACAAACCACATCCAGCCTCATCATCAAACATCCATTACTCCTAAAATAGAGAATTTAAAATCATGCAACATTCAACATTAAAATCCTAAATCATTCATCCAAACCTTATACAACTAAATCAAATATCAATATCTGATTAACAATTAGGGAAAAACATAGTATCCAAGCATAAGATAGAGTGAAGGATATGGAAAATATAACTCGGCAGCTGATCGCATCCCCCTAAACTTAGCCTGAACGAACTAAGTTTGAAAGAAAAGCTAGTGGTAAACCTAAATTGTCATGCTTCTTTGGGTTGACTTGAAATCTTGTGCACACTCCAAAAGCATAAGAAATATTGGGTTTGCTAGGTATTATATACAAAATACATCCAATGATTCTACTGAAACTGGTTGGATCAACTAGTTCCCCTTCTTCATCAGGATTTATCCTAACACTTGCGCTCATCAGAACAAAACTTGTTGATGAGACCTTTTGTATATTACTTTTGATGGATGAAGATTCTTCTAATGACTGGTGAACTTGAAGTCCTAGGAAATATGTCATCTTTCCCATCATTCTCATTGTTGGGGCCACGACCTAAGTGGATTTACCCCAACCCAGTTTGAACGAGTTAATACCCGATTCCAAGCTTAGTTCCAAGGTACGAAGCTGAGAGTAGTTGTGCAGCTCCTTCGGAGCTGCGCAAGTGTTGCTTGTAGGAATAACTTACAGAGCAAGTGCAGTCGGAAGGTACGTTAGGCAGAGCAGAACACAGATAAAGCCAGCATGTCACAAAAAGATCCGTGCACCTCAGCTCCTCCTTGAGGACGTCACCTCATGCACCTACCTCGAGCAGGTCACCCAAATAGGTGCTCAGCCAAGCTCCCGAGGACAACAACTCTCCGTTAAGATTTGGCAGTTACTAGAAAGGCGTGGATAGATGCACCAACCCCTATTTTCTCGGTGGCGACTCCAAAAACTCCAAAATTCAAGGGAAATCTTGCGGCTAGGGTTTATTACTTGTAATTGAATCCCCTATGAACTATAAATAGGGGAAGTCAACTCCATTTGGAGTATTCAACGACTTTCACTCATAAAATTTATCTTATCTTAGTTGTAATGTTGTTCAGTCTATTTTTTCACTCCTTGTACCTGCGTTTATGAAATGAATTAAAGTTTTACTTTTTTTAAGTGTTCTTTACTTTTTAAATATTACGTATATCGTCTATATTTGCTTCTTTCGTATTATTTCTTGTTGTATTCCTAGTTGGTTCCTGGGCCCCATATTCGTACGAAATCTAACCTCAACATCTTGGCGCACACCGTGGGGCCCTTGGAACTTTAACAAGGGAAGAAAACTCCATCCCAAGAAAGAATTTTGAACATGAACCTATTGAATTAAACAGCAATGACTTGTTGGGGCGGCACCACCCGCACCAAGATGCACTAGTGATTTCCATGTTGGTATCAAATTTCCTAGTAAAGAGAATCCTTGTCGATAACGACAGCTTGCCAAATATCTTGTTCCTGAGAATCTTGCGTGACATGAAGATATTCAAGGATAAGATCATACCAGAAATTACGACCCTGATAGGATTTAATGGAGAGAGGCAGATCACTAAGGGGACTATCACCTTGCAAACTTACTGTGGGGGTGAGGAGCTCGACATCAACTTCTTAGTGGTAAACACGTTGTCCTCCTACAACATGCTTCTACGTAGACCCTGGTTGAACACCTTGAGAGTCCTCCCCTCCACCTATCACCAGGTGGTAAAGTATGCTACCCGCTGGGGGATACAAAGAACTAAAAGTGAACAGAATACCTCAAGATAATGCTATTATTTAAGCTTCAAGTCCGTATGAAATCAAAAGTTCTCGGAACTCTCTCGGCAAAACAAGGCACAAGTTATGGAAAAACTCGAGGCAGTCAACTTCAATGAAAACCCCAAGCGTAGCACCTTCATCTAGGCAGACTTATCACCCAACGTGCGCGAAGGCTTAATTCAGTTTCTCAAAGAAAGGCAAAGAATGTTCGCCTGATCACACAACAATATGATTGGTATAGACTCAAAGGTCATGATGCACCGGCTGCAGGCAGACCCCGAACGGCGGCCAATACAACAACGAAGAAGGTGCATTGAACCTAAAAAGAACGACACTATCAATGAAGAGGTGCAAAAGCTCCTAGAGACGGGTGTAGTGAGGGAGGTCAAATACCCAACCTGGCTAGCCAATGTAGTAGTCATTAAAAAGAAAAACGAAAAAGAAATAGGGTGTGTGTGGACTTTAAAAACCTGAACAAAGCATGCTCGAAAGATCCATACCATTTTCTGCATATCGATAACATCGTGAATGCAACATTCGGGCATGAATTCCTAAGTTTCATGGATGTATTCTCAGGCTACCATCAAATACAAATGCATCTGGATGATCTGGAAAAAAATGGTGTTCATGACTAATAAAGGAATCTATTGCTACAAAGTCATGCCATTGGGCCTAAAGAATGCTGGGTCAACTTACTAGAGACTAGTATAACAACCACGTCAAGCACCTCGAAGAAGCATTCAACACACTTGACAAATATAACATGAAGCTCAACCCGGCGAAATGCTCATTCCGAGTCACGTCAAGGATGTTCCTGGGCTATATCGTAATAAAAAGAGGAATCAAAGCTGACCCAACGCAACTCAAAGCGATAATCGATATCGCACATCCGCGCAACCCAAAGGAGGTACAACTCAAGGTATTCCGAGAATACGCACAATTTCTTCTAAGCATTAAAGAAGGGCAAAAAGATCGAATGGACAGAAGATTGCGCCAGGGCGCTCGAAGAACTCAAACACTGCCTAACAAACCCTCGGTTAATTTCTAAACCTGAAAGCGGGGAGGCACTATTACTGTAGCTTGCGATATCGGACAAAGCACTAGGGGTTGTCCAAGTCAAAAAGGAGAAGGGGAAGCAACTACCCGTTCACTACGCCAGCAAACCCTTAGTCAACATAGAAACAAGGTACATGATGAAGAAAAAACTTTCATTGCCACTCGTGGTAGCAATGTGCATATTACGACAATATTTCATAGCCCACAAGGTCATGGTAGCGACTGCATACCCACTACAAACAGTATTCTCCAAACCCAGGTTACACGGAAGGTTATTAAAATGGGTCATAGAACTTCGGGGATACAGGTTAGAGTTTCAACCTTGCACCATAATCAAGTCAATGTATTAGCTTATTTCATAGTAGACTTCACAACGAACCTGCAGCAGGAAACAGAGAAAAAATAGCAAATCTAAGCTATGAGGAACAAAGGAACGAAACCTAGATCATTAAGACATATGGCTCCAGTAACGTGCTTGGTAACGGGGCTGGCATGGTTGTCAGAAACCCGTAGGTTGAAGCTTTTGAGAGGGAGACTTGAATTAACTTCGACACAACAAATAACAAAGTTGAATACGAGGTGCTGATCAGAGGAATTCAACTAGCAAGGGATCTAGGGGCTAAAAACGTGGAGGTGAGGTGCGATTCACAACTCAAGGATACCAAATGAGAAATGAATATCAAGTAAAGGAACCAATTCTACTTTTATATCACGAACTGACGACTCTACTGAAGTTAGAATCCGAGGAATACAAAATTATGCACGCTGCGAGAGAAGAGAACTCTCAAGCCAATGCACTTGCCAACCTAGCCTCCGCAGCCGTAGAAAGGACCACTTGGCCGATATATATTATATGGGTTGACGAACCAACAATCAAACAAGACACACATGAGGCTTTACCAGTCCTACCAACAAATGAAAATTCATGGATGCAACCTATAATAGACTTCCTCAAAAACGGCAAGCGCCCCGAAGATAGGTACAAAGCAGCAAAGCTCGAAAGACTAGCTGCAAAAATTCACAATAATTGAAGAGCAGCTCTATCAAAAATCCCCAGAGGGACCTCTGCTTAAAGTTCTAAATGAAGAAGCAAAGAATCTGTTAACGGAAATACTAGAAGGAGACTGCGGCAACCACTCAAGTTGTAGATCACTAGCACACAAGGTGTTATCCGCAGGATTCTACTAGCCTACCCTGAGGAAAGATGCAAGTGAAAATGTAAAGAAATGTGACGGATGTCAGCGATTCTAGATAGTTTCCAACCGAAGTGCTAAACCATTAAATGCCAACATTGCTCCATGGTCTTTCATGGTTTGGGGTATGGATATCGTGGGAAAACTACCCCGAGGCACGGCACAAAAAGAGTACGTCTTAGGAGCTAGAGAATACTTCACGAAGTTGGTGGACACTGAAACCTTAAGGAATATCGTAGATACAGATGTCATCAAATTTCTATGGATACACATTTTATGTCGCATCAGATTTCCTAAGGAAATCAGAACTAACAACGGAGCCTAATTCACAAGTGGGAGGCGTAGACATTTCTGCGACAAATATGGAATCAAATTCAGCTTCTCCACTCTAAGGTACCTAGAAGCAAACAAACTCGTAGAATAAACTAATACGACTCTGATGACAACTTTGAAGTAATGCCTCAGTGCTTACAAGAGTGGATGGGTAGAAGAGCAACCTGCCACCCTCTAGTCCTATTGGACAACCCCCAGAATTTCCACAAGAATTACGCCATTCTCATTGGCATACGGAGTAGACGTGATGGTACTTGCATAAATTTAAAAAGACTTGCTTAGAGATATCGAGCTAATTGATGAAGCTCGTGGTGAAGCACGTGCTAACATGACACGACAAACCTCCCAGATAGAAAGATTTTTCAGCACCAAATTACGACTATGAAGCTTAAAAGAGGGAGACCTAGTACTGTGGGGAGTCTTCCAGAACACCAAAGATCGCAACCTAGGGAAGTTTGCTCCGACGTGGGAAGGACCCTACCTCATTTCAAGAGTGGTTAGTCGATGTGCATACAGCCTGATCACGATAGATGGAAGAGAAATCGCAAACTCCTAGAACATCAAGCATAAAAAAAAATACTACCAATGAGTGCCAGTTTAATAGCCTGGCACCCCAGATACGCTTCTCTCAAACTAGTTCTGTTATTCCATTTTTTGTTGCAATTACGCATACTGATTTGGGCATCAGCCATTGAAGGTTTAAATTCTCGTCTACTGGCAACGTCACATATGCTTTCTTCACATTTCCATCCTTTCATTTTATTTTCATCAAACCTTTACTGATTTAAAGATCAGAGGGGCGATGTCTTCTTATTGGGACAGGGTATCAAAAATAGGTTATCAAGCCACACATGCTAACCGACATCGTTAATGTAACAATAAGTAGTTACGCCTCTCTTTCTATCTTATATATGTCCACTATCAGCCTATGCCACTTATGAGATTGTTCATTCAAACAACAAAAAGGTAGCCCTTATCGCACCAACAGAACCTACCTCCGGCTAAACAAGCAAGCACAATGAAGAACATCATATGCGAAAGCAGCGATGCATAAACCGATCAAAACGGGCACCTTATAGTCGACCACCAACAAATATTGTAGAAATTCTAAAAAGAGTTTTTCAAAATAGAGATTAAAAATTATTCATGCGGGAAATTAAGATTGTTTGCAGCAGATATTAAAAATTAGTATTAGGGCAGGACCTTGGAAGGATTGGGCAAGGAGTCAGATGCATCAGACCCGGGAGTGGCTGGAATTGTGACTACAGGCAGGTCCATAGCTGAGGAGATACTGGGGCTCACAGGAGGTGTAGGCTGAGGTAGATCGCCAGGCCCAAGAATAAAGCCATCATCCCTGGGCATTTACAGCAAAGGAATCACCTCCACACGACCCCCCAATAGAGGGTCGACAGGCATAGAGGGAAACTCCAGCGGGGATGGCTGGCTATTAGCAGCATTAGGGGCCAAGCCTGGATGGACCAAAGAGTACTCACATCAAATATTTTCCTTAAGTCTGGATGGAGGACGACCTGTTCGTAGTCCAAGCTTTCACCTGCTTGCATGCGGGCGACCCTCTCTTCGAAACCTACCACCTCCTTTTCATAGCTCTCTCATTGCACTTGCACCCATTTTGGAAGAAAGTCCGCCTCATCGGCTTTCCGCGAGGTCACCACCACCTTGTTCATGAGGTGTGCATACTTCCTCTACAAACCGACAAGGTTGTTACGGGACCACATCAGGTTGGTATCCGCCTTGCATAGTTCGGACTCAAGGACCTTCACCCTACTTGCCAAGTCCGTGTGGAAACCCATCTCCCTAGCCAAGTCAGACCTCGCCTTCCTCAACTCGGACCCTAGGTGGTCTACCTTAACAACCAGGTCCTTATGAAAGTTTATGCCATCAATGCTCACCTGGAGACAAAAAAGATGTAATTAGAGACATATAAAGTGCACAAACCCTAAGAAGCAAATGCATACCTGCAAGAACCTATGCTCCATATCCAGAGTTCGGTACGCGAGATCACTAATGACCTCCTCGAGAGGCACAAACTCCAAGAGAAGCCTCCACACCTTGCCGCAAAAGGCTTCCACCTACGCCTCCGTAGCTGGAGCGGGGCCCTAAGGCGGAAGAGGAACGAGTGCCCAACCCTGCAGCTCAGGCACCCCAAGAAGCTTGCCAAGACCGGAGCCCACACCTTCTTGAATCTTCAACCTCCGGGACAAGCTACTTCCTCTGCTGGAATGCTCCTCAACCAACTTGTGACCAGAGGATAGCGTACAGAGTCTATGTTAACACTGTGACCCTCAAAAATCAAATCTGAGCTTCTCTCTCCCTCCATGTAAACGAAGTCCGATCGTGTTGTTTCCTCTAACGTAAGATCAACCTTTGGAATCTATGTGCTAACACAAAAATATAATCGGATCACATCAAAAAGAAAAAGAGAGACAAAGACAAAACATAAAAGAAAGCACCTACACAATACCTTTGTACTAAAAGTGAGGAACTCTGGAGGTATCAGGTTCAACTCAAAAAAGAAGTTTTGTTATGCCAACACTTGGAATTCCTAGGAGAGCCCGAAAGCACCACCGACCTACCCCCGGCCACTTAGTAATGTAATTATACACATTCTCAAAGCAATTCAGCTGATAGATGTAGTGCCACTCCCTGAGGCTAGGAAGACTTAACCCTAGGTCGAAGAATGTAAGGAACGTCTCTATTAAGTGACACCAACTCACGGGGACAGTTGAAAAGAGAACACCCCCTGGATTGAATTACATTGCAAAAGAAGGGTGGAGAGTGAAATCAACACCCTTGTCCACTGCGTGCAAGTAGAAAGAGGCAAACCCCAAAGGTGGAAGGTTGCACCTCTTATCGCGCAAGGGGATTAAATGGCCTATTTTGGAATAAGCCACGTTGGAAATAAGGGAAATGGCCTGCCGCACTCTCCTTAGAGTGCACTCCACCACAGAATCTGAAGAGGACGACACCTCCAAGGGAGCGCCAGCATCCCCCTGCGCCAAGCCTTGTGGCTCAATAGGTGCCAAGAATGGCAGAGAGGACATGGAATCGCCAAACCTTCGACTAAGCTGCATAACTTCATCTAGGTTGGCGGTTAATTACTAAGTTCCCACTACACCTTTGCCGCGAAAATCTAAGCACGCACCCTAGCAAATTCACACCTTATTAATGTTGAAACTTGGCAATTTCGCACATTGACAATCTCGCATATAAGCAATCCTACAATCTTAAGGTGTACGGCCTACGGCGTAGCAGGCTGCCCGCATTTCCCAAAGTCCTGAGTAGCTAAACACTGCAGGGGTTGCTCAGACCAAAATAAACACACGATAATCAAAAGAATCTCCAAGGACACCTTGAAACCAAGTAAAATCATTGGGGTTCCCGTCCTCAGTGAAATATGTAAAACAAAGACGAAACCTCGCCAAAAGGCAACAGATTAGTCATAAGAGGAGTTGTGCACCCCCGTAAATCCTAACAGGGAAATACAGCGCTAGATTAAGAAGGACAAGACTCCTACCAAGGGCTGTCAAAATGACAACACCCCCTGATGAACGTCTAGATTGGATTCCCCCTTGATTTGTGGTGTTATGTAGGGAAATGGAATCCGAGGCCTCAACAAGTTCATTCGCATCACCGACCCTCTCAGTTGTTTTAGCCTTAGCCTAGGGAACTGGTTGTGAAGAGGATTCATTCATATATCTAGTCAAATGTAATGGTTTTTGCTTTAATTCTTTTAAACCCAATTATTCATTGATCTTATAAAGCTACTCACAAAGTTCTTTCATGGTTCTACGCACTAAAGTAGCTTCATAAAAAATAACATTGCATGTTATTTCCATAAGCCCGGTGATCTTGTTAAGTATACTATATCCCTTGGGAGAGAATGTATTCAACTTTGACTTCCCATTGTTGTGAATATAACATGGAGAACCAAAAGCACGAAGATGAGCTACAGAAGGCTTACGAACATGATATACTTTGTATGGAGTTTTATGAAGGCGACTGTTGATGTCACTCTTGTTCTATGTGTAGCACGCATTGATTACAGTGTCTCCCCAAAAACGTTCACTCAAACTAATTTCTGCCAGCATTGTCCTCACTGCCTCCTTGAGCGTTTGATTTCTTCTTTCTGCTAGACAATTTTGTTGTGGATTCCTTAGGGATGATCTCTCATGCCCTATTCCAGTGCTCAAATTGCAGAATTTGTTGCCATTGTCTAATATTATCCTTTTGACTATGACTCCTTTATCATTGTGGAAAACATTACTAGCTGCAGAAGAACCATCTTTACTTCAGGCTTTGTGTTGAGAAGCTTCACCCACATACATCTCGAGTACTCATCTAACACAACCAGAGAGTACCTTTTTTCTCGAATATTGGGTGGAGTCACTAGTCAGAACAGATCCACGTGCAACAGTTCTAAAATGCATTTTGTGCTTGCCCCAACTGCTTATTTTTTAAAGAAATTTTAGTTTCTTTTCATAATTGGCATGCTCTGCAGATACCTTCCATCGTGAAAGTGTCCTGACCTGTTACTAGCTCGTTCTTGGCTAAGTGGTTAATAGTTTTGAAATTTTTATAACTTAGCCTTTTCTGTCAGAGCCATTTTGTCTCTCTAAAACTGGTTGCAATGAAGCGTGAGCTTGCCTGTCCACTTTATCAGTCTACCACATAAAGACCTCTTTTTCTTATACCTCTGAGCTTGAATTCATCTGATGTTTTATCTCAAATTTGACCTTCTGTTTTGGTAAAGGAGATAATTTAATTGTTCTCACAATGCTCGTTGATGTTTAGAAGGTTATGCTTCTAGTTGGTGGCAAGGGATACATTTTTTTATGAAGATTCCATTTTATTCTATGCATCCTTTTACGATTACTCTACCTTTAGAGTTGTTAACAAACATGATCGGTGGTCCTCTGACCTTTATAAGATCTAAGAGAAGATGTTTTTCTCACGTCATGTGTGCAGAGTATCCATTGTTCACGATCCACACGCTGTTTTATCTTTGAGGGTGACTTGCATGTACTTGTTCCTGCAAAGCACAAATTATGTTTTAGGTCCCCAATCAACTGCGAGTCTTGTAGTGTTAGTTTGTTGAATCCACCATTGGGGATCCAAACTTGAGTCACCCTCAAGGCAGGTAGCGTTCCAGTTCTCCGTCCTGCTACCTTCCTCTTCTTTCTCTAATAATGCATGACGTTTGCTTGAGAAACTATGGAAGTGTGTACAGTCCTTTTGGAAGTAGACTTCCTATTATGACCTCAAAGAACTAGTTCCGGATGTGTATGATGTCCATATGGTTGTTTACCACCATGGTAAGACTTCCGAGCCCGTGAAAAATTGGGCAAAGGCATCATATAGTTGTTCCCCCTAATTTGCATATTCCTCCTCTCATATCATGTATGAGTGATCGATTCAAGAATTGCATACAATTAAGGCACAATGAGCAAATAAATTTATAAATTACAAAGACAGTCGAACCCACAGGGAAAAGTTTAACAAACTTATTTGATGTATTGGACATGGTTTTTCAAAATTGTTGTTTGAGTGAATCCAAATTTGAGAGTAGTTTTGTTTAAAGAAAATATTTTTTGAAATAAAATTAGGTAAACAAAATCCTAGATCCTAGGGAATTCAACTAATCTAACTGACATGCATAAAACAATCAATCCAAACCCAAATAAATATTCATGGTGGAAATTTGATTATTTGGAATTAATTTCTTGTTTGGCAATTAAAACTTAAACTACTAGCAAGTGAAATTTACCTTTTGAGTCTAAATTACACAAACTAGCCAATCTCAATAAACATGCAGATTAAAACCTATAATTGAATCTTCTGTTTAAGACGAAAAACAATTATATCAATTTATCTCTTCCTATTATTAATTATCTCATCTCATTCTCAAATTAATAACTAACAATCTAATTCAATCTTCATCTCTTGATCCTTCAAGTGAAATAGTTATTAGAATCAAAATTAGAGAACTTGAACCAATTTAATTAGGGTTTGAATTAATCGATTACTACACGTAATCAGATGGAGAGAAAAACCCTAGAACTAGTTAAGGTCTCTAGCCACACACAATTTGGAATAAGAATATTAAAATTCATTAATAAACTTACTTGAAAAATAAACGTAACATGTAAATCCTGATCCAGTTCTTCAATATTCAAAGCAATAAATATTAAATACTAGAAATAAACTAAATTTTAAAAAAAATAAATTGCAAAAACTAATAAATCATTAATCTAGACCTAATATATGAGTATATACAGTTGTAGGGTTAGGCCTTGAGGTCTTGAACTTGGGGAAACTTGTATTTGGCAAATCCCGCACTTAACAAATAAAATCGTGTTTCCTTCCCAAATAGCTTTGCATGTCAATCGAAACAGGGCATGTTGCTCGACATGCACCTCTCATTTCGATCTCCATGTCGCTAGACAGAAGCTTCCAGATTGACCTCCATGTTGATTGAAATCCCACAAGTCGATCGATACGGAGAGCTTTTTTGCAGATTTTTCTTATTTTGATCAACTTTCACCCTTTTTGTCCATTTCACCGAGAAAATCAATCACTACAAGAATAATAACCTCCAAAATACTCTCATGCTCAATTATTAAACCTAATTTAATTAAAATTCTTGAAACAACAAAGAAAATAATGTGATAAGCGAGACAAAATACGAGCTTGTCAATAAGACTTGGGTCTTTGGTTATGGACATAATCAGGTTAGTTGTTTTACATCCTTGCAACTGTCGTTAGTTGCTTGGTCAAACTGATTGACCAAGCAAGGCTTCCGACTACTAGGTTGGCAAGATTGAGCAAGAGGTGGCAGGGTCAACACTAAGGTGGACAGGCTTAGAAAGCACGTGCAGATCATCGAGACTCAAGTCAGCCAGATTGCTACCTCACTTGGTACACAATAAAAGCAAAGGAAGCTTCCGAGCAACACCGAGGTGAACCCAAAGAATTAAAAGGAGTGTAAAGCCAAAAACTGAGGTCTGGAACCAGCTACATAGGTCTGAGCATGCCCGAAAACAAATTTGTGGAGAAGAGGAGGTGCAGGCCGCTGGATTGGCTTATGTTTCGATCGACACCCTCGGTGTTGATCGACATAGAGGACAGGAGGATGCAGCCATGTCAGACAAAGAAGAAGAATCAATCGACAGGAACTCAGCGGGTGTGTCGATTGACACACCCCCTATCGATCGACATGGAGGACAGGTCGACACACCTGCTGCCCAATCGACACAGAAGCAGCCCCAGCACAGAAATTCAAGTTCCAAAGGTGCCTAACTTCCTCCGATGCTCTTTATTCAAAGATTTGCCAAGCAGAAGGAGGATTAAAGTTCTCAAGGATCGTGGACAACTTGCAGAATGTGAGTATCAACTTACCATTGATCGAGGCTTTGAGAGAGATCCCAGGGTACATGAAGTATCTTCGCAAGCTGATGAGTGAGAAGAAGCTCTTCGTGGAGAATTCAAGAGTCAAGCTTCATGACCAGTGTAACCTACTGCTATAGAAGAAGATTCACATCAAAAAGAGTGATCCAGGATTCTTCTCAATTCCAGTCGAGATTGGAGGATTAAGTTCGACAAGGTGTTGTGTGACATTGGTGCCATCATAAATCTGATGCCCTTTTCCATCTTTCCACACCTCAATATTGGAGAATTGAGGCCGACTACCATCACACTTCACATGGCGGACCGATCTGTATCTCGCCCAAAAGGTATATTAGAAGATGTTCTCATTCGTGTGGGTCATCTAATCTTCCCTGCATATTTTTTAGTCTAGGATATGAAGGAGGATGGCGGCACACCCCTCATCTTAGGGCGAGAGTTCTTGGACACAAGCGCTGTCTTGATTGACTGCCGAGGAGGAGAGATCACTTTACGAGTCAATGATAAGAGGATCACATTCAAGCTCGACAGAAGCCAACAACAATCTAAATGCTACAGGATCACCTCTATTGAAGATTTTGAGGATGAAGAGGAGGAAATCTAGGAAGACAAAGAAGACCAAGTCGCTCAAGAATGGGAGCGAGGGGATGAGATGGCAAAATAGTCAATTACACCGTCTCATCCCAAGCTCATTGCTGACATTCAAGATCGACTAGTCTACATCGTGGATGCTCAAAGAAGGTGAGTTCATACCCAACCTCCGTGGACTTGAGAAAAGAGGTATCGTCGAGCTACGGCGTTAACTAAAGCACTTGTTGGGAGGTAACCCAACCTTTATCTATTTTTGTTTCTTTTGCTTTTATTTTTTGATTTATTTCTGTCTGTTTTACTTTTCAATTTTCTATTTTCCATGGTTTAATTTCGAAAAAAAATAGTTGGAGGATTTACCTCTGTTTTAATCGACATGCCTGATGTCGATCGACACATAGGTCAGCACGAGTTACACTTCGACACAATGCACGAGTCAATATAAAGGCTCTGTATCGATCGATAGGTCCCCTGTCAATTGACACAGAGTGCCAGTAGCAGCAATTCTTTGTCGCACAATGCTAATTCCTCCAGTGGATAAAAACGTTGATGTATGAGATCAACTATCAGGTACAAATTCTTATTACTGTCTGATTTTCAATTTTTTTCTAACTTTGGGAGTTCGAAATAAGTTTGGGGGGATGTGGACAAGAAATTTGAACTTTTCTATTATTTTTATTGCTTTCTTTTTTATTATTTAAATTTATGCCTAGAAAAAATATGGATAAAGTGTGAGGAAAATTTCTTATTGAGTCTTGAACCTATTTGAACTGATTATGAGTTGAAATCGATTGAAGATAGTTTGATTTGATTTTGATTGTGGTTGCTTGCCTATGAATGTAGAATACCGCATGATAGGATTTAACTGAAACTTACACTTGCATGATGTTTGAGTGGATTGAAGTTGACTAAGGAAGAAATAATTGAACCCACGTGAGAATTTGAGCCTTTTTTGTTTGATGTGAGATTCACATGTTTGTTTTTTTTTCTCTAGAACTTGCTTATGTTCTATTACGAGACTGCATAGTGTGCACAATGATAGAAAATGATTTTAGGCCATCTTTGTTAGTCAAATTATCTCAAACACTGTCCCTTGTGATATTTTATCCCTAGACTAGCCTTTTTGTGCCAGTTACTTTTTTTTCTTGTCCATGAGTTAAGAAAGTTATTGTAGTTATGTCTTGTCTATGAGAAAGTTCTATAAACAGGTGAATTGAATCTTGACTGTAAGATTTGGGTGAAATACGTATGGATTGATCTATATTTTTCATGATTAGCCTTTGAGTCCATGGTTTTCTGTTCTTCGTTTGTAAAATCTAAGGAGATGGAGTAGATGAAAAATTATAGTGGTTTTGATTTATTGAGCTGGCCACTTCATATTTTTTAGTCACTTGACCATAATTCCCTACCTTGCCACAAAAAGCCTACATTACAACCCAATCCAAGTCCTTTTTGATTCTTCAATTGTGTGCACATTTGAGCAGTGGAGATTCTAGAAATTTTGCAAGCCTATGGTAGAAATTTCTTCATACATGTTGTAAGTGTTATCATTAAAACCCAATCACTTGTGTGAATGAGTGATATACTTCCTTTTTAGTCTTCTGAAGTTGATGGGTTTCTTATCATTTCAAATTGCTTCTGTGATGTTGATTTTTGATTCTTGAATGTGATGAATCTTGTGAGGCATTGCACTTTCAACTGCATTAGATTTCTTTTCTTTCTTTTCTTTTGATTGAGGACAATCAAATATTCAAGTTTGGGGGGTTAGATAAGCTCATAATACTACTCACTTATCCATGTTTTTCTCCATTGTTTTAGTATATTTAGATTAGGTTTTTAGTTATTTCTGTGCATGTGTATGTTTTAGAGGATGTTATGCTCTCGATGGTGAGTTTTGCAGGTATTTGAGGCTAAAAAGAGGTCAAATGATGAAAAGAGCCATGAAGAACAGAGTTGCTGCTTTGATTGACACACAAGAAGTCGATCGAATTGGAAGACATCCAAAAAACCTAAATCAGGACCTCTGTGTCAACCGACATGGTGCATGTCCATCGACACAGAGGCTGGATGTTGATCGAAGGCAAGAAATACAAGAGGCTCGCCATTGGTGCATCCATGTCGATCGACACTCGCTGTGTTGATTGACACGGATATTAAAGATAAAGCGATTGAAATGGAAGAAGAGATGGATGTCGACCTGTATCCATGTCGATCAACACGCGTTGTGTCAATCGACACAGATGCCCGAGAAGGGAACTAGTCCAGTTTTGGTTATTTTTGCTATTTTAGCTCAATACGTAGTTTAGATGTTTTGTCTCCTCTATAAATAGTGAACTCATTAGGGCACAAAAATATATTGTTTTTACACAGAGAATTTTGTAAACATTGGAGATTTTCCAAGACATTGAAGGTTCCTCTTCATTTGATGTATTTTTATGTGTTCAATAATATGTTTGTTTTAATTCAAATCATATTTTGTGGCTATAAACCCTAGCATCTTCTAGAGCTTGTGATAATCTTTTCAGATGCATGTTTGAATAAAATAAACTCAAAAGCACGGTTTAATTGATTGAGCTTAATTAATTGAATCTAGATTTAAAGAAGGATTGAGAGATGAATTTAAATTTAGGTTTGTAGTTATCAATTGAAAGACCGAGAGGTGAAAATTGGTGATAGTAAAAAGGAATTAAATACGATTATTTTATGTCTTAAAAAGAATAATGAAGTTAGAGGATTTAATTAGATCATTATTGAGATAGTCTATTTTGTGTTCTTTAGACAGAGAGGAGATAGTCACAATTTAGTAATCTAGGGTTTAATTGCCTGACCAAGGAGTTTAATCCATTAAAATCTAATTTTTCCCATTGCTGAGTTGATGAATTTGCATGTTGATGTTTAGATTATCTGCCCTAGGATTTGTATCTTTAATTTTTTGTATTTTATTCTTTAATTTCCAAAACAATAACCAATTTTCTATTTACTCGAGCAACTATGGTTTAAAACTATAGCTAGTACTTAGGGTAGTTTTGTTACACAGTCCATAAGGGTTCGACCACCTTTGGGTGAAAAATTATGACTATATTTGCCACTTTTTCTGAAGTTGTCAGTCAGCCGACGAGGAACTTTTAAAACTTGGAGCTAAATTCTCCATCCTTACTGAAAATTTTAAAAAGTTAGAAAAGAAGAATGAAGTTTTAAAAGAAAATTCGTTCAAATATCATGTCAATGTAGATTTTCAAAAAGCATGAGAGATCTTGATGAGATTTTGCATGCTCAAAGAAGTCCAAATGATTTTGCTGGAACTGGTTTTGAAGAAAGTGATTCGAGCTATGCTGACACCCAGCAATACGGAGCAGAATGTTTGTTCCGGGAGCAGGAATGTTCAGCAGAATGCTGGGGTTAAAGGGATTCATGCTAAACTTTCAAAGGTTGTTTATCAGAAATGCTAGAAAATTAAAGATCCGTTGCTGACCGATCAGCAAAGATTGAAAAATGTACTTGTTGAGAAGAAGCCAGCAAAATCAGTGAATGTAACCCAGTAGACTGTTCCATCTACTAGGAAGGTTTGTTCACAACCTAGCAACACTAAGCGATCTGCTGAGATTGCAAGGAAACCAACAAACACTCCAAGTAAGAGGAACACTTACTTGAGGCCTGAGTATAATCCAACCGGTTTTCAAAATACTATGAAGGCTGCTAAGAACACAACTAGAGGAAGAGGAAGATAGCTGGTGCCGAGGGGGGAGCACAGAAGAAGGTCAGGAGTGATCCTTTCCAATGATCGGCAGTTCAAGTACAAATGTCTATTGTTCTTGATATTGCTGAATATCCACAAGTCATTCCTGCTGGCACAGTGACCAAGACAACAAAGTCCAGGTTGTTCACTCCAAGGGAGTAAGAAGGCAGAAAGAAAGCCAGACTCGAAGAAGAGAAAGAATTTCAAATAAAGATGATGGAAATGACTCTAGTACCGAGGGATGCTAACTTTGAACAGATTAAGGCAGCTGTTGAAGAGCACGCTGAGAAGAAGAAGAAGAGAGAGTTGGCCGAGAAGGAGAAAGCTGCTGAAAAAATTGTTGTTTAGACTCCTGTTGAGAAAGTTGCTGAAAAGGCAAAGGCTGACAAGGGAAAGAAAAAGGTTGTTGATGAAGAGAAAATTGTTCAGCATCCCGATGCCTTATCTGATCAAGATTTTAACAAAATGTTGAGGCAAGGAGGTTTTAATGATCTTCCAGATGTACCGTTAAGCGGATCAGGCGGTATAATGATCAAGCAGACTCTCGCGCAAGGGGAAGAGAGTTGCTACTCAGGTTGAACAACCCACCACTACGCAAGGGGGAAGTGGTGGAGCTAATGCTGCTGTTGAAGTAGTTGAGAGGCAGACTGCTACGCAAGGGGATAGCAGTGTCGTTGAAAAGAATGTGGTTGTAGAAGAATAGATGGTCACGCAAGTAGGAGACTGGGTTGTAAATAATCTTGTTGAAAAATACTTTTTGCAAGAAGGTGAAATGGTTGTTTAATCTAAAGCAGACAAGGGAGCAGCGCAAGGGGATGCTGACCTTGAGAAGAAAAATGTTGATGTTGACGCAAATGTTGAGGAGATAAGCAAGCAAGCTGCTGAGAAAGGTGAAACAAGTGCTGCCGATCAATGTGAGAAGCCAGTAGAATCAAATGTTGCTGAAAAGGAAAGTGTTGAACCGATAGATCATGAGAAAGCAGCTGCTAAGAAGAAAGCTACTAAGCTCAAGGCTGGTGAGAAGGCAGCAGCTGCCAAGCTTGTTGTAGAAGCAAAAGCCATATCTGATGCCGCATTTCATCGTCGTTTTCTTAAGAGCTTCTGTAATAATATTTTTTCCATTGATATGTCTGAAGATTTGCAGGAAAATTCGGTGAAGACAGGATTGGCTTGGACGTTGATGGTGAAGCTGAAAAACCACAAGAACGGGCGACCACTCTTGCAACAACTAGCGAGTAAGTTAAAGAAGGACGTGAATGAAAGAAATGAGAGGTACTTGCGTGCCCTAGGACTGGACCCAGAAAAAATACAAGGATGGGCCATGACTACTGATTCTTCTACCTTGCTAAAAGAGACAATAGATTCACTATGGCAAGGGCGTGCAGCTGCTCCTTCCTCCCCAAAATTTTCTTGTATTTCTTTTGATGATATTCCGAGTGATGGGGAGAAAGTCGAGATGATTGAAGGCTTAGATGTTGTTGAGGGAGCCCTGGTGCTAGGTGGATGAGAGTTAGAATCAAGTGCAGAGATGCTGCGAGTACCACTAGAGGGACCACCACATAGCCGATTCAGGGCTAATGTATTGCCCAATGGTGTTCCCCCTTAACTCTCAAAGATGAGGAGGATGCGGATCTCATTCCTTGGGCGAATGATATATGTACATTCATAGATGCCCAACTCGCTGAGGAATTTGAGTCTACATTTGCTGCAGATTTTGCAGGTGATTATGTTTACCTTGATTTTCTAAAGACTGAATTCCAAAGGTGGAGGTTTTTCGATTATGCTACTCATGAATTACACTATTAGGATTTAGCGATAATGATGGCCCACATGGGTTTGGAATACTAGAGAAGTGAGGAAGATTGGGCCGATAATTGGATGGATCAGACATCCAAGAGGCAATCTAGTGGAGACACCGAGCTGCCACTGGAGACCATTCATTGTCTGCATTTAGGGATATCAATTTAGCCCGAAACTCGCAAGTTGGCCCAATTAACCCGAGCCAAAATGCGGGTTAGGGATGAAATATTTTGGCCCAAAAAAAATTAACCCGAATAGCCCGTGACCGAATAACTGGAGGCTCGATAGGGCTGAGCCCGAAACTTGACAGGTTGGCCTGATTAACCCAATTATTTTTTATTAATATATTTATCATAATTATAGTACTAAAATCTACTTCTGATATTTAAGATCATATTTATTTATTAAGTTTTAAGTTATATAATTGTATTATGTTCAAAGAGTATTCAGTATATAGTTAAGTTTATTTATTTATGAAGTTAAAACATATTAAAATATTGCTAAAATAAAAAAAATATTTGAAATAGTTAAATTTATCATTACATAAAACTTTATTATTAGTTTTGCATTTTTTATAAGAGAGAAGTAATATTTGTTTATTTATATTATTTAAAATATTAAAATAATGAAAACATATTAAAAATAAAAAATAATTAATAATTCATTGGCCCAACGGGCTAGCCCAAAAACCGATGGGTTAGGGTTAGGGTCAAGATTTTCTAGCCTCTAAAATTTTTTGCCCGATTTGACTCAGACTGATTAACCCGCAGCACGATAGGGCTATCCCGAAACCCTGCGGGTAAGCCCAATTGACATCCCTACCTACATCTGAGTATGCAATTTTTGAATCAACTTCATCAGCAATTGTGTTTAAGTCTCCTGCAACAAGGAAGCAAATTGCTACAACTACTGAGTTTCTAGCCAAAATTTCTAAGGAGAAGGCAGATAAGAAGAGAGCAGAGGAGGAGAGGATGATGAAGGAGTTTAGGGAAAGGATGTTGAATACCTTGGTTTGCATTCCTACTCGGATGGTTTTATATGAGCCTCCCACTCCAGATGCTGAAGAAAAAGTTGCTGATCAGGAAGTTGATGACGGCTCAGAGAATAAGGAAGAAGAATCTATTGAGCCTAATGCTGATCAATCTCAGGAGTTAGCAACATCTACCGATATTCCTACCACTTCAGGACATATGGTGACATCTCAAGGATCCCCGATCATATCTCTCAAGCCCTTGCGCTCTAGTACTTTTTACAGGGATATCTAGATGTATGTAGATGTTGTGGTGTGATAAGTTCATTATTTCACTCACTTACCTATATTATTTTTATATTATTTTATGTAGTTTTATTGAGTTTATATATATATTTTATGCATGATGTCAATATTAGGTGGTTTTAGGTGTGTTTTGATGTTTATGCAGGTTTTAGGCCTAAACTCATGAGAAAACCGTTCCGAAAGCAGTGACGTGTAAGAGTAGCAGTGAAGAGTTTTTCCACAAGAGGAATTCGGGCTATTGGTGCATGGAAATTGATGATGCTTTGAGTTAGCTCTCCAACGCAATTGGAATCGGGTCAATCGTAGTTCGGGAGAGGAAGTTATCGCCAAAACCGTGAGACCGCGCAGACGAGGCAAAGAAGGCACAGTGCTCGACAAAGGGAATAGGAGATCGACGGAAGCAAAGGCCGCGTCGATCGCTGCCATTGCTCGTCGATCGACGAAGGGGTTCCAGGCCCAGCGATCGACGCCAGATTGCCACGGTCGACGCGCATGCGGGAAACCTAATCCGGATCTGATTTGGAGATTAATGCATATCTAACCCTAGATACTGCGAGATACATCTTTCACCTATATAAATACTCATGTATAATTCAGTTTTTAGAGTGTGGAGACTGAGAGCAATTACAAGAATTTATTATTGAAGAGTTTTTAGAGTTTTATGTTTGAAGACAAGTTTTTACGGGAAGATTTTCGGGTTCCATATTACCATGAACATGTGTAACTAAATCCTTTCTCAGATTCTAGGGTTTCGAAATATCAATGTATGCTTGTTGTGATTAATTGAATTATTTTCCCCTTCCCTTCGTAGTTTGTGAAATCTGTGCTTATTCATAATCTTGATCTGTTGGCCACATCTTAGGATTATCTAGTTGATTACTTGAGACGTAACTATGATAGTTTTCAATCGAAAGAGATTTTCACAATATAAATTGATTTCTTGTCGTAACTGAAGGAGATTAATTGTAGGAATAAATCTGTAGATCCTTGGAGTTAGTTAATTTATCTTGAGACCGAGCGGAGATAGGTATTAATTAATCTACTTTACGAATTGTCCAACAAAGAAGTTCGTAATACTTTTCTGATGTTTCACTACGAAGAGGAATTAAAATTGGGAATTAATCAATTCATTCATACATGTCATACTTGATAGGTAGATATCCCTGAAATCTGTGCTTCCCTTATTTGAATCCAAAAGTCTTTTAATTTCCTGTTTAATTTTCCTTAGCAAGTATTGCGATTTTCAAAACAACAAAACCTTTTTAATTGCTTTTCCTAACCAGTATTTTAAGAACGTCTGATTTAGTATTTAGGATTTTTCGTTGCTTCATTCCCCTGGATCGATAACCTTAGGGTTTACAAATTTATTTGCCACTATTTCTATTATTAATCTGTAGAAATTACAGTGATCAAATTGGCGCCGTTGCCGGGGAGTAAACAGAAATAATCTTACTATTAAATCTGTGATTGAAATACTGATTTAGGCTGTAATTTTTTGTATGTTTCTCTGAATTTTCGTATTTTTTGAAATTTTTCTCGCTTTTTCGTATTCCACGTCGATTGACGCTATTCTTCGTCGATCGACGAAGTTGTTTTCCTTTCGTCGATCGACGCCTTGCCTCGTCAATCGACGCTTTGTTATTTTTCAGAATTTCAGTTGTTTATTTTAGTTCATTTCATTTTTATTTTCAGTCTTACTTCACTACCTCCTTTGCTGTACACGTAGTGCATGAGCACAAGAGCTAGAGGAAAGGACCCGCTGTATTACTATCCGGACATTGAAGCTACTTGCAGAAAGATTCGAAGGAATAAGCGTGCTCAGGAAAGCTCAAGTAATCACACGATGGAAGATAACATACCACCGCCTCCACCAGTGCTAACTGCAGAGGAGCAGGTTGTGCTTCTCCAAGAAGTCCAAGCTATGAGGGCGCAAATCCAACAGTACCATCTGGAAAGAGACCTCGTGAGGAACAATCCGAATGGAAGGGATCTTCGCCATAACCCATTGTTTGATGACAATCCTAGCGATGAAGAGGACGACAATGAAGACCCTCCAGAGGAATCCGACGATGAGGAAGAAGAGGAAGCCATGCAGAACCGGTATAAACCTCGATTCAGGGAGACAGACTTCAGGATTGGCATTAATGCCAACAATTTTGAGCTAAAGACTGGATTGGTGCAGATGGTGCAGCAAAACCAATTCGGGGGAAGACCAACTGAAGATCCCTATGCACATCTGGATAAGTTCCTGAGGCTCTGCAACACTGTCAAGATCGGAGGAGTCAGCAAGAGTGCCATCTGAATGCGTCTGTTCGCATTCTCTCTGAGGGATAAGGCACAATCATGGTTCACCGCACTGGACAAAGGAAGCATAGGCAAATGGACTGAATTGAGGAATGAGTTCCTGGAAAATTTCTTCCCTACAAATGTCATCAGGCAGAGAAGGAAGGAAATCATCAGATTCGCTCAAAGACCTGATGAGAGCTTCAGCGAGACATGGGAGCGATTCAAAGAGCTACTGAGATCTTTCCCTGGACATGGCTTTCCGCCAGGAGAACAGGCAGAAGCATTCTACGAGGGACTCAATGAGAAGACCGTGAAGTTGGTGGACACCACACTGGGGGACACCATCATGACGAAAAGCGGAAAGAAAGCCATGGAGTTCTTCCAAAAGATGGCCAACAACACTCAACGGTGGTCCTCAAGCCGAACTCGGCCTGTGATGGCGGTCGAGAAGGAGAAAGTGGTGGAGAAAGTTGTCGAACAACCTGATTTGGCAACCGAGCTGAAAAAGCTAAGGGAAGACTTCGCTGCACTGAAGCAGGAGAAAACAGTTGCTGCAGTAGAGCCAGTGCAAGCTCCGTCTGAGGGGGATTGTGCCGCTGTAAATTTCATGCAAATGGGTGGTTACCAAAACAACTACCGTGGAGGATATCAACAGCATAATCAGCAGCACAACCAGCCCTACACTTTCAAACACGCGAGGAATCACCCTGGATTTTCCTACGCGAACCCCCAAGCCGCTGAGCAACCACCACCTGGGTTTGCAGTGCAAGATGGAGAAATAGTGGAGAAGAAGAAGCCAAATCTCGAGGAGATTTTGGCCAAGTTTATGGAAGGCTCTACTGATACAATAGCTAAGTTGAAGCAAGAAATCGCAGGCGTGAAGACCATGGTGGACCGAGTCGAGAAACAAGTACAGATCATAGAGACTCAGGTCATTCAGATTGCCAAAGCTCTCGAAGCCCAGCACAAACCCGGGCAATCGCCTAGCAATACTCAAGCTAACCCCAAAGTTCAGAGTCAGATGAACCAAGTGAATGCCATCACACTGAGAGGGGGAAAATCCTATGAAGGGCCAAAGCAAGCAGGGACAGACACCCGAGATGAAGGAGAAGCCGAGAAAGAAGAAGAAGTCGTCACAGGCAAAGCCCCGTCGATCAACGATGTCTCCCCGTCGATCGACGAGGAACCAAAACTCCCGTCGATCGAGGCTGAATCACGTAGATCGACGACCGCCCCTGCTCTACCAATGTATAAGCCTCCATTGCCATATCCGCAGCGGTTTGCCAAAGCAAAGATGAACGAGAGGTATGCACGCTTCTTGGAGAACATGAAGAAGGTGCAAATCAACATTCCGCTAGTTGAAGCATTGCGTGAGATGCCCGGGTACATCAAGTTTCTGAAGGACATGGTCTCTCAGAAAAGACCCTTCGTGGAGCACGAGAGGGTCAATTTTTTCGAGGAGTGCAGCGCGATTATTCAGAAGAAGATGCCACTGAAGAGAGAAGACCCGGGATCCTTCACGATCCCCTGTGTCATTGGAGGAGAGACCTTTGGGAAGGTCCTTTGCGATTCCGGCGCATCCATCAACTTAATGCCGCTATCCATCTTGAAAAGGTTGGCCATCGGAAGCATCAAGCCCACTACCATATCATTGCAGATGGCTGACAGATCAGTCACTTACCCGAAAGGCATCGTGGAAGACGTACTTGTGAAGGTGAAAGACTTTATCATTCCAGCAGACTTCGTGGTGCTTGACATGGAAGAAGACCACAACATCCCGCTTATCTTGGGGAGATCTTTCTTGAAGACTGCTGGAGCATTGATTGACATTCGAGATGGCAAACTGACGTTCCGAGTTAATGACGAGTCAGTCACCTTCCCCATCTACAAAGCAGTGCAGAAGCGTAATGAAGGGAGTTACTAGGAAGAGTGCCACATGATCAATTGTTCAAATCCGGTGATTTTCTCTCCCTTTCCTTCTCTTAAAACTGATTTGGACTCTCTGGAGAACCGCTTACTACACTCTTTGTTTTTGTCTCCAGATTTGGATAAGGCGGACGATGAGCTCGTGGATCGGGTGATGAAGCTGGATGTATCCGAGGGGATAACACATGAAAAAGAGAACAAACATAAGCGGTTGTCAAGCCGACGCAGCCAGAAAAAGAAGAGAAAACGTGGAAATACCTTCACGTCGATCGACGCACACCATCCGTCGATCGACGCAGCCTCAGGAACCACATCGATCGACACTGCAGTCTCGTCGATCGATGCACGACGGAAGACAGAGATGGAGTTTTCATCAGCAGAAGCAGCGCGACGTAGAAAAGAGATTGCGGCAGTTTCACCAATGTCAACCGATGCAAATCGCGGAAAGCTACAATCTAACTCTGATCCGCTGGTCCTGGAACTCAAGATGCTTCTGGCACACCTCAGGTATGGCAAGTTGAAAAAATTACTACGAGTTCTACGGAAGTACAAGTCCGCCATTTGGGGGACATTGAAAGACACCAAGAAATGGGGGATGCAAGTTATCAAGAACAAAGATTGAAAGGAGGTCGCGAAAGGACCTGCCTGGACCCGACCTCCCTGATAGTGATTGAAGACTCCGGGGGATAAAAAAGTTGATGTCTGAGATCAACTACCAGGTATCGTTCCCTCTTTTGTCTGATTTTCAAACTTATTCCACTCTTCGAGTTGGAAATAAGTTTGGGGGGATGTGGACAAGAGATGGAACGTCCTATCTTTTATTTATTCTGCTTTCTTTATTCTACTTTTTTGTCTTTAATTTTTCGTACCTTTCTATTTTATGCTATTTTGTGGGGAAAATTTTTTGAGTTTTGAGATAACCTGAACGAGATTGTGAGATTAGAATTGATTGAGGGTTGAGTATTGAATTGATTGAGATTGTGGTTAGATGCCTATGAATGTAGAATACCGCATGATATGACTGATTTGACACTTATACTTGCATGCTGATTGAGCTGATTTGAAATTGACTGTGGAAGAAAGTTTTTGAATCCTTGTGTGAGAATTTGAGCCTTTATTTCGTTTGATGTGAGATTCACATGTGTGTTTTGATTTCTCTAGAACTTGCCTCTTTTCTGTGTTGAGACTGCATAGTGTGCACAAGTTTAGGAAATGATATTAGGCCATCTTTGTTAACCCAATATCCTAAACACTGTCCCTTCACAATAAAATTTTCCCTAGTTAGCCACTTTGAACCTGTACAATTTTTTTTCCTTGTCTATGAGATTAAGAAAAGTATTGTCTCACTCATGTCTTGAGTTGTGGTATGTATGGGGTTGATTGGTGAATTCGAGATAAGATATGATAAATTTGTGGTGAAAAGATGTGTGAAAAAGAAGCTCAAAGAAATAATTAGAATTCTCATAAGCTCTCTGAAAAGAAAAGAATACAAAATTATCGAAAAAGAGCATAAGAGATTCAAAATGAGCTAAAAAAAAATTTTAAAAAAAAATTGAGTTTTGTTAATGTATATGAGGAGATAAGGTGGATGATTATAGATAGTGGTTGGAGATGTTGAGAGTCATGAACTCTATTGAATTAGTCACTTGGCCATATTTCCCTACCTTATCAGAAAAAGCCTACGTTACAACCTTTCGAAAGTCCTTTTTGATTCTAGACTTGTGTGCACGTTCTAGCAGTGGAGATATTAGAAAATTTGCAAGCCTATGGTAGAAATTTCTTCATACATGTTTTTGAGTGCTTTCATCTTTACCTTAAACACTTGAGAGTTGAGCGATACACTTCCTGTGAGTTCTTCCATGGTTGATGAATTTTCTGTCTCTTTCAAATTGCTTGTGGGTAGTGGATTCTTGGTTCTCGACTGTGATGAATCTTGTGAGGCATTGCACTTTGACCACTTGATCTTTTGATTTCTTTCTTGCCTATTGATTGAGGATAATCAAATGTTCAAGTTTGGGGGATTTGATAAGTTCGTTATTTCACTCACTTATCTATATTATTTTTATATTATTTTATGTACTTTTATTGAGTTTATATATATATTTTATGCATGATGTCAATATTAGGTGTTTTTAGGTGTGTTTTGATGTTTATGCAGGTTTTAGGCCTAAACTCATGAGAAAACCGTTCCGAAAGCAGTGACGTGTAAGAGTAGCAGTGAAGAGTTTTTCCACAAGAGGAATTCGGGCTATTGGTGCATGGCAATGGATGATGCTTTGAGTTAGCTCTCCAACGCAACTGGAATCGGGTCAGTCGTAGTTCGGGAGAGGAAGTTATGGCCAAAACCGTGAGACCGCGCAGACGAGGCAAAGAAGGCACAGTGCTCGACGAAGGGAAAAGGAGATCAACGGAAGCAAAGGCCGCGTCGATTGCTGCCATTGCTCGTCGATCGACGAAGGGGTTCCAGGCCCAGCGATCGACGCCAGATTGCCACGATCGACGCGCATGCGGGAAACCTAATCCGGATCTGATTTGGAGATTAATGCATATCTAACCCTAGATACTGCGAGATACATCTTTCACCTATATAAATACTCATGTATAATTCGGTTTTTAGAGTGTGGAGACTGAGAGAAATTACAAGAATTTATTATTGAAGAGTTTTTAGAGTTTTATGTTTGAAGACAAGTTTCTACGGGAAGATTTTCGGGTTCCAGCTTTTATGCAATTCAGGTTGTATTTTTCTATGATGAATATTACCATGAACATGTGTAACTAAATCCTTTCTCAGATTCTAGGGTTTCGAAATATCAATGTATGCTTGTTGTGATTAATTGAATTATTTTCCCCTTCCGTTCGTAGTTTGTGAAATCTGTGTTTATTCAAAATCTTGATCTGTTGGCCACATCTTAGGATTATCTAGTTGATTACTTGAGACGTAACTGTGATTGTTTTCAATCGAAAGAGATTTTCACAATATAAGTTGATTTCTTGTCGTAACTGAAGGAGATTAATTGTAGGAATAAATCTGTAGATCCTTGTTGTTAGTTAATTTATCTTGAGACCGAGCGGATATAGGTAATTAATTAATCTACTTTACGAATTGTCCAACAAAGAAGTTCGTAATACTTTTCTGATGTTTCACTACGAAGAGGAATTAAAATTGGGAATTAATCAATTCATTCATACATGTCATACTTGATAGGTAGATATCCCTGGAATCTGTGCTTCCCTTATTTGAATCCAAAAGTCTTTTAATTTCCTGTTTAATTTTCATTAGCAAGTATTGCGATTTTCAAAACAACAAAACCTTTTTAATTGCTTTTCCTAACCAGTATTTTAAGAACGTCTGATTTAGTATTTAGGATTTTTCGTTGCTTCATTCCCCTGGATCGATAACCTTAGGGTTTACAAATTTATTTGCCACTATTTCTATAATTAATCTGTAGAAATTACAGTGATCATGGTGGATGCTAAGGTTGAAGCACAGGTTGAAGGCGAGGTGGTAGAGAAAGTTGCAAAATCCAAGGAAGAGCTTTGCCAAATGCTGCAGGAAGACTTCGTATCTTTCTCCTCCAACCTTTTTGCTACGATCAAAGAGGGGAAAGATCGAAGGTTATCTTTAGAAGCAGAAAGGGCGAAAGAAGAAGAAGGAAGAATACTTTGCCTTGAAGCTCGCTGAATGCTGGAGTAAGACCTGAGAAGGCAACATGAAGAGAAAGGAAAAGAAGAAAAAAGGAAGAAGGAGGAGAGTGAGAGAGAGGATTAAAAGACAAGAGCGGGATGCCCTGATGGACCGATTAATGAAGATAACTGCTCAATCCATTAGTTATCTGGCCAAGGCCACTAGATCTCGTAGCTCCAGGAACGTTGGCTCTGCCTCTTCTGCAACCAAGCAATACTCCTTCTATCTTGAAAGTTTTTGTAAGTTTTTGGTTTTAGTCTATTGTTTCGTGTACTCTACTATAGAAATTTGAATGAAACTAACCGAGATTGATGATAACAACTCATTGTCAAAATCTGAATTTATTTGCTTAGTTTAACTTACACATTTTGTGTAATCAGCAAATTGCATGGACTGCTAAGCGTGTGCTCGTTTTCGATTGTGTATTGCTCTATTTTATGTGTAAATGATGTTTGTGTTTATTTGATTGCGGAAATTCCAGCATTTATTTCAGCAATTCGCTTGTCATAAAATTTTAAACAAGCAATACCCTTTCTATTTTGAGGGGGAACATTTTTGAAAAATGCTGAGTCTAAGGGAGTTGATATGCAGAGTTAGATTATTAGGAATATCATGTAAACTAAGTCATCTACTTTCCCATCATCGGTAAGTTAAGGCCTAGGGCTTTGATCACACCAAAAAAGGGGGAATTATTATTGTACCCCTTTGGTCTTAAAGTTATTTGTAATAGTTTTGGTGCATCAAAGCTAGCATCTCTAGTCTCTAGCAACTTTGAATTGTGTCGAAAGTATAAAATTCCTATATATGATGATTATATTCGAGTTGTAATAGAGTTAGAAATCATCGCTAATGTTTGCTGAAAGATTCAGCAATGTTCGAAGAGATCGCTAGAAGATTCAAGCAAAGCACGAAGAGATTGTTGAACGATTCAGCAAACTCAAGATTGTTAAGGTTGCTAGCAATCAACGAAGTATTAGAAGACTAGCAAACATACAGAGAATGCTGAAGGCACTAAGAACTCTAACCGAGTTGCTAAAGCAATATAGCGAATAGATTATTGCGTCTCAACAAGATTGATGAGATCCCAGCAGACAAATGACGAACTCAACAAAATGTTCGATAGTAATTGGCAATCATCTGAAGCCACAAAATCGAAGGATCTTTAATTTCCAAAGATTAAGGAATCTCCTAAATCGAAAAGTTGATTATTCAAGAGACAAAAAGGAGATCTCCAGACTCGACTAAGATATCCATTTTGACAGGTTGGCAAAATGTAGAAAGAGCCAATTGGACAAGGAAGAGATCTGAAGAGTCTCTGTGCTTCTTCAGAAAAAGAAGAGCGAGGATTGGCGATCAGACCAATAGTGTCTAACAAACAAATATGTTATAATCTTTGTCGATAAATAGAAGGATTTGCAGAGATACGAAAAGTTCGGCAAATTCAAAAGTTCAACACTTAAGTGAAAATATATGCAAACTCTGCCGAATTTAAAATTTGATCTTAGATCGATCGAGGCTTTGCAAAAGCTCTCGTGTTCATCACGAGACCAAAGATGCTCGCTTCTAAGGTTATTCTTGGAGTTCTTTTTGTCCAAGAAAGAGCTTAGTTGTCACCTTGATCTGCAAGGTTGACTGGTACGGGCTACAGCTGCAAAAGGGAGAAGTTCCAAGAAGAACTATAAAATTCCTAATCCAGCATTCGAGGAGAAGGGAGGTGTGTCCTCACTCCAGGTGTTTTCGAGAAGATTGAGATCAAAGGTGTTTGATAGTGCGTTGTGACCAGACAGAATACAGTCTTGCAGCTAGAGATCAAGTCTGACCTTTTGTAATCAATTATAATGAATTTTCAGTTAGCAGACTGAAGAGTGGACATAGAACATTCGTTCAAACCACTATAACCTTTGTTTTATCTACTGCTTACTATTTTATTGCTTATCTGTTGATTTAAAACACAAAACCTCAAGTGTTGGTGTATAACTTGCAAAATACTTAAGTATTTCTCGAGCTTAAAGTGCAAGAACATTTAACATTACACTGCATTTCAGATAACTTTGATCAAGGACCAACAAGTGAGGTTTCAAATTTGTAGCTGTTCATAGACATTTTGAATTTTTTCCAATCCAGCGCGTCTCTTCTCTACGAAGAACATGGTGCTTTTTCTGAACTTCTGCACCTGCTTTTTCCTTTTCTGATACAGGATGTTGACATGGTGTCATGTGTCAAAATGTCTCTTCGTTAGTCTGAGGAATCGAAACTGGTTGGGCACAAGATTCTCCTAACTTAAAGCGATCTTCATTATTAAATACTAGTACTTAAAAACATTCCTTTGACTTGCTTTCTCCGTCTTTATTCGTTAGTAGGAACCTTGTTGTGGTTGATAAGCTTGTATTCTCACTCATTTATCACATTATTTTCTTAGTTATTTCATGCATTTTCATTAGTTTAGGTGTAATAAATGAGCATGAGTATATTTTGGTAGGTATTATGCTTGTGGTGCTCGGTTTTTAAGGAAAATACATCAAGAATGTGAAAAGTTGACCAAAGGATGGAGAATTTTGCAACAGAAGCGTCTTTTTTTATCAACACACTGGGTGTCGACCGATGTGGATTAAGTGCTCGACAATTTGGAGAAAGGCTTCCACATCGATCAATGTGACCTATGTCGATCAATATAGATTGTTGAAATGAACTTGGTATCGAGCAAAAGAAAACGTTAAAGCGTGAAGCGTATGTTTCAAGTTAGTTTATTAATGCAATTTAATATTCCTATTTCAGTGTGTTTATAGCATGTCTGGCTACCCTGGCAGATTCAAGGGTTTTTCTCTATCTAATTGCATGTTGTAATTCAATTAATCCAAACCCTAATTAAATTGGTTCAAATTCTCTGTTTTAGATTCTAAAATCTAATTCACTTGAAAGATCGAGATATGAAGATTGGATTAGGTTATTAGTATTAATTTGAGATCGAGAGGATATAATTAAAGATAGGAAGAGATAATTTGATAAAATTGTTTTCTGTCTCAAAAAGAAGATTCAATTATTGGGTTTAATCTACATGTGTATTGAGATTGATTAGTTTGTGTAATTGAGACTCAAAAGGTAAAATTCACTAGGTAGTAATCTAGATTTTAATTTCCAGACCAATGAATTAATTCCAAATTATCAGATTTTCCAACATGAATATTTATTGGGTTTGGATTGGTTGTTTCAAGCATGTTAGCTAGATTGGTTGAATTCCTTAGGATTTATGTCTTTATTTATTTGATTTATTCCAAAAGTTATTTCTTAAGTATAAAACCCTTAAAAAATTGATTTCCTTAAACAACAATTTGAGAAATTGTGTTCAATACATGAAATAGTCTCATTATACTTTATCATGTGGGTTCGACAACCTTTAGATTTTATAAATTTATTTGATCAATGTGTTATAATTAATATGCAATTTTAGCATTGATCAAATTGGCGTTGTTGCCGGGGAATAGTTAGATTCTATTTTGTTATTAGATTGTTTAGATAATTGATGGATTGAGTTTCTTTTACTTAGTTGTGTGCGTCGACCAACGTACACTGCGTCTGCCGACACAGAAATTATTTTACATGTCAATCGACACCACCCATGTTAGTCGATGTAGACTTATTTTTGCAAGTTTTTGTTTTTCTCTTCCAGATGCATGAATATGAGAGCTAAGGGATAAGATCTCTAAGCCTTCGACTCTGAAATTAAAGCTACATACAGGAAGAATAAAAACAAATCAAAGTAAGACAAGGCAAGGAAAAGCAGTAGGAGATGGTGGATGTACAAGAAGCACCATTACAAGACCTAACTCCCGAACAACAAAGAGAGTTTGTGAATGAGGTCCGCCTACTGAAAGAGCAATTGAGGGCAGCTCAAGCTACACACGTAGAGAAAGCTGCCAGACTGACAACAATGAATGAGGGAGGAAACAACAAGAGGCAGATAGTCCAGCAACCAAGATCTATCTAGATCGGTTCCTGACACTGCATGAGGAGCCAAGTTTCAGAGTTGGCATCAATGCCAACATTTTTAAGTTGAAGATGGACTTGATTAAGATGTTTCAGCAGAACCAGCTTGCGGATAAGGCAATTGAAGACCCGTACACACATCTCTGTATTAGGATTTTTGTTTGAGAAATCATTTCTTACTTTTTGTGTTTTGGTGGGTCAAATATTGTAAGCCATCTTAGTCAGATTATCAGTTTCTAGAGTTCTAAACTATAATCCTTGTACAGGATCGATTGAGTTGTAATAAAACTTTGGCTGAAGACCGAGCAAAGGAGAATGCTCAAAAACTTACTACCTGCACGCCTTAAAACTTGGTTTCCACCAAGAATAGCCTTGACCAAAACTAAGTTGGAGCACTCAGTATAAGGTTTTCCATACTGACTAGGAGAAGTCAGTATGAGGGCTTCCCCGTACTGACTAGGAGAAGTCAGTATGATGTTTTCCAGACTGATAAGAAGAAATTAGTATGAGGGTGATTTCCATACTGATTGTGGACCGTCAGTATGAGGGTATACCATACTGACAATGGTCAGTATGAGAGCCAAGCTATACTAACCTTGGGAAGTCAGTATAAGAGCCTCTACCTTTAAAGCACGAGCTATTCGAAAGATACCGAAGCACAGTCAGACTTAAGCATATACTTGCATAAGTGAAAGTCAGTACAAGGTTATCCAGACTTTGATCACTTTGACTGAAACTTACTCTGACATAAATTTAGTGTATAGTACAATATCTTCCACGAGTCTAACGTATGGATTTATGTGTCTACCAGGCATAAATTCAAAATGTCGGAGGAATTCCTCTATAAAAAAGGTCTGCCCTTCAACCTTAAAAGGTTACGATATCTGAAAGTCTTCACACGACAAAGGGCATTCTACTAGGTTATCTCTCTGCTCAAACTCTCTGAATTTCCATTTTTCTTTACACGAGACTCGAGTCTTCGATTCAAGCTATTAATTCATGCTACTTTCTCCTAGCACGAGGCTGAAGTTTTTCATTGGTGAATATATCTTTCTAAGCTATATTCATAGCAGTCAGTTTTATAGTCTGGGATACTAATTCTCACGGGCATATGCTAGCAACCAGAGTTCTGGGAAGAACATTAAAAATCCAACCACCGAGAAGAGGCTGTAAGGTGCCGTCCTCACTTCAACTTAAAGACTAAATCTGCAAGGAGTTCCTAGGCGAGCGCCACAGTCGATTGAAGGACGGAGGCCCCGACGGGCTGTGTATAGATCGTAAGAAGGCTTGTACTTACTTAGTGAATTATCCGGACCTTGGGTCTGAAGAGTGGATATAGGATATTTAGATCCGAATCACTATAAATCTTGCATGTTCTTTACTGCTTTATTTACTTTCTTGCTCTGTGTTTGTTTCACAAATTGACAATTGAAACCTTCAATATTTGTCCAAGTATTGAAGTGTATACTCTGTGAAACTGACTTAACAAGAACTGACCTAAATTTAAGTCTTATACACACTAAACTTACTATACTCTATTTATCTGAACAAGTGCAAGTGTTTTAATTATTGCTTCCGCTGCATATTCAAACCTTCCGCTGCATGTATTTGTACTCTGATTTCGGGACCAACAAGTGGTATCACGCGCCAAAGTTCTTACAGACTAAGGTTGTGTTGAGTCACTTAGGACCAGATCTCTATTTTCTGCACTTGGTTTCGGTTTGTGCATTTTCAAGCTTTTGTACATAGAGATGGCACAGATTTCGAAGCTTCCATAGTACTTATCAGAAGATTTTGAGATATGGAAGAAGCGCTCGTTGATAATACTGAAGAACGTTCACCCAGAGATGGTTGAGGTTCTATCTACCGGACCACTGAAGATCACAAAAGTAAATACTCAGCTCGGAGGAGGAAGACATCAGGACATAGTGGAGAAGCCTTATGCAGAATGGACGAACAACGACATAGTTCGTTTTCAGCTAGATTCAGTGGCCATGGAGCTTATCCTTCAATCCCTAACAAATCCACTAGTTGTTGAAGCTCTCGAGCACAACAACGCCAAAAAGATGTTGGAATTTCTTGGCACTCTGAGCCAAGAGACAGCTAAGATGAAGCGAAACAAGCTTCAAAACTGTGTAGATAAGTATGAATCTTTTCAAATGCTTCATGGTGAAAATGTTAAATCAATGGAAGATAGATTCAATGCTATTATCTGTGAGCTAAAAAACTTGGATAGAACATATGAGATTGTAGATATGAATGCAAAGATGAAGACCACCAGCTTGAAGAAGAGGGATCTCTCCAACATGAAGACCATGGACGTGTTCTCCCAACTCCAAGCCCATGAATGGGATATACAAATGGAAAATAGGAATGAAGCGGTGTGGAATACCAGTATACATCCTGACATCCATAAGAAGATACTGCATTTTTCACAAAAAGAGAGTTCAAGAAAAGGCCTCAAAAATGTTATCAAGCTGCCATATCATTCGGACACACGTCTACATCAAAATCAGCACTAACACCTTCCTACCAGAAGAATGAGGAAGAGAGCTCAATTGAAGAGCTTGAGGAGCAAATGAGGATGCTGACAAGACTTCTTCAGAGAGCTAGAGCCAAGAAGGAAGTTTCACAACCCAGTGAACTAAAGTTCTACGAAAGACCTCCCAAAGCATGTTTTGAGTGCAACTCTCCAGACCACCTCAAGTATGAGTGCCCACTGGTTTCCAAGGAGAAAAAGGAGTGCTTGAAGAAGGTGTTCGAGAAGAAAGCTTCCTCCACGGCCTCATCATCTGATTTGTAGTAGTCATCATCATTGTCTGAGATGTCCGACACCTTAGTTCTAGAAAGCAAGGCCTTTGCAACTGTCGAGAGACCTCCCAAAGCATGTTTTGAGTGCAACTCTCCAGACCACCTCAAGTATGAGCGCCCACTGGTTTCCAAGGATGAAAGGGAGTTCTTGAAGAAAATGTTCGAGAAGAAAGCTTCTAGAACAGTTGCAAAGGCCATGCTTTCCAGAACTGAGGTCCCAGACATCTCAGACATTGATGATGGCTACTACACATCAGACGATGAGGCCATGGAGGAAGCCTTCCTGGTGCTGATAACCAAGCTTGGAGAGGAGGAAGAAACTGAAGTAGAGTCACAAATGTTGGTACACATCTCAAACTCAATTTTAATTCCTATAGCATGCATTGAAGAGGACTCTGGATCTTATTGATCAGATTCAGAAGATGTTACACTCGAAGCTTTAAATAGAGAATTTTCAAAATTTTATGAACTGAAAATTGTTTTGGCCAGTGAAAATGCTTCACTGAAACTTAAAGTTTCAAAACTCACTGAGAAGATCCAAAGATCAAAGTCAGTAAGTGATGAACTAGCCGAACTTAGAAAAGAGCATTCTACTGTACTTGAATCTTTTAAATCTCTTTCGAAAGAATGCGAATCTCAAAAAACTGAAAATTTCTAGACATCAAAAACTTATTTGTTCACTTTATTCTAGTGCTAGCAATGTTTTAAAAGCCTTAAGTCTACAAAGAGATCCATTTGATAAATCAGGACTAGGCTTTTCAGAAAATATTTTGAGCAATCATGAATCAAATTTTGAAACTAGGAATATTTTGAATCATCATTTTAAGAAGGAGTCTAGTTTAGAAGTTAATCTGTTAGGTAAAGGAGTAGTCAGTATGGACAAAGACTCCTTAGTGGCTAATTAGGATAGAGGGGGAAAGTCAGTTTCAAAATTGACTCAAGTACCCAAGCTTAGAAAGGTTTTGACTTATAAGTTAAACAAACCTGAGATGAAGCCTATTATGCCTCGGAAGTGGGTGAAGCCGAATGTTCCTAATGCAAGGAAACCCACTTCACCAGCAAAAACTGAACTTTTTAGAAAGTCTGTTTCATTTTCGGATTCTAGAAATTCGAGGTTCCCCATGCATAACTCGTATGAGAAGAGAACTTATCCGTATTGGAAGAACACTTATACGAGGTCTTAGACCAACTATTTCTCCATCTTTAGGACTAGAAAGAATGCACACTACGGACTAGGTTTCCGAGAACCCAACCAAAATTTAGCTTCGAGGAAGTTAGTTCCTAGGAATCCGATTTCAAGAAACTCATTTTTGGCAAGGTTTCACACACCCACTGTTTTCCTTCTGACAGGCATAGAAATTTCATTAATTATCTGAAGAGGAAGAGAAAGGGAGAAGAAGTTGTGACACCTAGATTTAAGGTGAAGCAAGTATGGATTCCTTAAGAATAGATCCATAAGACTAACCCTGCAGTACCCGCAGAATCACGGGTACCATTAGTCTAACTTTATTTGTTTTGCATGTATAGGGTCACCAAGGCCAGCTCAAAAAGAAGAAAAGAGCATATATTTTGGACATTTAATGTTCAGCTCATATGATCGGTGAAACTAATCTCCTTTCAAAACTGAGAATGTCAAGAGGACCACTAGTCAGTTTTGGAGTTGACTCAAAAGGGAGAGTAATTGGCAAATGATGCTTGGAGTGCAATGGAATCACCATCAACAATGTATCCTTAGTCACCAACCTCAACTACAATTTGCTGAGTATCAGTCAGCTTATCCAATCTAGATATTGATGGATTTATATACTGAAAGCAATATGATTGGTATATTATGTACAAGGTTGATTGGTTAATATACTGGGAATAAAAAATGTTGTATGTTCATCTCCTGTCTGAATTAACAAAAATGTGTCGCAAACGCAATTATCCATTATCTCGTTGATAGGGAGATCATACAGTGTGTAGTAGATCACGGAAGATCATATGGATCGTTTGACCTAGGGAGATATAAATGGTTATCACAGCTGAGACAGTTCCAGGATAAACTGTCGGTGTAGGTTGCAGCATACGCGGTAATAAGCATCTTATCTTGGATGGCTTGGTATGCTGGTGTGGGGCACACATTGATAAGGACCTAAGTTGAGATCGATTCTTTTATCTGACATTAAAGGAATCTATATCTCTATGGCTTGATTAGATCCTAAACCTAAATGAAGGTACAAAAATATGTGCAGATTGTGTATCACTTTGAGTTGCAGTGAAAGGCTCTAGTTGAGCCAGTATATCTGTATCTTGGGTGATAGCATTCTGTGTATGACTATCTGGTAGTGGAACTAGGTAATCACATCCATAATAGGATGGTTACATTCCCTAAGCAGCTCAAAAGGTTCGTTACGCTAAAGTCGTGCAGGCTGATTAAGTTCAAGCACAAGTGAAAAGGTTTCAGTGGATTTACTCAGGAATATAAAAAGTTAATTATTTAAATAGCTTGTCAGAGCTTAAATTAATTAACGAATGTCTGTAACCTTAAATGTGGGGATAAACCGAGCCCATGCAACCCGTACCTCACAACGTGGTAGCAAATAGGTAGGACATTATTGATTCTCTGGTGGAATGAATCAATATTAATTAATTAATTATAATCTGGGTTGAATATGGGAATTAATTAATTGATAGGCCTTATTTGCTATTTGCATTCTGGTCTCTGGTCTGGCCTATGAAAACTCAGGTCCAATAGAAGTCCAGCATTTTCCTATAAATAGGCCTCAGTTCCTCAGATCTCAACACACCACAAGATCATATGTTGCACACAGCAAACCATTTTTTGGGAGTCGTGGTGATCGACTAGATCTTAGAAATGAGGAGGAAATTCTGCTTCTCAACCGGGCAAGGAATCCGAAAGGAATCTTCACCAGATATTCGAATTGAGTTGGGATATAGATCATAAGATAAGATCAGGATGATCGTCTTCTTTCTTCTCTCTCCTTCTTATTTTCAAAAATTATCCATTATTTTTCTCAAATTTAATTCCCTTTATTTGGTAGGAATTAATCTTTGTGCGCGGGAAAAGAGATCAAGATCAAATCTCTGCGCACTCGTTCTTCAGGTTTCTACAGTCCAGATATTACGCATAAACCCCATATGCATAATCAATAGGAGCAAGCTAGGAATAATCTTAGGCATAGCAATTTATTTTTTATATTCCAATGAACGATCTTGGCTAACGGACTTCGTGATTCAGTTCACGAATCCCATCAATTGGTATCAGAGCCAGGTTCATTAATTGGCTCTGTTAGAAAAAATAATATTACATATTAATTGCATGATAATTATTATTTAATGATTGCATGTATGGGTTTTGGATTGTATGAATATGTGTTATTTTTGTTCCTCGTGGTTCTCGAGTTAATCCGCCCATTTATAAGGATTCGTTTTTCACCCACGAGATAAATCCGTGGTTAGATTTAGATTCTAAATTGTATAAGGATTATTCCATGTAATTTTCAATTTTAAGATTAAATCTATGAAATGGAGAACGAAGAACATAAAGAATGAAGGACCACACGACGACACACGACAATGCTGGCACGGCAGCAGGCCGTGCACGGCAGTCGCGCGCAGCAGGCGGCAGGGCGGTGAATGGTGCACGGAAGGGCCATGGGGGCAGCGGTGCTGCGTGCAAAACCCTAGGGTTTCAGCAGCGTGCACGCACATGCATAGCACGGGCCGCGCAGCCACAGGCCGGCCAGCTAGGTGCGGGGCCCCGGGACGACGGCGCAAGGAGATTGAGGCAGAGCTGGGATGGAGGCGACAGCGGTCTGCGCGTGGCACGGCGGAACCCTAGGTTCTGCGTGCACATGCAGGCGGGCTGCGCGCGCGCTCCAGCGGCTTGCTCGCTCTCCTCGGACGACATTGGCAGCGGCAAGGTGGTTCGGTGGGCTACGGGGCGACTACAGCAGGCGCAAACCCTAGGGTTTGTGGCCGTAGACGGGCGCGCGTCCTCACCGTGCCTGCGTGCAATTTCGGTGACCAGGGTGGCCGGCGATGGAGAAGATGGAGTACGGTGGTTCGAGCGACAGTCGGGGCAAGCCGGGACGGTGGCATGCAAAGCGGACGATGACTGGAGGAGGCAAAATTGCGGGCTGCAGCCATGCAACGTGCGTGCATGGCTGCTCTCACTGATGCGTCGACTGATGAGGAAAGGAGCTACTATAATAAGTGGCTCAAGTCAAACAATATAATGAAATGCTATATGATGACTACAATGTCCAAAGTACTTGCACAACAACATCATTCATATGAAAATGCTTGTGACATAATGGACAGCCTCACAGCGACCTATGGTGAGTCAGACCGAGCTGTCTGATTCAATATCATGAGAGAAATCGTGGGAAAGAAAATGGCGGAAGGTAGCTCGGTCAGAGAGCACGTGGTCAGCATGACTCATCTCATGGATGAGCTCACGCTGCACTGAGGTGGCATCAATGCGGAAGTGCAGGTTGATATTATCCTCAACTCTCTGCCAAAGTCCTTCGAGAACTTTAGATTGAATGCTGTCGTGAACTAGAATAGAGTACACACTTAACGAGTTACTCAATGACTTGATGGCAGCGGAGTCAATGATGATTCTAGAAAAGGTTGTTTTGGCTACTTCAGGAAACCGTCCTGTTGCGCTGGTTGGCAAGAGGAGCAAAGGAATGTTTAAGAAGAAAGCCAAAGGTACAACTTCTGTGAAGAAGTCAAAAGGGACACCGGGCGTGCCTAGGAAAAGGTACAAGTGTTTCAGATGTGGCAAGGCTGATCACTGGAAGAAAGATTGTCAAGTCAGGAAGACTGGACAAGGTGCATCATGTACATTTATAATGGAAACATGTTTAGCATCGGTTTCTACCCATTCTTAGGTAGTGGATACTGGAGCTACTAATCATGTTTGTTATACTATGTAGGGGTTCAAGCCGACAATGCAACTGAAGCAAGACGAGATTACCATCTTAATGGGCAGCAGAGAGCGAGTCTCAACAGTTGCCATTGGAGATTTTACTTTATGCTTTGAAAACAATGTTTTGATTTTGAGAGATGTTTTATATGTGTCGGTTATTTGGCGGAACTTAATTTCAGTTTCCAAGTTGTTTAGTGATGGATATTCAGTTATTTTTGATAGTGGAGTTTCTATCATTGGGAATAACGGTGTTATCTGTCGTGGCATACTGATTGACTCTCTCTATATCATTGATTGTAAGCATAAATATTCCGTGAATGTTGCAAACTCATCCAATAATAATAATCATTTAAAGCAAAATTTTTCTTCCGATGAGGATCAAACATATCTTTGGCACTTGAGACTAGGTCACATCAATCTAAAGAAGATCCAAAGATTAGCAAGCGATGGGCTCTTGGATTTTTTTTAAGTGGTACTGCATCAAATCTGTGAATCCTGTATAGAGGGAAAGATGACGACCAGACCTTTTAAGGCAAGTCAGTCTCGAGCAGAGGATGTGTTGGAATTGATCCACTCTGACTTATGTGGACCAATGTCCACGCAAGCTCGTGGAGGTTATAAGTACTTCGCCACTTTCATTGACGATTACTCAAGATTCAGATATGTCTATTTGCTTCGCCACAAGTCTGAATGCTTTGAAAAATTCAAAGAGTTTAGGACTGAGGTAGAAAAGAAGCTATGTAAGACTATAAAGACACAACAATCGGATTGTGGTGGATAATACCTCAGTAACGAGTTCTTGCAGTACCTGTCAGATAACGGGATTACATCCCAGTGGACTGCACCAGGAACCCCTCAACGAAATGGTGTAGCAGAAAGAAGAAATAGAACTCTCTTGGAAATGGTCATGTCGATGATGAGTTATGGAAGCTTGCCGATTTTGTTTTGGGGATATGCCTTGGAAACAGAGGCCTATTTGCTTAACCTGGTACCTTCTAAATCAATTTCTAAAACACCTCTGGAACTCTGGTATAGGCGAAAGCCAAGTTTAAACAGAGTGAGGGTTTGGGGTTGTCCAGCATATGTGCTGACAAAAGAACCTGATAAGTTAGAAAGTAGTTGTAAGCTGATATTGTTTGTAGGATATCCCAGGAAAATGAAAAGTGGTTACTTTTATTGTCCTGAGAATCAGAAAGTGGTTGTTAGTTCCAATGCAAGATTCTTGGAGGAAGAATATGTAAGAAAATACAGATCCAAGAGTGAAATTATCATCCACGAGCTTCAGGATAAGGAAGCAATTCCATCAGGAAAGCCCAGTGTAATGGTAAATCCGCCTGTAACAGGTGAGGCTATACCAACACTGCCACTAATGCAAGGCATGGGACCAACGCGTACTGTGCCAACTATTGACACGGCTCAGATACCTCTTTGTAGTAGGAGGGTTTTCCACAAACCCAAGAGGTATATGTTCGTAGCAGAGTCTTCTGACTTGATCCCAAAAAGCGAACAGGATGATACCGATCCCTGGACGTATGACGAGGCGGTATCAGATAAAGATGCAGACAAATAGCTGATCGCCATGGATTCGGAAATAGAATCCATTACGGCTATGGATGTTTACCAGAAAACTGATTTGCCAGATGGCTATCGAGCCATAAGGTGCAAATGGGTATACAAAAGAAAGAAAGGAGCGAATGGTGAAATTACAGGTTTCAAAGCAACGCTGGTGGTGAGAGGTTATAGTGAGAAAGAAGGTGTAGACTATGACGAGACCTTCTCACCAGTAGCCATGCTTAAGTCCATTCGTATACTCCAAGCCATAGAAGCACATAAGGACCTAGAGATCTGACAGATGAATGTCAAAACTGCATTTCTAAACCGGTACCTTGAAGAAGGTAAGGACATCTATATGCAACAGCCAGAAGGTTATGTGCAGAAGGGCGAAGAACATTTGGTCTGGAAGCTAAAGAAGTCGCTTTATGGACTTAAGCAAGCTTCACGGTCATGGAATCTACGTTTTGATGAAGTGATTAAATCCTATGGATTTTCACAATGTTCAAACAAGAGTTGCGTATACCGTTTATGTGTCAGTGGAAGCGTGGTGTTCCTTGCACTTTATGTAGATGATATTCTCATATTTGGTGACAATGTGGAAATATTGTGGGGCATAAAGGGGTGATTATTCGATCAGTTTCATATGAAGGACCTTGGGGAGGCAGGATACATCCCAAGGGTAAAAGTATTGCGGGAGCGCAATAAGAGGATGTTGACCTTGTCTCAAGGTTCATATGTGGATACTGTGATTGCCCGTTTCAGCATGCAAACTGCCTTTTATAGGCGACATACATGAGTAGGATGGCGAGAATCTGTGAACCCAGGAGGTTGTTCCATGAATACCGGCGCATCCAAAATGCCATTTAAGAAGGCATTCTTGATATCTAATTGATGAAGAGTCCAGGAATGCATACCGGCGATGGCGATGATGATCCAAACTGTAGAGGCTTTCACAACTGGACTGAAGGTGTGAGTGAAATCATCCCCAGGGATCTGGCTAAACCCTTGAGCTACTAAGCGAGCTTTGTAGCGATCGACAGAGCCATCGGCGCGGAGCTTGGTGCGATATACCCACTTGGAGCCGACAATGTTGGTGTGCGGTGGTCGGGGAACTAGTGTCCAAGTGCGGTTCTCGTGAAGAGCTTTTAATTCATCAAGCATAGCATCATTCCATTGAGGAACCTTTAAAGCTGACTTAATTCCACGAGGCTCCGGTAAAGCTGTAGAAGCAGTATAAACAGAAACCAAATTTAAATTAATTGGATACCGGGGTTTGAAAATACCTGCTTTGGCGCGCGTTTGCATGCGATGATGATTCTCCGGGATCTTGGGAGGAGGAGGATGTTCGATGGGTGGGGAATTTGGACGGTCGGGAATTTGATTTGGAGGTGGATTTTCGACGTGGTTTGGTGCGGCAAGCTGGGGCGTGGGAGCTGCGTGTGTCATATGGTTGGGTGGACACAGAGTGCATGGCAATGGAGAAGGAGACGAGGACGACGAAGTGGAAGAAGGGGAGTTCGAGCAAACCCTAGGGTCGTCATTAAAGTAAGACGTAAGCTAAAGTCTTGATAAAGGTGTGGACTCGGCGTTACGGGAGAAGGGAAAACAAGATTCGTCGAAGGTGGCGTGTGGAGTAGTATATATCCGGTAAGTAGTGGGGTCGAGGCAACAAAAACCCTTGTGATTTGGACTATATCCTATAAAGACACAGGGAAGGCTACGAGGTTGAAATTTGTGTTTTGTATAGTCACGGAGGCAGGGATAGACACGACAACCAAAGGTGCAGAAGGAGGTAAATGAGGGCGACGTTTTGTATAGTAGGTCGAAGGGCGATTGATCGGCTACTATAGAGGATGGGAGTCGGTTTATTATATGAACTGTCTTGCTAAAGGCCTCGACCCATAGAGAGAGAGGTGAGGATGAGTGAAAAAGGAGAGAAAGTCCCATCTCAGTTATATGCCTATGTTTTCGTTCGGCTCTACCATTTTGGGAGGGAGTATACGGACATGACTTAAGGTGATGAATACCATATCTGTGTAAGAGAGATTGAAACCTATGATTTGTAAACTCAGTGTCACCATCAGATTGGAATTTCTTGATTTTACATGAATGTTGATTCTCAACAAACGCATGAAAGTTCATAAAAACATCATAAAAATCTGATTTGGCACGTAAGGGATAGAACCAGGAAAAATGAGAATAATCATCAATGAAAATTGCATAATAGCGAAAACCAGAAGTTGATGTAATCGGGGAAGAACCCCAAAGATCACAATGCACAAGTTCTAGTATGTGCGACGCGCGACTCTCGAAAATAGGAAAAGAAAGATCTTTGCTTTTAACTAGCTTACAGGAATTACATAAGTTATTGTCGGAAGCAGTGGAAGGAAAGGAAACTAAACTAAGCATACGAAGAGACTTCAGAGTTTTGTGAGCAGGGTGACCGAGCCTATTGTGCCACAGCTCAAAGGAGGCGGAATGAGGAAGGGTGGGTGCCGTCGCCGTGAGGGCTAGTGGTGCAGTTTGGAGAACATACAACCCATGCCTACGTACGCCGGTAGCGAGTATCTTGCTGGTAGTCCGCGTCCGAATGTGAAACTGCGCATCAGTAAACAAAACATCAACAGGATAATCGTGAGTAAGTTTACTAACTGATAATAGATTTTTAGTGATGGCAGGAACCACAAGGACATGATTTAAATTTAGAGAATCTGAAAGAGGCGAGAAACCCGTATGAGTGATTTTAAGACAATCACCATTACCAACAGCAACGTGATCCTGGCCGGAATAAGGAGTCACGTGATCAAGCGTAGAGGTGTCGGCAGAGATATGAGCCGAGGCACCAGTGTCAAGATACCAATCAGATGTAGAAGGTGTCGAGACTGAGCACTGAGCAGAGAAAGCTTCAGCTAACTGAGCAGTAGGAGGTGGCCGAGATTGGCGTGTGAAGGATCGGTCAAAATGACGTGGACAGTCGAAAGGATCGTGATCCAGTTGACGGCAAAAATAACACCAGGGCTGCTTTTTCTTTTTCGAACCATTACTCGAACGACCGCGACCACGAGAACTATCTTTCCCACTGGACTGACGAGGCGTGGAATCAGCATGGAAGGCAGCCGGCTGGGTGGCAGGGGACGAGTCGGAGGTGGCTAAGGGCTCGCGCGGTTCCTGCGCCATCTGAGCGGCAGTGAATTTAGAGAAGGATGAAGACAGACCACGAAGGAACCAATGGGACTTATCAGATGGGTAGATGGATCGATCGATTGCCGAGAGTTGATCGCAGATGCCTTTGAAGCGGCGACCATATTCAGCCACGGAAAGATCGGCCTGTTTCATAGATAAAAGGTCGTCCTTCATACTCAGTTCACGAGCTTTAGAACTGTGACTGTACGAACGAGATAAAGCGTTCCAGACGTCACATGATGTAGCACAACCAATGATAACAACCATTGATTCCTCAATCAGAGTAGAGACCAAGAATAACTTGATGATTTGATCTCGGGAATACCATTTGGAGTATTGTGGATTGAGGGACGGTGTGCCGTATGACGAAGCAATGGTGCGGGCGGGCGCGGCGATTGTGCCATCAACGTATGGAAGAAAGTTTTGTGTAATGAGTAGGGTAAGTTTGATATTCACCATGTGAATTATCGTGGATAAAGGTAAGGTCGGAAGTTCCGAGACATCAACAGGCGCGGCCATGGATGAATGCGAGAGGTGGCACCGATTGGAAAATAGGGGTGGAGGAAAAAACTAGGGTTTATGCCAATGTTTGGCTGATACCATGTAAGGAAATAATAATTTTTATTTCACTCAATTGAATAATGATGTACAACAAGGTTTATATAGTACAAACAAGCCAAATCTAACTACGAATAGGAAATCTAAGATATATTAGGAATAGGAAATCTAAGATATACATAATCTTGATGAACAAGAATATATAAGATATATCTAAATATAAAGAATATCTTAACATTAATGTTTAAAAAACTGTGTTCACGACAAAAGCATATCAAGCTTAATCAAACATTTCAGTTCGGGTGTGATTCGATTTGATTTGGCATTCAGGGTTTTATTTTATAGTAATTTTGCTCCCACGCGATGCGTGGAAATTTTTATATTGAAATAATAATCACTTATTTTATTTAAGCTAAAATAATATTAATTTTTAAAATATATTAACTATAAATTTTTATGATGACATGCAATATAAAATAACTCACTATTTATATAGCATGTATAAGCAAGGATGGATACATACTCATGGGAGCTCAATAACATTTCTTGGGATCGTGATTTATCATTTTTTTAAAAAAATTATAACTAAAAGAGTTTGAGCCGGTGGGGCAGCTACCCCTTTCTCATGTTGCCTCCGCACCTATATATAATAAAGAATTAAATATATTATTATTTATTGAGATTTTTTAAACATACTACAAACTATGCATATTATTAAATTATATGTCAAATTATGTGTTGTGCTTAAAAAATATGGTCCGGTGAATTTACTCTAATAAAATTATTTATATTTTTCTCTAATATTTATATTTGAGATCACTTTGTGATTTCTTTGAATATTTACTAGTATTGCACCCCACGCAAATTAAAATAATATTATTTGTATATTTTCCTTATAAACTAACAATATTTTTTTTATAATGTAAACCATAAAGTTATATAATAACATATAAAACATAAATTAATTCACATCATAACTCATATTATTAATTTTTTTCTGCTTTCAGTTTTATTCATCAAGCAATTCCAAATTTAACGCATAATCATTCAATTACTCTCTAAGCCCCATTTAAAGAGTGTGGGAGAATACAAAAGTGAAGACAACTTCAAGTATAGTGGCTTGTTCGAAAGCTTTTCTTCTTGCTAGAACTCGAGAAACTCAAAGAAGTTGTTTCTTTCCATCAATATTTTTCACACACAATAAATGGATTCAAGTAATATAAGTTGCCCAAACATCGACGAATTATTATTGATATTTATAAAATATAAAAATTCACTTAATTGAATCTTTAAAATTATATGTTGATTTAGTTCTCTATCAGGCAATGGTGTTGAGATTGCAATGAAAAATAATTTGTAAAATTATTTCTAATAATAACAATTATTTTGCTATGAATCTTGATATATTTCGAATCCTATTTTGTATGTATTATGATGCTTTGCTTTATGTTGATACAATAAAAAAATATTTCTTATTTTTCATTCTTTAGAACGGGCTATAAAGTAAGGTTAAAATTTGATTTTATATTGATAGAAGAATATACTTCTGTTTTTTTATTTCCTAGAACGAGACTATTAATAGGGTTTGAATATTTTATTTTAATGTATTAGTTGAGGTTTTAATAGATGAGATTACATAGGTGACATTTTTAAGCCATCACCTTGATTTTATTCAATAATTATCATTACAATGAATACAATAATAAATATAAAAGGAGCCTTAAAAATATAAAGGAACAATCATCTATGCAACTTTAATCGGGTGCCATAAGTTTAAGGTTCTTGGGAAATTATTCCTAGATTTATGTTGTAAATCTTCTTTTAGATCAAATTGTAAAGGTTTTGTTTAATCAAAGCCTTAGTTAGTTTGGTCGATCATTGCTGAAATCTAGATAGTCTAGCAACTCTGTGTAAAGTCATGTTTAGGAAATATTTCGAGTTGTAATAGATTAGAAGTACTTGTGGAAGATTGCTGAAGGACTCAGCAATTGAGACGAAGACTTCGGAAATTCTGGATGCTAGGAACGTTTTCAGCAGTCAAGCTGATTGCTAGAGACGTCAGCAGACAGAAATGACTGCTAAGGAAGTAGCGGTCAAGTGCTGAGAAGAATGACTGATAGGAGTACTTACTCAGCAGTCGGAAGAAAAGAGATAGCAGAATGCTAAAGGAGTCAGCAATCACTATTTACTCATAAGATTGCTAGAAGAAATAGCTATAAGGAATCAAGACCCAAGTGCTGAATACGCAACTGCTGAGGAGTCAGCAGTTGGATACAAAGCAGAATGCTAGAAGAATTCAGTAGTCAAAAGGTCGAAGTACTTAGCCGAGTGCTCCCAGCATTCTCCTTTAGAATGCTAAGCAAGGAGATATTCAACAAACTCTTGCTAATACTACCATTCTGACATAAGGTACAACCAAGGACGAATAGCCTTCCCGAAGTAGGTAAAAATGCACTGTACCAAGCCAGAATGGACGAAAAAGAAGATGGCTCTTTTGGACAAAGGAGACGTTTTGTGTAACGGGTCTGGAGATCCAAAGTTTGAATCTCCAGATATAAAAGAAAGTCCAAACAAGAGAGAACCACTCTAGAACCACCCTTGAACATATGACTACGACTAACACCTGCTCATACGAGAGAAAACTTTACAAGCGAACAAAAATAAAAAAGAGTAGTCGGTTGAGAGCACATTAAAGAGACAAGAAGAATCTCAAAGCTCTCAACAGCAAGTGTCAAACATTGAATATCTGATACTGCATTCAAGAGGATTCCATGACTTTATTCAAGGAACAATCATTGGGATAACTTTCGTCCTAGGAAGCATCCTGCAGTCACATCTCTGAAAAGAGATTAACTACGACGGGCTATTGCCAAAACCCCCAACAAAGTTCAGGAAGGAACTATAAAAGCTTCCATTGCAGCAGGGTTAAGTTTTACGAAGGTGTGCCCTAGACTTAGCCGCAGCTGCCGACCGAAAGATCCAAGTAACGGAGGATAGCTTTGTAGTGGCTGGCTCGAAAGCTCACCACCTGCTACAAGTGACCGAAGATTCCTTCTGTCACACCCCGATTTATAAACAAGACATAAATGAGAGAATTGAGGCACATCGGGTACGAGATTTGCACTTGGGATATTAATTAATAAGAAGAGTTCAAGCAAATAAGGAAGAAGTCATCACACTTATTCCATGTTAAGAAAAAGATAGTAAAGGGGTGCCTCCTCAAGAAGGGATCGTAACTTCTTGAGTAAACCAAATATCAGAGTATATAAAATGTCATCAAAAGGCTTAACAAAAGATAAAGAGTTTCAGCTGCGGAAAGTTATCAATGAAGTATGTATACGAAGATATATTCTTCAACATCTAACTATTACATAAAGAGTCTTCAGCTCCACCACGACTGCTGCCTTGTACTCTGCTCCAAAAGCTTCTTTTAACCTACGCATTTTAAAAATAATGCGAGGGGCTAAGTACAAATTGTACTTAGTGAACCCATGCCCGAAAACATACATACATATAAGTTTATCATGTCTTTTAATCGTTTCTCACATGGGGTTTTAAGTTTGAAATCCTCTCATTGCACCAAGACATTTTATGAATGAGCATGCTCCTTTTTACTTAGTTAAACTATCTGCAATTAACATAATGTGACTGGGAGGTGGCCACCTACCACAGTCACGATGCTAGTCCGAGTAGGGCATGACCCCTAACATGTCAGCATCATGGTGCACTAACCCAAGGTATCTCTTTCACTACCTGGGTACAATCGATAAGACTCGCAATACGCAGAGTCAACATCCACGTTGAATACGTTTAATGTTCTTCTCTAAGTGGGGTTCCCCCACATAGAGGACATATGGCAAACACAAAATAGTAGGCAATGACAAAGCAGTTTAAAAAAAAAAAATTCATTTCATGCTTGATATACTTTGAAAAGAAAATATCATTTTATATTTTTGTTTTGGCCCACAATATAGGGGTAAAGAAAAGCCCACCTTGAGTAGGTGTGGTTACGCGATTGGTCGATCTAATAATTGATCTTCTTCTTGCCCTTTCCTACAGTACAAGGAATAATAAATCCTTAGAGGATAATGGATCAAGACATCTGTTACTCAAACATCTAGGATTCTAGACTCTTAATTAACCATGGACTTTTCAACCCTTGAGCCATCGGATAAAGATATAAAGAAATGATTTGGCATTCTAGTTTGACGAACAAGGTAGTCAACTATTCATTCAATAGCTCGTGGTTCAATATCGAGCATGATTTACTAATAAAATTCATGGTTCAACATGATTGAACAAGTACGAGGCTTCGTCAATTGACGGAACATTACTTCAAAGAGTATGATTGAAAGAATTTCATATTCCATTATGAATTATCGTACATCACTTGGGAGTATGAGAACTCATCAAGTCATTCCAAGGGAAGATTAAGTTATGATTAATAGGATCGAACAATCGAAGTTGTTTTGAATCAAAAAGGTTTTAAAGAGAGCGAGAAGGAAATAATAGCTCTATACTATGACTAATAAAAGGGATATCGATTGACGTTGAAGATAAGTCGAATTTTGATGTTCGCAATTTAACAAGTTCCATTCTTCTGAACAAGTGTGAGACGTCATCAAATGACTAGATATCTCTTCTCATATTGTGATTGAAAGAAATTACATAACCAATTACAAGTTGATGTGTAATTGATTGAGAGTTTTAGAACTCCTCAATAGGTTTCAAAGTCGTTCAATAAAGTAATCTGAAGGATTCTTGATCTTGAATGAAGATTGAATCTTAATAAGATTTCAAATGTTTCATTAAGGTTTAACAAGATTGGTTTAACAATAAACTTCCAAGAAAGTTCAAGTTACAAGAGTTCGGTCAAGCAGTCACGGTTGATTTGGATTGAAAGGATTTTCAGAGACGTTATAGAAGATAACTTCTCTTCGTCGATTGATACGAAGAATACCAAACGAAATATCAATTTGGATTAGAATTACTTGAATGAAGGGTTTAGGATTTAAGAAAATGTCAATTGAGTTGATTTATCGTTTCTAGGCTCATAATTTATCATGCTAAACATGCATATGTACTCATCAATCCATTAAAAACCTAGAACATGCCATTTTTTAACTAGGACGAAAATTTCAAACACGCTTACACGTAAGAAATAGCTAGAGAGAGGTTCGGTTTATACCTCCTTGAAGCGTATAGGTACTCTTAAACTCAATTCACCCTTGATCTTTCACTTTCCACTTCATAAATTCAAAAAATAGAGAAACTAAGGGTTGAAATGGAAAGGAAATGAAGAGATGATTCTAAAAAGGTATAATTTTACCTGAAAAACTCTTCGTCAGAGCCTCGTCAGAGCTCGCTGGAAGTTCGCCGGAGTCTTCTCCGGAATCTTCCTAGAAAATCCTTAGGGGGAGAGAGTGAAATGGTGGAGAGAGAGAGGAGGTTATATTTATAGAGGGAGGTGAAGGGTAATTTCGGAATTACCGAAAGTAAAAAAGTTAAAGTGGTTGTCATTCGCTTGTCACATCGGTCACTTTAACATCACCTCATGTCAACTCCACATCTCTTCGCGTCATTGCACGGGAGACCATGATATTTCGTCGGTACCCGAATATTTGTCGATTGATATTATCCCGATACGAAAATTATCGGATCATCAAATAATTAATCAAGATTAATTAAACTCAATAATAAGTCTTAATTTCCCCCAATAAATAAAAGGGCAAGAATCATTGCTAAAATAATAATTTCACAAAATAAATTGGTCGCGTAGCTTCAAATTAAATTTGATAACAAAATATAATTTCAAAAATTCGATAATTACAATTAAAATTTACGAGGGGCGTTACACCTTGTACTTGAGGATCGAACCACTATAAATCTTGTGTCTTTTATTATTGTTTTATTATTTCTGCTAAATGATTTAAAACCTAGCAACATCAAGTTGCTAGAGTATATCTGAAACAATCTTAACACCAACCTTAAGCTAAAAATTTGAAAAAGAAACTAAGTGCAAGATACTTAAACATTCCACTGCATTTGCTAAGTTAGTCTTCTGCTGCTTTAACAACGACTCTGATCAGGGACCAACAAAGGTAATTCTAAACATAACCATATTTTAGCCTTCATATTTTAGAATTTATTTTATTTATTTAAAATATGGAGGCTAAAATGTGGCTATATTTAGAATTACCATATACTTATCTTTTCACTACAACATTACACCAAATAAACATTTATCTTTACATAAATAAAACAATAAATTGTTGAACTAAATGAAATTGAAAACAAACAAGTAAATGTTGAATAAATGTTACAATTGAATTTGTTCATTATCAATATAATATAGATAATGACTTATCATTATATTATTACAATATATCTTCATTTTTTATGGTGTATTGAGGTACACCATTATGAGATTGTCAATTAAATAAAAAAAACTCACAGTAGATGAAATGGTGTTTTGTATTATAAATTCAAGTGAATATTACATAATTAATTTTTCATTAGTGCCAAATAGTTTTGCTCAATCTTAATATTGCTTATTCCTTTCTAATCATCAATTAATTGGTGTATCAATTGAGATCGAGAAATGATAAAATCAAAGTTTGAATAAAATGAAATGCTAACATAAAACTATTAACGAACTAAATTGTTTTATAACATAAATATTAGAACTGTATCAAAAAAAAAACTAAAACAAAAAAATTATAAAAATACATAAATAAGCATTATAGATTAAGAAATACTACATGATTATAGTTCATCAATGAATATGTATGATGTATATTACAAAACTTCTACAAAGTATGAATACAATAACAATCGTACTATTGATCAATCAACCAATTTTTATGTAATGCTTTGATCATCGAAGCAAAAAAAAAAAATTAAAGGACGAAAAAGAAACATAAACAAACCAACTTTGATTTTAAAAATAAATGTTGGAAAGAATTTAAAATGTGTGAAAAGATTGTGGTATTTATAACGTAAATTTAATCTAATTATATTATAATCAAAATTAGGCCATTATTTTAGCAAAAGAATAAATTAAAACTACTACCATTTTTAATAATCTTATCATTACAATATAAAATTATCTTAAAAATCAATCAAATAATTGATTTATTGATTTTTCACTATCAAGTTAGCCACTGCTTTGTGATTTATTTAATTTATTGATGAACATTATTTCCTTAATTATCTCATTGATATTTATGAGTCTAGAATTATGTAAATATTATTTCTTTATTTAATAAAAATCAAGTACCCATTTAAACAAATTGATATTTTTGAAATTACATATATCAATATTATTCATTATCATACTATATTATTTAATTCATAATAAGCGCGCACGAGGAATCCAATGATTGGGAGGTCGATAGGTCCCGGGTTCAACCTCCTCCTCCTCTTCTTCAGGGTCGTGCCGCGGACGTGGAGGCTTTTGTGTCGCGGGCTCGGCGACTACTGACTGGCTCAGCAGCCCCCCAGTCATCTCTCTTGGGCAGGCCTTCCAAAGGGTGGCCAGTGTGGATCAGAAGGTCGTGGAGGTAGTGACGAACTTGCTTTATCCTCGTTCATGTTTTATGGAGTTTGCTTCTTCTTTAAAGGGTTGTATGCTGGCGCAGGGTGTGATGGAGCTGCTAGAGTTGAGCATGGAGGTGGCCATCCAAGTGGAGGACCAAGCGAAAGAGCTCATGAAAGCTAAATTTGAGGGTCCCAGAGTCAGCGAGCTGGTGGAAAGGGTGCAAGAGCTGGAGGGGGAGCTGGCGAATTCACAGGAGGAGTTGCGACGATGCCAGCTGGAGCTGAATTAGATAAAGAGAGGGTCGGCTGCGGTGAAGAAGGAGTTTGCCCGTGCTGTGGCAGAGGTCGACTCTCTTGGAGGAGAAATCTGCACATTGACAGCTCAGCTGCGATCGGCGTGAGAGGAGCTCCAAGCCCAGGATATCAACTTCAGACAGGAGCTGGGCGATCTGGACGATGAGATTGCTAGGCTGAAGCGAGGAGAGGGCCGGGACTACTCCACCATTGTCATGTCCGAGCACTTCAGTGAGACCTATGAGGTAGGGACGTGCTGGCTTTTCTTTCCCTTCGTCCCTTTTTTTATGATCTCAGATTCTCTTTGCAAATGATGGTGGGGCATGCGATGGGTGAGGTCTGTGGCCGCATTGCTCTCAAATTTCCTGATCTGAACCTGGGCTTCCTGGATGAGCCAAATGAGAAGGTTGAGCACAAGGAACCGTCCCCTGAGCAGGAGAATAATGACCAAGAGGGCCGCAAGTCATCCTTCACCGAAGAGGTTCCTCACCAGGCTTCCAACGTTGATAATCTGCAAGATGGGGACCAGCCCGATCAGCAGCTCGAGTCCTCCAAGTCCGTCGCCACTTGATCCTACCTCCGTCTGCTTGCATAAAAACATTGACTTCTTTTGAACTTTTTTAAATTTCCGTACACCGTGATTTTCATTTTCTTTGAAACTTCGTGAACGGTTTGTTTTGTATGAATCATGGACACCCTCCCCTCAGGCGCTTAAGGGTGGTCTTTTTGATGTGTGCGCGTTGATTATTTTCATGCATGTCTGGTGGCATTTTTACTTTGTTCTTTCCATCATAAGCTGTAGAAGCAAAACCGGGGGGAAGTCATAAGTTTGGGCAATGCGCTTGGCGTTGCCCCTCCGATGCTCAAGTTAGTATTTCGCATCAAAAGTAAAATTACTAATAATTAAGTAATGCATCAGTTAAAAGAATAAAGTGAGAGAGAAAAGCGTATATGTTAGGTCCCTCGTGTAGGACCCAAGGATGATTTTACTGGTATTATCGCTTTAGGTGTTTGATATTCCAACTTTTGCATACAGGTCTCCCTTCAAGGTCGACGAGGCTGTAAGCCCCTTGTCCTGAGATCTTAACTACCGTGTACGGCCCTTCCCACTGGGAGGCGAGTTTTCCTCCCTTGTCCTCTTTCGTGTTTTAGAAAACATTCCTTAGCACGAGGTCACCATCTTGGAAGGTCCGCAATCTCAGCCTTTTGTTGAAAAATTTCTCCACTTGTTGTCGTCTTCGCGTTATTCGAGCGTAGGCTTCATTCCTCATCTCGTCAATCAGCTCACGGCCTACCATGAGGTTGTGATTTTTGTCCTCTAGTCCACAAAATTCAACCCTTGGGCTCCGCACCTAGGTCCCTGTGGGTATCACGACCTTTTCTCCGTAGGCTAGGGAGAACGGGGTAGCCCTGGTCGCTGTTTATGGGGTCATCCGGTAGGACCATAGGACCCTTGGTAGCTCCTCTACCCATCGAGACTTGTGATCTTCCAACTTCTTTTTCAAAGTGTTAATGAGTGTTTTGTTTGTTGATTCGGCCAAGCCGTTGGCCTCGGGGTACCTTGGTGTTGAGAATACGAGCTTAATCTTGAACTACTCGTAGCAGGCTTTAACTTTGCTGCTCGTGAATTGTGCTCCGTTATCTGTCCATATTTCTCTCGGGACCCCGAACCAACACAAGATATGCGTCCAGAGGAATTTAATGGCCTCTACTTCTCTTGTGTTTCTTAATGCCTCGACATCCACCCGTTTGGTGAAGTAATCGGTGGCTATGAGGATGTATTCTTTCTGAGCCGACCCTTTGGGTAGTTTGCATACGATCCATTCCCCAAGACATGGCCAAGGAGTAATTGTTGCGTGCAAGTGTTTGGCGCTTATGTGAGATGTAGCTTCAAACTTCTGACACCGATATCATTTCTTAGCAAACTCTCTGTGTCGTGGTGCATGAGGGCGCTGTGCTATACTCCTTCCATAAAATATATCAAATCAAGTATTATCTTTTGTGTAAAAGGGAGGAAATTATGTGATTCGTTACTTGAATAAGAACTTTAGTGCTTGCTGAATAAATGTTGCAGCATGTAGTTAACATGAGCTCTAAGCTCATAGTTGATTATAATCTTGTAAAAAAATAGAGCAAAAGAGGGGAGAAGCAAGAGGTTTGTTAGGGATAATGGGGTATTATTTTAGCTATAGAATAAAGAGGACCTTTGAATGCTCACAATATTAGTCACTTGATCCAAAATGAACCAACCTTAACCCTAGCCTAACATTACAAGCTGATAAGTCTTTTCGATCCTTTGGTTTTTAGAGCACCATTAGTGGAGAGGTTTGCATATGATTCACTATGGAGAAAAGAAAAGTAGGTTCAATGAGCATGATGGCTTATGCATTGAAAGGTGTGTGAAACTTGTTTAGCTTGAGTCATGTTTAATTTTGAAAAAAGCTCGCATGGAATTGAAATAAATGAGCCGGAGGAATTTTCTTGCTAAACCCTTTTGAAGTATGAAGAGATGAAGTGTTGTAGAGCTTTTGGTATGTGACTATAGCTAAATCTTCCCATTTTGATGAGAGCAAAAATGAGTTGTACCGAAGCATTGAGTTGTTCTCTAGCTATGTTTTGTTGCGTCTGTGTTATTTTGTTTACTCGAGGACGAGTAAAGATTCATGTTTGGGGGTGTGATAACTCTCTTATTAGAGTTATATTTATGTCTTTATTTGAATAAGTTTGGAGTCCTTTCAGTATGAGTTAAATCCATTTTAGGGGTGAATAAGCATACTTATGCATAGTTAGTATCTAGTGCGTCATTGTTGCAAACTAATCTCTTTTGGTCTATTTTTAGCAAGAATAGTGCAGGATAATACAAGGCTTGTAATTCCAAAGAAAATGTACATGCTGAGTGAAGATGTTGAGTGCATGTCGTAGCATGCTGGTTACTCTAGAGAGAGAAAGTCGGGGTGAGAGAAGATCCTGAACTGGGCCATCTGCTGGGTGATGACAAGGACGAGATGATACTAGGCTGAGCTGGAAAGCGAGAGTACCTGGATTTGTTGCCACTTGGACAAGGAGAATTAAAGAATTACAGCATTAATTGAGGAAACCTAAAAATAATCTTCTTCTAGAACTTTGGGGGCAGATATAAAAGGGAAACCAGCTCATTTCCTGGGGGTGCATGATTTCAGAGAGAAATATACAAGTCTAGTGAAAGAGGAAAGATCAGGCACCAGAGAGTGGAGCAAGAGAGTGGCCGAATGAGGAATCCTAAGGACACTGCCGTGGGATTGAAGGAATTAATCCTCAACTATCTCTGTTAGCAACTCTCAGTAGTTTTAGTCTGTTTTTATGTTTATTTGTGAAGATATTTTAGTCATGATTCGACTGGCTTTAGCTATGAGCTAAATATTTTAGACTTGGGTTGTTCATTTCTTGTTGGATTGATGTCGTAGTTTGGGATCTCTGCTAATCTATCAGATCAGGTTGTTTATCAATCTTATTTTACGTTGTCTGGCCAACTTAGTTAAGATATATTTATGTTCATGTTTGGAAAAGCATGTTTAGGAGATAGCACTGATTTGAGCTAAGTCTAGCCATTGGAAGATGTGTGGATTTGGTGTGCTTAATGAACCTGTCTTACCTTGAGCTGGATATTATTCAGTCTAGCATAGGTATATGTGGATCGAATATTAATTTAGCAGTCTTTATGGCATGGAAGAGTTGTAGAGTATTTTAGAGGTTCAGCACTAGAGCATGCTAGGATCTGTGCTGCAGCATCATTTCAGCAAGTAGAGTGAGCAACCTAAGTTGCCCTTTATAACTAAGTCTACATTGTCTGGTTAGTTGGTGTGGTCTTTGCAAGTGCCATTGTCTAATTTATGCTTATTTACTTTTTCTGCAGTAGGATTAGATTCAACACAAAAATTGATTAAACCCTGTTGTCTGTTAATGTGTGCACGATTCTTCATATGAGGCATTCCCTATGGGATAGACTCTAGATTACTCCCAGATACTACTCGATAGTGTACACTTGCACTTTGTATCTGCTCTTGCTTCATTTGGTGCGGCTGTTGTTATCCAGCAGGAGCATTTTGCTTCAATTGTTGTGGATGCATTTGTTGTTGCTGGCCTTATTGCTGCATTTGTTGTTGTGTCCCTAAAGAATTTCCTTGATTAGACCATGAGAAGTTAGGATGATGTTTCCATCCTATGTTATAAGTAGATGAATATGGGTTATTCTTGTTATTCCCCATATAGTAGACAGAAACAAGATTGTGTGGATAATTATCAAATAAATGTGCTTCTCCACAGTGTATACATGAAGAGTCCACCAACACTTGATTTACTGTTTGTTGTAATGGTTATGATGGTTGTGGAGCATGATTTGCTGCCATGGTTGCTTCTATACTCTTCACAGCGGTTCCTATTGCTTTAATCTGAGTTTGAATGAAAATCAAGACACTTGATTCAATAGCTCCTATTACTTTATTAGCAGTTTGTGCTCTGGCGTTTTACCATTGACAATTGTTCTCAGAAATCCTCTATAAAATCTCTAAAGCTTCATTGTATGTCTTCAACAATATGGCTCCATTTGAAGAGGCATCCAACATCAACCTGGAATTGAAATTCAGTCCATTATAAAAAGTTTCCAACTGAATGCAATGCGTAATCCCATGGTGTGGACACTTCCTTAGAAATTCCTTGTATCTTTCCCAAGCCTCACTGACTGATTCATCATCTTGTTTGAAAGATATAATATCACTTCTACACCGGGTGTTTCTGGTAGGAGGAAAGTACTTTAGCAAGAATTTCTCTGCCATATCATTACAAGATGTGATGGTTTCTGGTTGAAGATTCTTCAACCAAGACTTGGCACTGTCCCAAAGTGACAAAGGGAACATCCTTAACCTCAGTGCTTCTTGAGATACACCAGGCAGCTTAAAGTTGTCACTCACATCCAGAAAAGATTTTAGATGAAGATGAGGATCTTCCGATGCCAATCCACTGAATTGTCCTATAATTTGAAGCATTTGAAACATCACTAGCTTCAATTCAAATTGATCTGCTTCAATAGTAGATAGCACAATTCCAAACTTTAACTCATTGAACCTGGGATCGGCATAAGCTCGAATACTTTTGTTCTTATCATTAATGCATTTCCCAAATTCTGTCATCCTGCACCACCAACTTGGTAAGCCATTTGTGGTCCCTTTTTCTGATGGGTTTTGTATACTAAAAGCATTTATTATAATGAGTATACAACAGTTTATTTCTCCTATATGTTAACAATCTTACATGTATGAACAATGGTATACTCTTGTCTCACTGATAGGGACGATCATACGGCGTGTTGTAGATCGCAGAAGACAGTATGATCACTTGACCTAGTGAGACATAAACCTGATCACAGCCGAGATAGCGTATGAGGATACGTCTGTCTGGATGGGTGTGGCATTGTCGGAATAAGTAGTCTGTCTTGGTTACTTGACATGCTGGTATGCAGAGGTGGCGTATTGATGGACCGCAGTGAGTTATATTCGTATGTCTGACGTCAGCGAATACAAGATCTCATTATATTGATTGAGTCCAAACCTTAACGAAGGTTCAGGGGTTTGCACGGGTTGACTGTTGCTTTGATGAGCTTAAGTAACGTGCTCTTATATCCGCATCTTGGGTAACAGCAGTTCGTGTAGTACCGCCTGAGACTGGGTTTAGGTAACCATATCCGAGTAATAGGATGGGGACATTCCCTGAGGAACTCAATAACATTCATCGTGTCAAAGTCCTGCACGCTGATTAAGTTCAGGCACGAGTGATAATGATTGAGTGGTACTACTCAAAAATAATAAGATATTAATTAATTGTTGTAAGAGCTTGACAGAGGCTCCGATTAATTAATGGATGTCCGTTAACCTTAAATATGGGGATTCTCAATTAATGCAGCCCTTTCTCATAACGTGGTAATAAAGGGGTAGATCAGTATTAAATCTGTGGTGAAAAAGAATTAATATTAATTAATTAATTGTGTCCTGGGTTGTGGACATGGGAATTAATTAATTTATAGGCCCACTTTATTATTTGCATTAGGTCCCAGGTCTGGCCCAAGGAAAGTGTGCTGAATTGAGCCCAGGAGCCCATTAGGGTTTACAACCCTAGGTCTATAAATAGACAGCTCTCTCTCATAAGTTGTAACACAGTTGAGACACACTAAACCCTAGAGAGAGAGGAGTGGGCACCATTTTCAAGGAGAGAGGAGGAGAATTTCGATTCTGGTCCTGCTCAAACCACAGATCTACGGAGTCCTCACCAGTAGTAGATCTGAACAGCACCGAGATACAGATCTGAAGATCTAATCTGGAGAACAACAGATTTCTTTCTTCCCTTTTATTTTCGATTTTTATTCTAAGAAATTAGATCTCTAATTTTTGATTCCGCAGATAAAATCGGATTGCGTGGTTGAATTCAAGTTGGAAATTCAAACGCAAAAGATCGGTTCAGACTCGACGGAATAACGGTAATTCCTCAATCCACAATTCTGGTAATTAAATTCATAGGAGCATGCTAGGATTTATCTTGTATTTAATTATGCATAAAATCCATAAATTGATCCCGTTCAGTTTGGTTTTGGTGATTCGGTTCACGGTAAAAACCAACAATTGGTATCAGAGCGAGGTTCTTGATTTATGGCTCTTTTGTGCATAATTAAATTCGATATGCATGTATGTATGAATTTATTATTGTGGATGGTTTTTGTTCCTCTTGACAACCCGTGTGATTCAGCCCGCGGTGGTTTATCCGTGTAGGGCTGAATTATTTTTTTATAATCACGAGAAAATCTGTGATTAGTGTAGATTTAAAAAATTGTAATAGAATAGATTTTCTGTAATTTTTCAAATTATATAATTGGACGGGTCGAGGACGAAGAACGAAGACGGAGCCGACAGAGGGCCGGCGAGGACGACGGCGGACGGCGGCACGCGGCGCGCGGTGTGCGCCCGGCGGTGGCTGGGTCTGACAGCGGCAGTCGGCGGTCGGCTGGCGGCAGTGGTGGTCGTCGTCGGCTGGTGCTGTCCCATCACGGAGGCTTGTGTTTTGGTGGTTTGTGCAATCCTGTGTAAACCCTAGGGTTTGCATTAGGGTTAGAGCAAATCATCAGATCACAAAGGCCTAAATCCCAAAAGATTTGGTGAATCAAGATTTGGAGGCCCTTGAAGATTTGAAAAGATTTGGAATTATCCAAATTAAATTCAAATTCAAATTTTAATAGATAGAATTTATTTTTTCTATTTTTGTGGGGCCACGAGGAATTTTTTTTGCCTTAATTGTCTTCGTATGATATGTGATTTATTATGTGCGCAATTAAGCATGTGTAGATAATAGGAAAAACATGATTTATCGCTTTTATTATTTACAGCTTTTCAATCATGCTTATGTGATTATTTTCTTGTTGGATATATTTTGGGAATTTTTGGGCTTGTATTATTACTTGCAAAAATTTGGGAAATATAATGACAAAGAAATTATGTGTGCGCATAAAGAAACCTTTTAAAAGAAAAATACTAAGCAGATTTTTTAATCAATAGACCTCCACAAAGCGGTCCTAGGCTGTAAGTGTATCTCTCGTTCTAGTAAATGTCTACGAGTGTAGCTTGCTAGTTCCTAGAGGTGCATGGGTACGGTTGTTGGGATTTCTAGACAAACAATTTAAATCATGTGAATAGTGGGAGGGTTTTGCGTAAACGTCTACGAGTGTAGCTAGCATAGATCTCTTTCACAAGTATTCTAGGATTGATTTAAATTATAGGTAACAAAAGCTTTAAGGGTTGTGCGGTATGGTTACGTGCTATGCTAAACTGTCTCTTTTTGCCGGAGTTAAATTTGTGGTTAATTGCTTAGAAGCATCTTAGAATATAATGCAAGAATTGCATCCCCGTTCTTGAGAGATGGCTTTGTCTAAGGTTTTCACTAATTATTAATTTCTAGTGTTAAAAGCTTACTGACATGGTAGTGAAATTAAATGGATTGGGGCTTAAAACCCGCAGTTCTGGTTGAAGGTGACATCGTAAACGTTTACGAGTGTGGCTTGCGGTTGGAACACTTGGGCAATTAGTGGAAAACATTTGTATTTGATTTATTAAAAGGTTTTCAATGCATTTGTTTTCGAAGTTCTACATGTATGTTCTTATTTAAGATTCTTCATTGTTTCAGATATGTCTATGTCTAATGTCATCAATATTCTCGCACAAAACACTCTAACTGGTCCAAACTTCCTGGAATGGAAGCGCAATCTCGAGTACCTCCTGATTGCAGAAAAACATATGTTCGTTCTGCAAGTACTTCGTCACGAAGTGCCAACTGCTGAATCCAGTCAAATGGATATAGACTTTTATTACAAGTGGGAGAAATCGAACAATGTAGTCAAGTGCTACATGATTACCATTATGTCGAAAGTCTTACAGCAGCAACATCAGCACCATAGGGATGCCTATGACGTCATGACAAGTCTGGAGGCAACCTATGGGGAAACTGATAGAGCCGTCAGGTTCAATCTCATGAGGGAAATCGTGAGTAAGAAAATGACTGATGGAACCTCAGTGAGAGAACACATAGTTACCATGACTCACCTAATGGATGAACTAACTGTGCATGGTGGAGGTATCGACGCTGAGGCTAAGGTCGATATCATACAAAACTCTCTACCCAAGTCCTTTGAGAGTTTTAGGCTGAATGTCGTCATGAACAAGAAAGAGTATACTCTTAACGAGTTGCTCAATGACTTGATGGCAGCGGAATCGGTCATGAACCCTCAGAAGGTTGCATTGGCCACTTCTAGTAATCTCTCTGTTGTACCGAAAATTTTGAAGCGGAAGAAGGGGATTAAGAAATGGGCCAAGAAGACACCTGTGAAGGATGTTGGGGCAGGGAAAAAGCCTAAGGTGGCGACTGACAGGGACAGGTGCTTCAGGTGTGGTAAGAAAGGACACTGGAGGAAAGATTGTCAAGCCAACAAAGCTAGACAAGGTATGCCATTTTGCATGTATAACTGTAAGCATGATTAGAGTCCGTTGTTGCTCTCCTAGAGCTGTAAGCACTGACTTGTTGATCATGTTGTTGTACTTTGTAGGGGACCGTGCTGACAAGGCTGGTGAGTGAAGGCAAGAAGATACCAAACAGGATGAAAGCAACGTCTTGGGATGGAGCTTCATGGAGTTTTCATTTCTTTATGTTTTGTTGAATTAAGTACATTTGAGAGTTTATTTGTAGGTTGTGGTTTATCGGCAGGACAAATTTTATCAACTTTTATGGATATTTGTTATTTATGATTTTATCATTGGTAGTAACAATGTTATCCGTTATGCGATGTTGATTTACAATCTCTATGTTACTTTGATCAAAACATGTCCTTTATATTGCATGTAATTCATTTGTAATTGATAATCCTAGAAAGAGAAAACATACTTCTTCTGATGAGGATCTTACATATCTCTGGCACTTGAGACTGGGTCACCTCAGCTTGAAGCGGATTCAGAGACTTGCAGATGACGGTACATTGGACCTAGTCCGGGCTGTACCTTATCAAGTCTGCGAATCCTGCATCGAGGGAAAAATTCAACTAGGCCTTTCAAGGCTAGTCAGTCTCAAGCAGAAGAAGTGTTGGAATTGATCCATTCTGACTTATGTGGGCCGATGTCCACGCAGGCTCGTGGAGGGTACGAGTACTTCGTCACTTTCATTGACGATTACTCAAGGTACGGATACGTTTACCTGCTTTGCTACAAGTTTGAATGCTTTGAGAAATTCAAAGAGTTCAAGGCTGAAGTAGAAAAGATGGTCAGGAAAACTATCAAGTCGTTGCGATCTGACCGCGGTGGCGAATACCTCGGTAACGAGTTCCTGCAATATTTGTCAGAAAAAGGGATTACATCCCAGTGGACTGCACCGGGTACTCCCCAGCAAAACGGTGTAGCTGAGAGAAGAAATAGGACTCTTCTAGAGATAGTAAGATCAATGATAAGTTTTGCAAACTTACCAATTTTGTTTTGGGGCTACGCATTGGAAACAGCAGCTTACGTGCTTAATGTGGTGCCTTCTAAATCAGTTCCTAAGATGCCTTCTGAGCTCTTCCTTGGTCGTAAACCTAGTTTGTGCAAGTTTAGAGTATGGGGCTGTCCGACACACGTACTGTCGAAGGAACCTGATAAGTTAGAAAGCAGGTCAAAAGTAATGATGTTCATAGGGTATCCCAGGCAAACGAAAGGTGGTTACTTTTACTGTCCTGAGAGTCAAAGAGTTGTTTTTAGCACCAACGCTAGATTCTTGGAGGACGAGTATGTGAGTAATCACAAGTTGAGGAGTCAAATCGATCTTCAAGAAATTGAGAACGAGAATGAAATTCCAAGGGAAGGGGAACGTGTAGATGTGGGTGCACCTGTTGGGAAATTTGGCTAAGTTTCCTCTCCCCAGTAGCTACTTGTTTAGATTCTAGTTTGGTGTTTTGGTGGATCAAATCCTAAGTCCTACCAGCGTCAGTTGTCTCTAGATAGCTCTAGATCTCAAATGTAAAGTCCTGTTTAGGTCTTTTGAGTTGTAAGTCGCAGCTGATCAAGACTCATGCTGGCTACTGTTCACCAGCATGAGATGTACTTACCAGTTGAGAAAAGTCTCACCAGCAAGCGACTGACAAGACTCATGCTGACACTGTTCATCAGCATGAGAAGAGCTAATGACTGGCTACTGTTCACCAGTTGGGAAGGATTTCACCAGCAGGCGGCTGACAAATCCTACCAGCAGAATAGGTGTTCTCACTGACACTGTTCACCAGCGGTGAAGCCACCAGTCATGGGAGATTTCAAGAGTTAACATCAGACAAATTGGTAGACTTAGATTGTACCAATGCAAGTCACCAGCAGAGACTTGCCAGTACAAAGATCACCAGCATGCTCTACCAGTCGGATGTTACCAGCAGAATTCAAGATTCGCTCTCCCAGAGTCTTAGAGACAAAAAGAAGATTCGTCTGAGGAATAAACTGACAAAACATGACTTTAAGGGAGGATACCTTAAAGTCTATCAGTTCAAGACACCAGTTCCGATTCCTCGTACTGACGAATAGTGCCGTTCTGACATAAAGAGATCAATGTCAGATAAAGTTGTCAAAAGCATGGCGCTTTCCGGAAATTCCTACCTGCCGCCGTCAGAAGGACATGCAACGACAGAGACCTTTTCCGGATGAGTCCAAACGGCTAGAAATTTGAATGGGATCCTGCGTCTATAAATAGGTCGGAGCTACCAACATTTAAGACGCTTGCTTCATCAACATTCAATACTCTTGACCTACCGAAAGACTCAGAATTTATTACGCTCAAGCAAGCAAGCAAATCTTTCGAGGCTTTACTTAAAGCTTTTCCGTGTGTTGATTTATTCAAACACGAGACTTCAAGCTTCCAGCTTGTAAGTTACAGATCTCGTTAGTGTTCTTTCTCTTCTGAGGAAGTTCACAGCAGCTCTTGTGCCAGCCAGCACTTGAGTTATTACGGGCTTTTTGCCGTATTGAGAAGACACGTTCTTGGGAGAACTAAACACCCACGCAGTCAGCTAAGGAGGTTGAAGTGACGTGCTCGCACTCCAACAGCTGATCAGAGTTGAAGAAGGACAAGGCCGGGAGCGGTTGATCTAGTGAACTGGTGGACGAGGCATTCACCAGCTAGAGATAGATCGTAGGACGCTTGTACCCGATTACTCTTAGTGAAATTTCCAGTGCTACGACTGGAGAGTGGACGTAGATCAGTTGATCGAACCACTCTAAATCCTTTGTCTTTTATCAGATTTCTGCATTTCATACTGATTTAAAACCCAGCACCCAAGTGCTGGTGTATATCTGAAAACTGATATAACTGTGCAAACAAGGCTAAAAACATTCCAAGTCTTGAGCTACCAGCTGACGAGCCAGTTGCCAGTCAGCTGAGTACTCAGAGTGCCAGTTGACTTACCAGCTGACAAGGTCCCAGTCAGCTGAGTAACCAGCAGAGCGCAAGAAACGAATTAACACATTTTCCGCTGCCAAGTTATACCCTGATAATCCGGGACCAACAGCACCTGTGAGAGGTACAGCACCACAGACACGTTCTTCAGTGCAAGGTGCAGGACCACAAGTTACTGCACTTACTACTGACAAGACACCGATGCCTCGTCGTAGTGGGAGAGTTATTTTCCAGCCGGAAAGGTACATGTTCGTGGGTGAGTCTTTGGACTTGAGCCCGGAAGACGGACATGAGGACTCTGACCCACTGACTTACGAAGAGGCAGTGCATTACAAGGATGTTGCCAAATGGCGTGTCGCCATGGATTCTGAAATAGAATCCATAACTGCTATGGATGTATACCAGAAAACTGATTTGCTAGATGGCTTTAGGGCCATAGGGTGAAAATGGGTATACAAGAGAAAGAAAGGGGCGGATGGAAAGATCACGGCTTTTAAAGCCAGGCTGGTGGCAAAGGGTTATAGTCAGAAAGAGGGCATTGACTATGACAAAACCTTTTCTCCCGTAGCCATGCTCAAATCCATCCGGATACTCCTTATCATAGCTGCGCATATGGACCTCGAGATCCGGCAGATGGATGTCAAAACTGCTTTTCTAAACGGTTACCTTAAAGAAGGTAGGGACATCTATATGCAGCAACCCGAGGGTTACATAAGCAAGGGCGAAGAACATCTTGTCTGGAAACTTAGGTAGTCCTTGTATGGACTTAAGCAAGCTTCAAGGTCGTGGAACTTATGTTTCAACGACGTGATTAAATCCTATGGATTTGCACAGTTGGAAAACGAAAGTTGTGTTTACCGACTTTGTGTCAGTGGGAGCGTGGTCTTCCTTGAACTTTACGTTGATGACATACTCCTATTTGGAAACAACGAGGGAGTGATGTCAGAAATCAAGGCTTGGTTATCCGAACAGTTCCAAATGAAGGATCTGGGAGAAGCTGGCTACATTCTTGGGATTAAGGTCTTACGAGATCGTAAGAGAAGAATGTTGAGCTTATCCCAGGCATCCTATGTGGATATTGTGATTGCCTGGTTCAGCATGCAACTCGCCAAGAAAGGCTTGCTACCTTTCAGACATGGCGTTCATCTTTCTAGTGGGCAGTGTTCTCAGACACAGCGGGAGAAAGATGAGATGAGTCTTGTACCATATGCTTCGGCAGTGGGTAGCCTCATGTATGCGATGCTGTGTATCAGGCAGATATCTGTTATGTCGTTGGCATGGTAGCAAGATATCAGTCTAACTCTGGACAGGCGCACTGGACTGCTGTGAAGCACATCATCAAGTATTTGAAAAGAACTAGAAATTTCTGCCTAGTTTATCAAAGTGAGGATTTGTGCCCTGTAGGTTATACAGACTCGGATTTTCAAGGAGACCAGGATGAGAAGAAATCGACTTCAGGATATGTGTTTACCCTGGGAGGTGGAGCTATATCTTGGAGGAGCTCAAAGCAGAAATGAATTGCTGACTCCACCATGGAGGCAGAATATGTCGCCGCCTCCGACACCTCGAAAGAGGGGGTATGGCTCCAGAACTACCTTTTAAAGTTGGGCGTGATCCCGAGTTTTCCGAGGAGCATCAAAATTTATTGTGATAACTCTGGTGCCCTGGAAAACTCAAAGGAATCGCGGTCTCACAGGGCAAGCAAACACATAGAGAGAAAGTACCATATCATATGAGAAATCGTATCGAGGGGCGATGTGCTGATTAAGAAGATTGACACTGCTGACAATCTTGCGGATCCATTTACAAAGAGCTTGCTGTAGAAATTTTACAAAAGACATATTCGTGAGCTGGGTCTGAGGTGGATGCCGACCATTGACAGTGGTTAAAGAGACAGCAGACTAGATAGACGGACTACATACTCTATAATAGCTTAGTTATGCTTTGAGTATAAGTGGGAGATTGATGGGTTTTGTATACTGAAAGCATTTATTATAATGAGTATACAACGGTTTATTTCTCCTATCTGTTAACAATCTTACATGTATGAACAATGGTATCCTCTTGTCTCACCGATAGGGACGATCATACGGCGTGTTGTAGATTGCAGAAGATAGTATGATCACTTGACCTAGTGAGACATAAACCTGATCACAGTCGAGATAGCGTATGAGGATACGTCTGTCCGGATGGTTGCGGCATTGTCGGAATAAGTAGTCTGTCTTGGTTACTTGACATGCTGGTATGCAGAGGAGGCATATTGATGGACCGCAGTGAGATATATTCGTCTGTCTAACATCAGTGAATACAAGAGCTCATTATATTGATTGAGTCTAAACCTTAACGAAGGTTCAGGGGTTTGCACGGGTTGAATGTTTCTTTGATTTTCCATGGTGGAGAGCCTAAGTAATGTGCTCGTATATCCGCATCTTGGGTAACAGCAGTTCATGTAGTACCACCTGAGACTTGGTTTAGGTAACCATATGCGAGTAATAGGATGGGGACATTCCCTGAGGAGCTCAATAACATTCATCGTGTCAACGTCCTGCAGGATCCATAAGGATTTAGTGGTACTACTCAGGAATAATAAGATATTAATTAATTGTTGTTAGAGCTTGTCAGAGGCTCCGATTAATTAGTGGATGTCCGGTAACCTTAAATATGGGGATTCTCAATTAATGCAGCCCGTTCTCATAACGTGGTAATAAAGGGGTAGGTCAGTATTAATTCTGTGGTGAAAAAGAATTAATATTAATTAATTAATTGTGTCCTGGGTTGTGGACATGGGAATTAATTAATTTATAGAGCCACTTTATTATTTGCATTAGGTCCCAGGTCTGGCCCAAGGAAATTGTGCTGAATTGAGCCCAGGAGCCCATTAGGGTTTACAACCTTAGGTCTATAAATAGACAGGTCTCTCTCATAAGTTGTAACAGAGTTTAAACATACTAAACCCTAGATAGAGAGGAGTGGGCGCCGTTTTCAAGGAGAGAGGAGGAGAATTTCGATTCTGGTCCTGCTCAAACCATAGATCTACAGAGTCCTCACCAGTAGTAGATCTGAACAGCACCGGGATACAGATCTGAAGATCTAATCTGGAGAACAACTGATTTCTTTCTTCCCTTTTATTTTCGATTTTTATTCTAAGAAATTAGATCTCTATTTTCTGATTCCGCAGATAAAATCGGATTGCGTGGTTGAATTCAAGTTGGAAATTCAAACGCAAAAGATCGGTTCAGACTCGACGGAATAACGGTAATTCCTCAATCCACAATTCTATTAATTAAATTCATAGGAGCATGCTAGGATTAATCTTGTATTTAATTATGCATAAAATCCATAAATCGATTCGGTTCAGTTTGGTTTTGGTGATTCGGTTTACGGTAAAACCCTACATTTTCCTCTGTCTTCTCCTATTTCTTTAGCATTTTCTTTCACTTTCTAGATCAGACTACTGAACTTTAGGTGGTTCTCTCTAGTACATACACAGGGCACACCTGAAAATCAGCAAAAAACTCAATATTAATAGCTGATGTGCCTCTATTCATCTTAACTACCATATTCCTATGTAACTCAGACAAATATTCATCCAAACCAGAGCTCGAGGTTCCACTTAGCAAACTAGATCAAGACATATTCCTATGCTCTAGATTCAAGTTTCAATCAAGGCACTCTCCTTCGATTAACCTTCCCAGAATCAATCCAGAAATATATCTAAACTATGGTGATCAAGAACAGCAAGATAAACATAACTGAACACCCAAATTAAACAAAGATTCAACTCGATTAAAGTGCAGAAATAGAAATATCAATGCATAGCAAGTTAACAACCCAAGTCAACTAGTTTAGCTCATAGCTAGAGTGAAAAAAAGAAACATAATATTCCAAATACAACTCAACATCTCTCTACAACAGAAATCTAAATACTAGAAATAAAAATAAAAGGAAGTTAGCCAAGATTGAAGGTGAATTTGGCAGCTTCTCTCCCGAGAGCACCACACTCCACTCCCTCAGCTATCTTCCACCCCTGCTGCGTTCCCTTTTCCAAGTTGTCCCCAAGCACAAATGTGTTCTTTCCCCTTTTATAGGTGGATCTTCCTCCAAAAATGGGTTTTAAGGTTTCCCAAATTAGATGCAATTTGTCATAAATGACCCTCAGTGATGTGGCATCTTAGTCAGCACCTTTAGTTCCCCCAGCTTAACTCAGCATTATGTTGTCCATGTCAGCAGTGAACTGGTGGCCCATTTGAGCTGCTTTTCTCTCTCTCCCTGACTTTCTCTCTCTACTCTGGTATCCATGCTGACTTCATGTTGCAGCATGCATTCAGCATCTTCACTCGGCATGTTCACATTCTTTTGGAATTAAAACTTGATGTTTTTCCTGCATTATTTTATACTAAACTAGACACAAAAGAGTTAATTTGCAACAACTATTCCTCTAAACACCAATCATGCATAAACATGCTTATTTAAACCTAAACTAGACTTAAACAAAATTCAAAGGACTCGAATTTATTAATTTAAAAGCATAAATATAACTCTCATGAGAGAGTTATCACACCCCGAAACTTGAACCTTTACTCATCCTCGAGTAAACAAAATAACACAAAGTTAACAAGACAATGCTTAAGAATAGCTCAATGCTTTCAGCATGGACTCATTTCACTCTCAGCACAATGGGAGAAAATTAGCTTTAACCACACACCATAAGCATAACAACACATCATCTCATTATACTTCTTAATGGTTTAGAAAGTAAATTCCTCCAGCTCATATAATCCAACCCTCATTAGACTTATTCAAAGAGCAAACATGTAATAAGCTAAACAAGAACCTCACACATTTCATTGCACAAGCCATCATGATCATCAAACCTACCTTTTCTTTTCTTCACATTGGATTACATGCAAACCTCTCCACTAATGGTGTTTTCAAATCCAAAGGATCAGAAGGTCTTTTCGGCTTGTAATGATAGGCTAGGGTTATGGTTGGATAATTTCGATAAAAGGACTAAATCATGAGCATTCAAATGCCTTCTACACCTATTTTTCCTCTATACTTTCCACCTACGATGGTTGCCTCACAAATCCATCACAATTCAATCATTACCTTCCTTTTCTTTGCATTTTTTTCTCCTTTTTTTGTTTTTTTTTTTTTTGGCTGAAAAAAGAGATATAAGGTCAAGAACACTTGCTAACTATATGCTATAACATTTTTCAGCAAGTAGTGCAATTTTTATTAGAACAACAAAACTAATTTTTTTTTGGGGCAAAACATGCCATAAACACTCATATTTTCTCTATTTTTTTTACGGGCAACCCCCCCCACCCCTCCAAACTTAGAAATCAACATTGTCCTCAATGTTGCAAAAGTACATAAGAATGCTCACAAGGGTGCAAAATTATTTAGAACGAACGGATAATATGGTAATAAAATAATGAAGGTAAACAAAGAAACTGACAATAAGGCGTAAATTATGATTAAATGAATACGTTATTTAAGTGAGGTCATAGAAGACCTAGGCTAGAATTAAACAAAGATGGCCTTCATCATATCCAAAAGAAATTATCAAACTAAATTTCGCTTCAATGAAAACAAGAATCGAATGCAGAGGTAGGTTCTCACAATCCTAAGCAAAGCATGTGAAAGCATGATCACCTTGAAAAGCTTATTTATAAACAAAACAAGATTTTTTTTAAACATGCTGAGCACATGCTGCAACAAGGAGGATTACTGATCATTTTGGAATTCAACAAGCTAAAACATTATAAATATGTTGAGATAAGCATTGTGTTGCAAATGAGTATGACCACAAGCTAAAAATGCGAGGGACATTCTCATCATCGAGCATGAGATCCAGCACGATAACACGAACGATTCTCAAGCCAAACATAAATATATATAATATTAATTAAAACATCCACAAATAAAACAAACATCCACGCACGCAACATTCAAATACAACCCCATTGAAAGCAAACGAGTAAAATTATCCAACACAGTAAAAATCAAAATTCATTAAAAAGAGAGGAGTGTTTGGGGTTCGAAATAACCAGCAGGGGAATCAAGCATCCGGATCATCATCAACATTCCAGGAGATTCGCAGGATGGAAGGAAAGTCAGACAACTAATCGAGTAACATTGGAGCATAGCATCCCAGGCAGCCAGATAATTGCAGAGCGTGGTCACCCTTTCAGCATTGTAGTATTTCTGCCTCTCAGTTGCACGCATCAGAGCTCTCAGCTTGAATTTGAAGTGACCAGCTTCAGGGGAAAAATTTAACATGCTGTGGCATTTAACCAACATCGATCTCAGCATCCAACACAGCACCCCCAAACTTAGAATTTTGCTCAGACTGCTCTTCTCTGAAACTGAATTTAAAATTAAACTAGGCAAAATGTAAAGCTAACCTAATGCAGAATAAAACAAGAAAATGAATATTTACAAACAATACTGATTCCACTCGAACTTGTTACAGCAAGTAGGAGGGAACTAGTTGTACCTCATCCTAAGCATCTTGCAAGGTGGTGGATGTCTTTTTCTTGTTGAAGACTCCACCATGATACAACTTAACTCTCTGTCCATTCACCTTGAACTCTCTTCCAGAGTTTTCCTTTTTCAAATCCACAACTCTTTTCGTGGTATCATTAACTTGTTGTTGCTCAACAAAACCATTACAACCTTCGTCCAACAATATCTTATCATTAGATATCAGAGAGATAAACTCGTAGCCCATGTACCAAATATCAGGTGGCTTTGAATTTTTCATGGGTAATTTATCATCATCCACCAAATCATCAAACTCCATTTCAGTACACACTCCTTCCAGTTTTTCTTAAGCAAGCGCATTCAAAATTTTCTTGAATTGTGCATCCTCCGCTTGCATTTTGAATATTTGAGGAAAAGGTGGAGATGGGGGAACGAACTGAATAGCAGAGGTCTGATGTTGTGGTCATGCTGTAGCATTATGTGTAGCATTCTTTGCCTGAATCTCAAGATATTTCTCTGCAGACTTCTCACCCTTTTGGATTGAAGAGGACTCAACTCTCTCTCCTTGAACAAAGAATGGAGTTCCAATTTGCTTGCCACTCCTCAGTGTTAGCGCATTGCATTGCTCTTTCCCTGCACTCCTTTTCTCTAGCTCAAGATCAGTAGCTATGACCACTGGAAGGATATTCTTCTCTCCAAGATATTCATACTTCAAATGTGCAAGAAAAGATTTTATTGTAAGCTGAGGAGGTTCTTCAACAGATGGTTTCTGAACTTGAACTCCTGCTGAAGGCATCTCCGGCAATTCCAATCTTTCTCTGGAAGCTTTGGGCATATTCCTCCCATTCAGCTCTTCGGTAGTTCCCAACTCATCAAGAATTTCTGAATCCTCTTCATAAATTTCATCTAGCTTCTAATACACCAGGGAATCCACCATGTCAATTGCTGAACACTCCTCAATATCATCTCTTTTGTGCTTCATTTTTCTGGACATGTTGAAGATGACTTGTTGGTCATGAACTTGCATAGTAATTTCATCACTCCTCATATCAATTAGAGATCCTCCAGTTTTCAAAAAGGGTCTTCATAGGAATTTCATCATCTACTTCAAAATCCAAAATGATAAAAGTAGCAGGAAATATAAGCTTCTCCACTTTCACTAAAACATCCTCAATCTTTCCTTCAGGGTAGATAGTGGACCTGTCTGCCAGTTGTAAGGTAATTGTGGTAGGTCGAGCACCTCCTATCCTCAACTTCTTGAAGATTGACAGGGGCATTAACTTAATGCTAGCTCAAAGATCACATAGAGATCTCCCCACATGGTGCCCTCCTATAGAACACAGAATTGTGAAACTTCCTGGGTCCTTGAGTTTAACTGGCAGCTTCTGATTAAATAAAGCACTAGTCGCCTCAGTCATAGCTACTGTCTCAAATTCCCCCAAGGGTCTTTTCTTTGTCAACACATCTTTAAGAAATTTTGCATAGCTTGGCATCTGTTTCAAAGCTTCCACAACTGGAATATTGATGTGCAGCTGTTTGAGCATGTCAAAGAACTTGCTGAATTCAACTTCATCATTCTTCTTTTTAAACCTCTGAGGATAAGGTGGAGGTGGAGGAGTATATCTAACTTGTTCTTTCTCCTTTGACTTCCCCTCAAGTTCAGCACGCTGCTGACTTGCTGCAGCATGATCTCTAGCATCTTCCTGAGCTATCTAATTTTCCTCAGAAATTTCTCTTTCAGCTTCCTTTGGAGTTGCAGATGTATTTCCTGTATCTTGCAGCTCTGGCGATATCTCAGTTAATTTAGTTCCACTTCTTAGAGTTAATGCCTACAACTGCTCTTTTCCAAGTCTGGGATTGATCGTATCCCCAGGCAAAGTGCCTTGTGGTATGTTTTTCATTTCACTAGCTAATTGACCAATCTGAACTTCAAGATTTCTAATAGTTGCATCTTGGCTTTCACTTCTTGCTTCAGTTTTTACCATGAATTCTTTCATCTAATTTTCCATGGACATAGAAGCTTGAGCAGGGATTTGTATCTGATCTTGCTTCATTTGGTGTGGCTGTTGAAATCCAGCAGGAGCATTTTGCTTCAATTGTTTTGGATGCATCTGTTGTTGCTGGCCTTGTTGCTGCATTTGTTGTTGTGTCCCTGAAGAATTTCCATGATTTGACAATGTGAAGTTAGGATGATTCCTCCATCCTATGTTATAAGTAGATGAAAATGGGTTATTCTTGTTATTTCCTATATAGCAGAAAGAAACGAGATTGTGTCAAATAAATGTGCTTCTTCACAGTATATACAAGAAGAGTCCACCAACACTTGATTTACTGTTTGATGTAATGCTTGTGATGGTTGTGGAGCATGATTTGCTACCATGGTTGCTTCTATACTCTTCACATCGGTTCCTATTGCTTCAATCTGAGTTTGCATATCAGTCAAGACACTTGATTCAGCAGCTCCTATTACTTTATTAGCAGTTTGTGCTCTGGCGTTTGACCACTGACAATTGTTCTAAGAAATCCTCTCTAAAATCTCAAAAGCTTCATTGTATGTCTTCAACAATATGACTCCATTTGCAAAGGCATCCAGCACCAACCTTGAATTGAGATTCAGTACATTATAAAAAGTTTCCAACTGAATGCAATGAGGTATCCCATGGTGTGGACACTTCCTTAGCAATTCCTTGTATCTTTCCCAAGCCTCACTGACCGATTCATCATCTTGTTTAAAAACCATAATATCACTTCTACACCTGGTGTTTCTGGTAGGAGGAAAATACTTTAGCAAGAATTTATCTGCCATATCATTCCAAGATGTGATGGTTTCAGGTTGAAGATTGTTCAACCAAGACTTGGCACTGTCCCTCAGAGAAAGGGAACAAATACACGAGGGAGCTTAAAGTTTTTACTCACATCCTGAAAAGATTTGAGATGAAGATGAGGATCTTCCGATGTCAATCTACTTAATTGTCCTATAATTTGAAACATTTGAAACATCACTAGCATCAATTCAAATTGAGCTACTTTAATAGTAGGTAGCACAATTGCAAACTTCAGCTCATTGATCCTGGGATCAACATAAGCTTAAATACTTTTGTTTTTATCATCACCCACAGCTAATGCATTTCCCAAAATTCTATCCTCCTGCACCACCAGCTTGGTTAGCCATTTTCGGTCTCTTTTTCCTCTGTCTTCTCTTATTTCTTCAGAATGTTCTTTCAATTTCTGGATCAGACTACTGAACTTAGGTCGTTCTCTCTGGTACATACATAGGGCACACCTGAAAATCAGCAGCAAACTCAATATTAATAACCTCTTTTTTAGTTTTTTTTTTAGAATACTATAATTAACTATAATTGTAGTTAAAATAGCAACAGGATTCTATGGCACTCCCCGGCAACGGTGCTAAAAACTTGGTGTGTGTAAATCACAAATAAGGGCAAGTGTACACTATCATGTAATATCTAGAAGTACTCCAGAGTCGAATCTCACAGAGAGTGCCTTATGTGTAGAATCGTGCACACATTACCATACAAAAGATCAATTCAATATTTGTTATAGATCTAAATTAGTAATCAACAGGATAATGGAAGTAACAAGAAATTAACTCATATTTAAATGCAATAAACTCGCGAATAGGGAAATGAAAAGTAACTCAGGTTGCTAACAGTGCTATGCTAATAAAGATGTTGCAGCATTAACCTAGCGTGAATCTCAATTGCTAACCCAACTATCTCAGCTCAGTTTTCCAAAAGTAGCTGATGTGCCTTTATTAATCTTAATTACCATATTCCTATCTAAGTCACACAAATATTCTGCCACACCAAGGCTCGGGGCTCCACTTAGCAAACTAGATCTAGACATATTCATGTGCTCTACATTCAAGCTTCAATCAAGATTCTCTCCTGAGATTAACCATTCCAGAATCAATCCAGAAATATATCGAAACTATGGTGATCAAGCACAGCAAGATAAACATAACTAAACACACTGATTAAACAAAGATTCAGTTCGATTAAAGTGATGAAATAGAAATATCAATGCATAGCAAGTTAACAACCCAAGTCAACAAGTTTAGCTCATAGCTAGAGTTAGAAAAAGAGACATAATCTTCCAATTACAACTCAACATCTCTCTAGAATAGAAATCTAACTACTAGAAATAAAGATAAAAGGAAGTTAGCCAAGATTGAAGGTGAATTTGACAGCTTCTCTACCCAGAGCTCCACGCTCCACTCCCTCAGCTATCTTCCACCCCTGTTGTGTTCCCTTCTCCAAACTGTCCCCAAGCACAAATGTGTTCCCCCCCTTATATAGGTGGATCTTCCTCCAAAAATGGGTTTTTAGGCTTCCCAAATTAGATGCAATTTGTCATAAATGACCCTCAGTGATGTGGCATCTTAGTCAACAGTGAATAGGTGGCCCATTTGAGCTGCTTTTCTCTCTCTTCCCGACTTTCTCTCTCTACTCTGGTATCCATATTGACTTCATGTTGCAACATGCATTCAGCATCTTATTTCGGTATGTTCACTTACTTTTGGAATTTATACTTGATGTTTTTCCTGCATTATTTTATACTAAACTAGACATAAAATGGTTGATTTGCAACAACTATTCCTCTAGATCCAATCATGCATAAACATGCTTTTTTTAACCTAAACTGGACTTAAACAAGACTCAAAGGACTCGAAATTATTAATTTAAAGGCATAAATATAACTCTCATGAGAGAGTTATCATAGGGTTGGCCAATAGAATTCTGCTGTTATTATTTTATGCGCCAGGGATCGACCCCCTGAGTGATTGCCACAATCGCCCTCGTGTATCTTGTATAGTTTTTGCATCATTTCGGGCTTGTTGATACACCTAAGTAAGGGCCCTTCAAGGGACCTTCAGTACAGGGTATCGTTCAGTATCGTGTATTGAGCAGCTTCTCGCTCAAGCCGTATAGTTTTGTTTCTATCGGCCAGTTTGGTTCTATTCAGGAGGAATGTCATTATGGGGGTCATCCATGATGATTTAGGGTTCGTTCTTACGGGTTTGGTTTCTGCTTTGTTGGTGGCAATTGGGTGTTCGACACAGGTGACCGGAATCAGTTTCTTGACTGGGGTCATGATTGCTATAGCCAGGCCGGCCAGGGCATCGGCTACGCAGTACTCCTCCCGTGCAACGTATTTGAGATAAGATTCTTGGAATGGCTCTTTCAGCTGCTTCATTTCCTCGTGGTAGCAGAGGAACCGGGATTCTTTGACTTGATACTCCCCGTTGGTTTGGTTAACCACCAGTTGAGAATCGCTAAGGACCTCCAACTTCCTAGCCCCTAGTTCCTTGGCATGGAGGATTTCTTTGAGGGAAGCCTCCTACTCAGCCCGGCTCCATTACCGTGGACATTGCTTGCTCCGTCAATGTGCAGGATCCAAGGTTCTTCCGAGATGGACTTGTGGTCGAGGTGAGCCACCTCAAGCTTTGCTTGGGTTTGGAGGTCATTCATGAACTCTGCCACGAAGTCTGCGAGTACTTGTGATTTGATTGTGGTCCTTGATTCGTACTCGATGTCGTATCCTTCGAGTTGTACAGTCCACTTAAGCAACCTTCCGGATAGGCAGGGTTTTGAGAACACTGTGCGAAGGGGGTAGACAGTTATGACTTTAATAGGGTGTGCCTCGATGTAAGGCTTTAGTTTTCGAGCGGAGTTGACAAATGACAGCACCAACTTTTCCAGGGCAATGTACCTGGTTTCGGGGTCCAGTAAGGTGTTGTTGGCGTAGTGGACGGGATGTTGTAGGATCCCAACCTCCCATACAAGGACCGATCCTACTGCTTTATTAGACACTGAGAGGTATAACAAGAGTATTTCCCCGATCTCTGGTTTGGCCAGGACTTGGGGGCTGGTTAGGTAGTGCTTTAGTTCTTCCAACGCTTAGGCGCATTCGTAGGTCCATTCAAATTTCCTCCCGTTCTTTAAGATCTGGAAGAACGACTGAGTTTTCTCGGAATATTTTTCTACGAATCTACTTAGCGTTGCGACCCGACCGGTTAGCTTCTGTACCTCCTTCGGGTTCCGGGGATGAGGGAGTTGATGTATTGCTTTGATTTGAGTTAGATCCGCTTCGATCTCCATCTTCGTGATCATATACCCCAGGAACTTGCCGGAGGAAACTCCGAAGGCGCATTTGGCAGGGTTGAGTTTTATGTTGTACCTTTTGAGGGTTTTGAAAGCTTTGCAGAGGTGCACAACGTGATCTTCAGCTTTGAGGGAGATGACTAGCATATCGTCGATATACACCTCCATGGTTTTTCCGATGAGGTGTTCGAACATCTTGTTGACCAACCTTTGATATGTCAATCTGGCATTCTTCAGGCCGAATGGCATCACTTTATAGCAGTATATTCCTTTGTTGGTCATAAAGGCCGTCTTCTCCTGGTCCGACGGGTGCATCTGAATTTTGTTATACCCTGAGAAGGCATCCATGAAGATTAGGAGCTCGTGTCCCGCAGGTGCATTCACGATGCTATCAACGTGGGGCAACGCATAGGGATCATTAGGGCAAGCCTTGTTGAGGAGTCGAAGCATACGCGGTTTTTGCCATTCTTCTTCACGACCATGATGTTTACCGACCACATCGGGTATTTGACGTCTCGGACCGACCCAATGCTAAGGAGCTTGTCGATCTCTTCGTTGATAGCCTAATTCTTTTCAGGGGCAAACCTTCGTCACCGTTTGTTGAATGGGCTTTTTTGTGGGGATCAACTTGTAGCCGTTGGGTTATTATTTCTAAGTCTTCATTTTCGGGTCTATCATTGTCATGTCCCTATGGGACCAGGCGAAGACATAACGTTGGGACCGCAGGAATTGCATAAGCTTGTAGCGTGCCTCCAGGGTAAGCTCTGCGCTGATAAAGGTGCTCTTTGTCGAGTCGTGTTCATCCAGAAGGACTTCCTCTAATTCCTCTGGCAGTGTGGATTTAACAGGTTCATCGATGGTGCACATCTCCTTGAGATTGGTGTAGTAACATTCACGGGATGCTGTCTACTCCCCATGAATGGTGTGTGTCCCCCACCTCGTGGGGAATTTAACTACCTGGTGGTAAGTGGAGGGGACAACCTAGAGCTCATGCAACCACGGTCGTCCCAAAATAGCGTTGTAGGCCGAGGGCGCATCCATGACCTAAAAGGTCAGATCCAAATTCTCTCGACCATAATAGACGGGGAGACGCATGTCCCCCAGTGTGTTTCTTTTTTCTCCGCTGAATCCGGTCAGCTGGATGATGTTTCCTATCAATTTGGACTCGGGGATGCCCATCTCCTTGAAAGCTTGGTAAAATAGCACGTTCGCTGAGCTTTTGTTATCCACAAAGATCCAGCAAACACGGCAGTTCAAGATTGACATAGAGATGACAATAGCATCATGGTGTGGATGGTGGATTCCTGGTGATTCTTCGCTGGTTAATTTGATGATTTCGTGATCTGGGTTTTACGGGGAACCACATCCATGTTTCTCGCAACTCGGCAGGCCCTTTCGACGGAGCTGCAGTTGATCCCGCTTACTTCCGCACGTCCGGTGTTGTAGTGGATGGTTTTCTCTGTGGTTGGCAAAGTCGGGACTTTATCATCTTTGGGCTTCTTCCCGGGATTAATTTTTCCTCAGGTCCGGTCTTCTTCCCCTTCGGCAATAGGTATTCCATGAGTAGGCCCTTTTTTTAGGAGTTCCATGACCTCACTTTTTTAGGAGTTTCATGACCTCATTTCTTGGTGTCCCGAGAGGCCGGGTTCGTTGCCATCTGAGGCGGCCACCTTACAACCCCAAGCATCTGTTTTAGTATGTTGTTCACTAGATCCGCAGGTGCGATGCTCAAGGATGTAGTTAGGTACGTAGGGAGCATTGCTCCTAGCTGCTCGTGCGTACGAGTGTGGCCTGGTATCCTTTTTGTCGTGCGGGTCATACTTGTCGTCCCTTGTAAATCGCCCCAGGGTGCGAAAGGCATTCCTTCGCGAGACTCGGTAGGGCTCGTCCTCTTCCCACTTTATGCGAACCCCAGTTTTGTTGTGCGCATCATCGAGTGTTTGACATGGGTACAAGGTTAAATCCTTGTAAAAGTAAGAGTCTACGTCGGGTCCCTTCCTGAAAGCCCCAATCGCGGTGGTTTGAGGGTAGTTCAGAATGTTAACTAGCTCCTTGTTGAAGCGGGCGACAAATAACCGCAGAAATGGTGAGCAAGTAAATTTATAATTACACCCAGAGGTGGTCGAACCCACAAGGACTGTGCAATAAACTACCCAAAGTACTAGTTATAATTCCTAGAACATAGAAGTTGGAGAAAATAGAAAAGGATTTTGTTTTGAAAATTAAAGATGACAATGCGAGAAAATAAAGGTTTTGAAAACAATTAAAGGAAAACAAAGATCCTAGGGCTGATATTCTAATCATCAACATGCAAATTCATCAACTCAGCAATGGGAATAAATTAAGATTCAAGTGGATTAAATTCCTTGGTTAGGCAATTAATCCCTAGATTACTAATTAGTGACTATCTCCTCTCGGTCTCAAGAACACCAAATTAGTCAACCTCGATAATTATCTAATTAAATCTTACAAGTTAATTCTTCCTTTGAAAATAGAAAATAATTGCATTCAATTCCTTCTTCCTATTACCAATTTTCACCTCTCGGTCCTTCATTTGATAAACCTAGATTCAAATTCATTTCTCGATCCTTTTTTAAATCTAGATTCATTTAATTAATCGCAAGGAATTAAACCATGCTATTGAGTTGATTTCATTCAAACATGCATTAAAAAAGAATATCAAAAGCCCTAGAACCTGTTAGGGTTCTAGCCACAAAACATGACTAAAACAAAAGCAAACATATTATAACCTTAACAATTGAAATAGGAACCTTGAATGTCTTGAAAAAACTCCAATGCTCCAATATTCTAAGTGTAAAACTGATTAAAAGTCCCCTAATTTTGTGCATATCAGATCCTATTTATAGAGGAGAGAAAAAGACCTAATCTGGGTATCGGGCTAAAATAACAAAAACTGTCAAAACAGGCATAAAATTCCTTCTCGGGCCTCTATGTCGATCAACAGGGAGCCTGTCGATAGACACACATGCAACATCTCAATCCGTCCTTGTTTGACCTCCGTGTCGGTCGACAGGGAGCCTGTCGATTGACATGCTTGCATCTATCATCCGTGTCGATCAACAGGGAGCTTGTCGATCGACATGCCTGCACATGTCGAGCCTCCTTCTGATCGACATCCAACCTCTGTGTCGATTGATATGCACCTCGTTGATCAACACAAAGGTCCTACTTTGGGTTTTTGGCTTCATCTTCCAACTCGGTCGACTTTCCATGCGTCAATCGAAGCGGCAACTCTGTGTAACTCGGCTCTTTCATCATTTCACCTCTTTTTAGCCCTAAATACCTGCAAAACTTACCACAAAGAGCATAACATCCTCTAAAACAGTCTCATGCACAGAAATAAGTAAAAACATAAAATAGTTGTACTCAAACAATGGAGAAAAATATAGATAAGTGAGTATAAATATGAGCTTATCAAACCCCCCCAACTTGAATACTTCATTGTCCTCAATTAAAGAAAAAAAAAGAAAAAAATCTAAAGCAGTTGAAGTGCAATGCCTCACAACATTCATCACAATCAAAGATCAAACAATTTGAAAGAGATAAGAAATCCATCAACTTCGGAAGACTTACAAGGAAGTGTATCGCTCATTCACACAAGTGTTTGGGTTTCAATGAAAGAACTCACAACATGTACGAAGAAATTTTTACCATAGGCTTGCAAAATTTCTAGAATCTCTACTGCTCAAATGTGCACACAATTCAAGAATTGGAAAGAACTTTTCATTGGGTTGTAACGTAGGCTTTTTGTGACAAGATAGGGAAATATGGTCAATTGACTAAAAAGAAAACATTGAGTTCGCGACTCTCAACTTATCAAAATCACCATCAATCAACATTTACCCCATCTTCTTAAATATTACACTTCAAACCATAAATAGCTCTCTCTTTTTTTCTAGCCCTTTTATGCTCTTAAAAATTACTTGGTTTAATCATTTGAGCTTATAAGGACATTTATTATATTTTTTTCTTTAGAGCTCTCTTTCTTTGCAATCCAATTATAAAGTTTTCTCGTCCACTTATTCCACCCTTATTCTTCCCACAATCTCATAGACAAGACAAAAACCTCCTTACATCATAGAAATATTATAGACAAGACAAAAATTTAAGTAAGGCTCAAAGGGGTTGACTAAGGATAAAATATTATAAGGGACAATGTTTGGGATAAATTGGCTAACGATGATGGCCTAAGATCATATTCTATCCTTGTGCACACTATGTAGTCTCGAAACAGAACAGAAGCAAGTTCTAGAGAAATGAAAACATACATGTGAATCTCACATCAAACGAAAAAGGCTCAAAAATCTCACTTGGGTTCAAAAATTCTTCCTTGGTTAACTTCAATCCACTCAAACATCATGCAAGTGTAAGTTTCAATTAGACCCTATCATGTTGTATTCTACATTCATAGGCAATCAACCATAATTGAAATCAAATCAAACTTACCCTCAATCAATTCCAATCTCAAAACTAGTTCAAGTGGGTTCAAGACTCAATAAGAATTTTCCTCACATTTTATCCATATTTTTTCTAAGAAAAAATTTAAATAAACAAACCAAATCAAATAAAGCAATAAAAAAATAAAAAAAATGAAGCAAGTGAGGGATAAATAAGTTCGAATTTCTTGTCCACATCCCCCCAAACTTATTTCGAACTCGGAGAGTAAGAAAAAGTTTGAAAATTTGAGAAGAAACTGAACTTGTACCTGACTCGTTGATCTCAGTCGTAAACATTTTTATCCACCAAAAGAATAACCTCATCGCGACGGAGTATTGTTGCAGCTTGCATTGTGTGTCGATCGACAGGCCCCCTATCGATCGAGACAGAGGTAAATCCTCCCTGATTCGATTTACTTTTTGAAAATAACTATAGAATAAAGGGAAACAAACATCTGAAAATAAAATTAAACATACCAACGGAAATAAAAATTAAAATTGAGAAGAAAACAAAGGGAATCGATAAGAAAGCTTGTAAAAGTTGGGTTACCTCCCAACAAGTGCTTTAGTGAACGTCGTAGCTCAACGGTACCTCTTTTTCAGGACCACGGCGGGCTAGAGCGCACTCGCGTGCCTTGGGAATCCACCGTATAGACCCAAAAATCTTGGATGTCAGTAGTGAGGTCGGGATGAGACGGTGTAATTGACAATTTTGCCGCCTCGTTCCCTTGCTCCCATCTTTGAGCAGCTCGATCTTCTTGGAATTCTTCACTTGCTACTTCTTCTTCCTCTTCATCCACTTCCTCTCTGGAGGTAATTCTGAAGTATTCGGATTGTTGCCGGCTTTTGTCAAGCTTGAATGTAATATTTTCCTCATTTTCTCAAAGAGTGATCTCTCCACCACGACAATCAATCAGAGCACCACTAGTATCCAAGAACTCCCTTACCAAGATGAGGGGTGTGTTCCCATCTTCCTTCATGTCGAGGACCAATAAATTTGCAGGAAAGATTAGATGACCCACACGAATAAGTACATCTTCAATTATACCTTTGGGGCGAGACACAGATCGGTCTGCCATCTGCAAGGTGATAGTGGTCGGCCTCAACTCTCCAATCTTGAGGCGCTGGAAGATAGAGAAGGGCATCGGGTTGATGCTGGCACTAGTGTCACACAGCATCTTCTTGAACTCGAACCCCCCCGATCTCAACTGGGATGGTGAGATAGCCTGATCACTCTTTTTGATAGACATCTTCTTCTGAAGGAGTTGGCTGCACTGCTCATGAAGTCTGACTGTAGCATTTTCCACAAAGTATTTCTTTTCTCTCATGAGCTTTCGGAGATACATCATGTAACCTGAAATTTCAGACAAAGCTTCAATCAGTGGTAAGTTAATGCTTACCTTCTTCAAGTTCTCGACAAAGCGAGAGAACTTGGAATCCTCCATTTGTTTGGAAAAATGCTGAGGAAAGGGCATCGGAGGTGGTCTGGCAGCTTTGGATCTTGCGGAATTGTGCTGAGGAGGCTGTTGTGTCGACTGGGAGGGATTTATGTCGATCTAACCTCCATGTCGATTGACACACCCATTGCAGTCCTATCGATCGAGCCTTCATCTTCTGAATTTATCTCCTCCTCTTGTCCTCTATCTCGATGGACATGCTATTTGTCGATCAAAACAGAGGACGGCTCTGAGGGCTCCTTCTCCTTCTCTCCCCCAAACTTGCTTTGGGGCATGCTCGAAGTTGTGTAGCTGGTTACGGACCTCAATTTCACAGCTTTACACTCTTTTTGGTTCCTTTGATTCACCTCGATGGTGCTCGGCAGCTTTCCCGGCATGTGTTGCGCACCAAGTGAGGTGGAAATCTGACTGACTTGAGTCTCGATGATCTGCACGTGCTTTCCAAGTCTGTCCACCTTGGTATTGACCCCTACTATTTCCTGCTCAATCTTTCCAACCCGGTAGTCGGAGGCTTTGATGAAGTTCTTCAAATCCTCGTCGAGGCTCTTTTTCTTCTTCTCTACGATCTCACTGTTTTGCACATCAAAGTCTGGTGGAGGGTGTTCAGCACCTTCGGGCTGAGCATAAGAGAAGCCTGGATGAGGTCTAGGATGGTAGTGTTGGTATCCCCTTTTTCGGTACTGATTCTGGTAGCAACTACGATATATGTAGTTCAGATCGGCAATAGGGTCAACCTGAGCAACAGAAACGGAAATAGTGGAAGTTAACTTTTCGACCTCCCCCTTGAGTTTTTCAATCTCCTTCTTCAAGGTATCATCTTCCTTCTTCTCCACAGCTCAACATGTGGTCTCCTTGGATTGAACCATTGCTGAGTGTGCACGACCATTTTCTTGAACAACTTGAAGGCCTTTTCTGGTGATAAGCTCATCAGAGAACCTTTGGCTACATTAACAATGGACTCTTGGGTTCTTTCGGTCATCCCTCTATAGAAGATGTGGGCCTGCTCCTCGGTATCAACTGCATGTCCTGGGCAGCTCCGCAGCAACTCCATGTCCATGCCTCAAATAGGGATTTGTCCATCTTCTGATGGAACTGCAGGATCTCGATCTTTTTCTGAATGATCACTGATGGTGGAAAGAATGTTACGAGGAACTCTGCTCTGAGATCAGCTCAAGTGCGGATGCTGCTGCAGTCCAGGGCTTTAAACCACATCCAAGTCTGATCCTTAAGTGAGAAGGGGAACAAGCACAGCCGGATCACATCGTGGGTCACTCCATTCTGCTTGATGGTATCACTCACCTCCACAAACATTCTGAGGTGGGTTTATAGATCCTCCACTGCTAGTCCTCCAAACTTTTTCTGTTGAACCATATAAATCAAATCGGTCTTGAGTTCAAAGTTATTGGCAATGATGCCAATAACAAATCCCTCATTCTCGGGCTGTGGTCTGTACTTCTTTCCATCCCATTGGGGTCCTCATCATCTGAGTGATCCTGTCGGTGTCTTTCTCTCTCTCTTTCTCTTTCTCTTCTTTCGGCTTCGCGCCTTTCTACTTCCCTTTCTGCCATGAGTTGTTTGATGATGTCCTTCATCTGGTTGACTTCTTGGATAAGAAAGTTGGCATTCTTTTTAGTTATGAGTTGTGTGTGTGGCTCTTCCAAGGGTGGCATGCCTAAGACGTTGTCTTTGGTTCGGTGTTGTGGCGGATCCATGATGGAGTTTGTGCCTTGTTTCTCCTTGCTTTTTCTTCTCTGGACTGTGGCCATGATTTCTGGGTCAAAATTCTTGAGTGGTTAGCACTGAGTCCTCGTGTTCATGCACCTGCGAAAAGAGACGAAAACTGGAAGTCAGACAGGCTATCGATCGACACAGAAGATGCTGCTGTGTCGATCGACAGGTGTACTGTCGATCGAAACAAAGCGCAGAAACCCAAAACTCACCTGAATCTGAAACACAAAATTAAAACACCAAACACAAAAATCAAACCTTAAAAATCGAAATTAAAAACACCAAAAATCAACAAGAATTAAAATAAAACAAAATTGAAATAAAATTACAGCCTCAATCGATCTGAACTAAAAATAAATTAATAATTTGATTGATCTGACAGTTCCCCGGCAATGGCGCCAATTTGATAACCGCAAAAACGGTGAGCAAATATATTTATATTACACCCAAAGGTTGTCAAACCCACAGGGACTGTGGAATGTACTACCCAAAGTACTAGCTATAATTCCTAGAACATAGAAGTTTGAGGAAATAGAAAAGGATTTTGCTTTGAAAATTAAAGATGACAGTGCGAGAAAATAAAGGTTTTGAAAACAATTAAAGGAAAACACAGATCCTATGGCAGATATTCTAATCATCAACATGCAAATTCATCAACTCAGCAATGGGGATAAATTAAGATTCAAGTGGATTCAATTCCTTGGTTAGGCCATTGAACCCTAGATTACTAATTAGTGATTATCTCCTCTCGGTCTCAAGAAAACGAAATTAGAATATCTTGATAATTATCTAATTAAATCCTACAAACTAATTCTTTCTTTTAAGACAGAAAATAATTGCATTCAATTCCTTCTTCCTATTACCAATTCTCACCTCTCGGTCCTTCAATTGATAACTATAAACCTAGATTCAAATTTATCTCTCGATCCTTCTCTAAATCTAGATTCAATTAATTAATCACAAGTAATTAAACAATGCTATTGAGTTGATTTCATTCAAACAATGCTATAATAGAAAACACTATTATTCATTCATGATAGATAAACTCTATCGAATAACTGATAATCCATTACAATAGATGAAAAAATATGTTTATCAAAACAAAAACAACATCTCTTCAGAAAATTGAATTAAAACAGAGTTTTAACATAAACTCAAAGTAAAATCTCCATCAGCTGAAGTAGTAACTTCCAGCATCAATCTTGGAGATGGTAATCCTTCCATCTTCAAGCCCTAAGCTTGATTCCCTGCAAGGTGTAGCAAACACGATTAGTGACCTCAGTTACCACTACCCACTAAGGAGTAGAAAACCGATACTAAACATGTTTCAACAAGCAATGCAAAGGATGACGTACCTTGTCCCTTAGTTACCAAACTTGGACAATTTAATTTCCAGTGTCCCTTCTTGCCACACTTGAAACATTTGTCCTTCTTGTTATCTTTCTTTCCTTTGTTCTCTCCTTTACCATTCTTCTTTTTCATGCCATTACGACACGATTTAGAAGAACTTTTAGCAAGAGATCTGGAATGAACTGATAAGGCAAGACTACTCCCACTGCTTCCTTCATTCCTCTTTTCTTTGTCATCACTTTTTCGATTCGGAAGCAAATCAGAGTGACTCACAGAAAAGACTGAAGAAGCTTTTGTTGATACAAGATCCTTGAGCAGACTGTGAATAGTATACTCACTCTTGTTTTTCTCAACAGAAATTCTGAAGTCATCAAATGACTTCGGTAACGTGTTGAGTATCAAGTCAATTTTGACATCATTGTCAATTTGACCACCCATTAATGTGTACTCATCTATGAGTTGGATGAGTGATTCCACATGTTCACGTATCGAACAGTTCTGACCCATTTTCTGTCTTACAATGCGCTTGATAAGACTAGATCTAGCATGTCCATCGAGTCCGCCATATGCTACGTCAAGACATCGCATAATGTCACGCGCAAGCCATACATCACTATAACGAGGACGTAGTGCATCTGACATACCAGCCAAGATATATTGTCTGGCCATGCCATTCGACCACATCCACATGTGATACTGTGCACGCTCCTCATCGGAAGATGTATCAGTCGGCGAACTCGGACAGGGAGTTTGCAGAACAAACAAATGTCCAAATGAATCCTAGAGCTTGACAATGTCACTTTTCCATCCAGGAAAATTCGGACCAGTCAAGGAATTGTGTACGATTGAATTAATGAGCGATGCAATAATAGACATATCTGAAAACAAATAAACGAATTAAAGTAAGCAAATACTACGAACAATTGAAACAAATATGCATAGAACCTTTAGATAAAACAATGCAATTTGTTCCATCCAATTGCCCAAGCTAATTCACTGCAAGCTGCCCCAGCAGACGTTTACAGCAAACGCTCTACCAGACCAAAATGATCATTTAATTTCTTAACATGCCAGGTATCTTAAGCAAAAGAAATTAATATTGGAGATCTCAAGACCATGTTCACCTATCCGGAGCAGGGACATCTCAAAAGAGTTATACTCCAGGCAACATCTAAGCCAAAGTAACCACTAGCCTAACTCCGGATATTAAAAGGCGATTTGACATACGTACTAGACCCATGTGTCCTGCCCTTAACATCCTTTGTTATCCCACTTAGATTAATCTTAGAGACCAGTGAAAGTTGTCTCAATGCAAGCTGCCCCAGCAAACGTTTGCTCAGAGGCTCCCATTTCTCATCTTAAAATAAGTGTTTTATTTGGAAACCTCATGGCATTGGAACTGGTGAGGGACCTCTAACGCAAGCTGCCCAAGCAGACGTTTACGCTTCGAGATGCCCCACTACCAATGAGAGGTCCTATTTTTGGAGGTCTAATGATCTTGGTTAGAAAAGAACCAAAATCCAGCTTAGTATTTTAACTCTAAAGGTTTCATGCGCACACATTATTTTATGTTGCCATAAATTATGTCACACCCAAAATTCCATCATAAATTAATATGATCCTGGAATTCATAGACACAATTTAAAAAATAAAATAAATCACATTAGACATGCTCAAAAATTAAATTGCAACATGCTTATAACAGTAAATAATTAAAGCAAATAATGATGCTTCCTATTATTTACTAGTGCGCAAATAATAAATCACATCAATACGAGAATAAATAAATAAACAAATAAATTCTCGTGCCCCTCAGATGCAATTACAACTGAAAAATAATTAAATCTAACTATTACAAGATTTATTTTTCAGTACAGATCTTCAAACTGGGCCTCCGTTTCACTTGAAATCTTATTCGAATTGCATCAACAACAATTGGGCTTCAAATTTGGGTTTCTGGCCCAAACAGCAGCCAAACCCTAATTTTCAAACTAGCGTGCCGCCTTCGGGCTGAGAAGCCCGATTTCCGGCCCGGGCTTGGAAACCCTAGGGTTTTGCAAACCCTAATTTCACAAAACCTTAGCCACCACACAGTAGCAGTCGCCGCCGCCTGCGGCTGGAGTTCGCACCGCAGCCCTCGCCGCCAGCCCGCGCCCGCAGCCCAGCCACGTTGCGGCGCCGTTGCAAACCGCCCCAGCCACCGGCGAGCCAGATGGTGTCACGCAGAAGCAAAAATGCAGCAAAGCTGCGCTCAGATCCACGGCCGCCGCGCGCAGCGACGCGCGGCCCTTGCTGCGCAGAACCACCACCGCGACCCAACACTGCAAGATTCAACGTCCACCACATCCGCCTCGGAGGTTCGCTGCTCGCCGTCGACCAGGAAGCAGCCAAGAAGGAGGCAGCGTGCAGGCCGTGTACGCGCGCGCACGACAGGCGAGCCCGCGTGCCGCCGCCGGCCTGTGCATCCCCTCCGCCGCCTTGCCTGGTCCAGCCATGCTCGTTGGAAAAACGCAAGCAGCAGCAAGCAGACCTGGAGCGCGGCCCAGCCGCAGGGAAAAGAAACCCTACCGCCGCCACCCTCGGCCGTTGTCGCCGAGGACGCCGCAGCCGCCGGCGCAGCGGCCTGCGAGATCTGGTGGTGAAGGGGCTGAACCCTAAACCATGTCATCTTCTTCGTTCATCGTTCTTCATTTCTTGTTCTTCCGGATCTCAATTTTACAGATTTGAATAAAATAAAATACAAAAAATAGATCTAAATCTATTACATGATTTCCTATCAAATCTAACCACGGATTTTCTCTTGGTGAAAAACAGATCCAAAAACGAGAAGGCCACGAGAACAAAAACATCCACGGCAATTTAAATCCATCCATGAACATACATATTTATTTAATTTCAATCTATCCAAGATAGAGCCTAAGAACTTGAACATGGCTCTGATACCAACTGTAGGGTTTGAGTCTACGATGGACAACACGAGTTGCCATTAATGAATACTTGCCAAGGATCATTATTAGGGTACCAGGAATAAATTTCGATTAAATAAATCATGCGAACCTATGCATGCTCCTACAAAATTAATTGCAGATGATGGATTAGAGAATACCTGATTTCATCGTTTGATCTACAGATCTAGATCGGAGCCAACAACGATGAAACAGCCCTAGATCTGAGATAGAATGCCGCCTATGGACAGTGGTTCCTACAGATCTGATCTTCTGATTTGTTCCCTTGCTCCTAGGAAATCTAGTGAGGATTATCTACCAAGTTGAATCCGAGATCCAGAGTAATCGATCAGTTTCCTCTCTCAGATAGCCGCCGCCACTCTCTCTCAATTTTCAATATACTGAAAACCCTAGTTGATCTGATAGAGAGAAGGCCTTTATATAGTGTTAGGGTTTTGAGAAACCCTAATCCTAATGGGCTGTGAGCAATTCATGGGCCAGACCAGGGACCAGATGCAAATAATAAAGTGGGCCCTCTTTATTAATTAATCTTCCTTGTTCAACCCAGAACATAATTAATTAATAAAACATTGTTTTAACCTTCACCAAGGTAACAATACTGACTCGCCCCTTTATTACCACATTATTAGGAACGGGTTGCACCAAACTAACATGATCCACATATTTAAGGTTTTAGACATTCATTAATTAATTTGGCTTATGACAATCAGCCACAATTAATTAATCTCTTATTTCCTGAGTAATGCCACTCACCCCTTTTCACTTATGCCTGAATTAAATAATTCAACCTGCAGGGTTTAGCATAATGAACCTTGTGAGCTCCTAAGGGAACGTCACCATCCTGAAACGGATATGCTTACCTAAACGTCCAGACTAAGCAGGCCACACACAAATTGCCAACACCCAAAATACGGGTATAAGAGTACATGTAAGACTCGCCACCATGGTAAATCAAAGTGTGGTCAATCTGTGTGTGCCCCTTATCCTTCAGTTAGGTTTAAGATCATAGGAAGTATGTTAGGGATCTGGCTCATTCATATGTCAATGAGAATGACACATCCCACTGTTGATCCCATCAATACATAACTATGTACCGACACATCAAATAGCTAGGATAAGCCCACTTATGAACCGATGTGCCGCAGCTTAGACCAATAGCCTATCCAGGGACCGTCTCAGCTGTGATACTGTTTATATCTCTCTAGGTCAAACGATTCATATAATCCTCTGTGATCTCCTACACACCATATGATCATCCCTATAGGCGAGATAAAAGGATATTATGGTTCGTTGTATGTTTGTTTCATCAGACAACGAGTATTGTTGCGGCAACATATATGAAGACCAGTGTACAAAACACTTAATCATATATGCTTTCAGTATATAATCCTAACAAATTTCACTCAAAGCACATCCTAGGCTTTCTTTCAGCTGATCTGGAGGATGATGTGAGCTTGGCCTCCTTCGCTTCCTTCTCTGCTTTGGCTTCCAGCATGAGCTTCTGATTCTTTTCCATCTGCTCTTTGAGCTCACTAATCTTTAGATCTACATTCTGTGAGCATGAGGTTGAAGTAACCTCCTTCGCTGGGGAAGCTGCTGCATATCGTTCACTGTGGAAGGGCTTCCTCAGCTTCCACTTTCCAGCATCTCTCTTCACAAAGAATGTTAGATCCTCCGGGGGTACAGCGTTTGATGACGAAGTTTGCGCAGCAGCGGCTTCATTCTTTTTTTATTGTTGTATTATAAATTCATGAGCTTTAAGTTGAGCAAATACCTCGGATGTGGACATCTTGCTGAGGTCTTTTTAGCTCAGACTTGTCATCTTCATAAACCAATCACTCCTTGGAAAGAGCATGGAAATGATCTTGTTGTTCATTTCTCCATTATCGAATGTCTTTTCCAAGTTCCGGAGTTCCCCAATGATTGTATTGAATCTTTCTTCCATTGCTTGTATGGATTCATCTGCAATCATAGAGAACTTTTTCCCACATCTCCTTAGTTGTATCAAAGTCCAGAGTCTTGTCTGCCATCAACCGAGGCAAACTGTCAAGTATAAGCTTCTTTGCTAGATATTCTAGTTGGGCTCTTTTCTTATCTTCGACCATCCATTCTTCGAACGTCTTCTCGACCATCAGAGGTGGTCTAGGTTGCCCCTCAGCAACAGGACCTACAAAAATATTAGGCTTCATAATCCTTATGGGTCCTTTAGAAAGAACATCCACCATCTCTGGATGTATGCTTTGGAGCTAGATGGTGGCCATCTTCTACCATGAGTTGAACTTCTCTTTGTTGTACTTTGGAAGAGTATGATTCATCTTGGCAAGATTTGTGTTCCCGAGCTAAACAACAACAAAACAGTGCAAGGAAAATGTAGATCTGGTCAAAAGCAACTCAAAAGCACTAAGTCTTACGACCTCCTGCTCTGATACCACTTGTTGGTCCCTGATCAGAGTTGTGATAAGCGGCCTGAAGCTACTTAGCAAATACAGCGGAATAATAAGGTTATCTTGTACTTAGTTTTCACAAATTTTTAAGCTCAAGGTAGGTCTTACGTTTATTTCAGAGATATACTCTAGCAAATTGAGGTTGCTAGGTTTTAAATCAAACAGTAGAAATAATAAAACAGTAAGAACAAACAATATTTATAGAGGTTCGATCCTTAAAGATCTATGTCCACTCCTCAGTCAAACACTGAGAATTTCACTAAAAAGATATAGTCAAGTACAAGGAATCGCCTATCTCCTATAGCAGGTGGTGAGCTTTCGAGCCAGCCACTACAAGACAATCCTCCGTTACTTGGATCTTCTCGGTCGGCAGCTACGGCTAAGTAAAGGGCGCACCTTCGTAAAACTTACCTTTATTGCAATGGAAGCTTTATAGTTCCTTCCTAACTTTTCTAGTTTCAGCAACAGCCCGTGTGAGTCAATATCTTTTCAGAGATGTGACTGCTGGATGCTTCCTAGGATGGAAGTTATCCCAATGATTAGATTCTTGAGCAAAGTCAAGGAATCTCCTCAATGTAGTGTCAGATATTCAATGAGGTGGACACTACGGTTGTTGAGATCTTTGATTTCTTCTCTTTAATGAGCTCTCAACTGACTACTCTCTTTTTGCTTTGTTCGCTTTGTAAAAGGTATCTCTTTCACGAAGTGTCTTTGCGAGTGTGAGCAGTTGTTCTTCTCTCTGTTTGGACTTCTCTTTTATATCTGGAGATTCAAACTTTGAATCTCCAGACCCGTTAGACACAACGGTCTTCCTTGTCCAAAAGAGCTACTTGTTCTTCATCCTTTACGGCGTGTATAATGCATTTTTACCTACTTTGGGTAAGGCTATTGTCCTTGGTTGTACCTTCTGTCAGAACGAGCGTCTTAGCAAGTGTTTGCTGAGTATCTCCGTGCTTAGCATTCTATCGGAAAATGCTGGGAATACTCTGCTAAGCCTTTTGATTTCTGAGCTCTTCTAGCCATCTGCTAAGTACTAGCGAATGCTGACTCCTTCAGTATTCTGCTATCACTTGATATCTTGTCTCCTGATTGCTATAGCTTCTAGCAATCTCTTGAGTGAATAGTGAATGCTAACTCCTTTAGCATTGTGCTATCGCTTTATTGCTGACTGCTGAGTAAATACTCCTTGCAGTCTCTTCTTACGGCATATGATTGCTAGCACTTTAGCAATCATTCTTCTTAGCGTTTGTCTTCTATCTCCTTAGCAGTCATCTCTTTTCAACATTTGACTGCTCACTTCATAGCAGTCACTTGTCTCCTGGCGACTCTTGCATTTCCGAAGTTGCTTGGAATCTGATTTTCTTCGTTTCATTTGTTGAATCCTTCAGCAATCTTCTCAAGCACTTCCAATCTATTACAACTCGATAGATTTCCTAAACAGGACATTACAAAAGAGTTGCTAGACTTCGCTAGAATTCAGCAATGATTGACCAAACTAATTAAGCTTTGATTCAACAAAACTTTTACAATTTGATCCTAAGGGAGATTTACAACATAAATCAAGGAATATTTTCCTAACAAATAACATTTGTGAAAATGAGCTCTCGGTGTTCCTTTTATAGACCAAGGGAGGTCGTTACAACCCTAGCTACTTTTTCGGGCGGTTCCGCTATTCAGGGTGGACCGTTGATGAAGGTCGTTGAGCTTTATTCGGAGTCTATCGGCTAGGGTTTTCGCTCCGCAGCAGGTCCTATCCGTTGGTGGCGTGAGGAGTTCGGAGGTGGTTCCGACTTTTGGGGACCGTTAGCATGTGATTCTCTAACTTCTTCCCGAGCCTCCAAATTTGAGTATGTGGTTTCCTTGCGAGGTCGTGCACGAGTATCAGAGCTTCACATTCAAACCTCGTGGTGACGGACCCGAGGTTAAAGGGGTCGTGTTACGACCTGAGAGCTGGATCATGCCTGTGGCTGGTTGGAGTCTGTAGACACACAAAAATTCACAGCCAATTAAAATATGCGACGTGGATTTAAAATATTAAATACCAATTTATTTATATTTTAGGGATTTATTTAAAAAGAATTCCTAAATTAAAATAAATAAAAAGGGATATTTAATATATAAAAGTCATCACCCAATGAAAGACCAACATGTGGCAAGCTCACTAAACAAGAGAAGCGTGTGATCACAACTCTATGGACGAATGAGATCGCGCCACCTAAGCCCTAGATTCTCATGTTTTGCCTATAAATACAAGGCATAAGTTGAAGAAAAATGATAAGTGAAGTGAAGAAGGCAAATTGAAGAGCTCAAGACTTGAAGAATTCTCTCCAAGATTCAAGGAATTCCTTTGAAGATTTGAAGGCGTTCTTCGTCATCTTCAACGCGTTCTTCATCAAAGTCAAGCAAATCCTATGTTTGATTCGGAATTAAGGCTCATAGTCCCCGAAGAAACGTTAGAAGTCCTCCAAATTGTTGAAGAAAAGGATCAAAGACTAAAATCAAGAAGAACAAGAAGATCAAGCTTCAAGAACACGAAGAACAAGGTCGAAGATAGATCACTGCTATTTCTAACAGATTAATTATAATAACAGCGGCAAATAAATTTGTAAACCCTAAGGTTATCGATCCAGGGGAATTGTGTGGGGAAATTATCCTATGTACTAGCTATGGTTCTAAAATTCATTATTTGAGGAATTCAAAATCAGGGTTTTGTTTGGAAAATAAAGATAACAA
>JAPKLW010001121.1:0-16849 GCA_026898455.1 Plectranthus barbatus
GGGGGTTCTTCCGTAAATATGTCTTCATCATCTGAAATTCTAGGACGTTTACTACCTGCATTTTTTAAATTACGATGTATGTTGGCCTATCATTATTCAAATACAAATATTGAATTTATAAAAAACGAATGCAAAAAATTAATGATAACAAACACATTGTTCTAATGATATGAAATTAACATAAAAATGATATTACTACGTATTGTATTTTCATATTTCTATTGTGAAAAAATGATATTCACAGTGTACTTTTAATGATAAGTTATTCGAATGTTAATGATATATACAGAATATTAAGTTCCAACAGCTGTTTAGATAATATTTTTTGTTCATCGAACAATGATATGCTTGATTTTGAATAATGATAAAAAAACATTTGTTCATATATCATTAATTAAGAGACCTACATGTTATAGTCACACGAAGAATATGATAGAAAAGCCGAATTTAAAATTTTAAAGCATCCCGCGCAGTTTCGGTTATAAATTTTTTTTTTTGAATGAAATTTTTTTTCCAGATGCAAACCAGAAATATCATTAATTTGATTCGCAAATAATTCATTATAACACCAATTCGACCAGAGTAGAACCTGTAGATGAAGAGCCCACTGCAGTTTTCTTCTTCGGACCCATGTCTCCGTGTCGTTGTAGTCGTCGTCTTTGATTCAACCAACTGAAACATTGAAACCCTAGTTAAAATTTAAACAAAAAAACCAACCGCAGAACATTTTCGTACTTGGTTGATGTATTCTACAGAAAAATTGAGAAGTAAATGAAGAAAAAATGACATATGCTCACCGGAATTTTCAGAATTTCTGCCGTCTTCGAACAGTCGAACTTCTAAGCTTTTCCGATTTCGTCGCCTTTTGAATTGTAATTGACCTTCTTTGGTTTAATTTGCAAAACATTAATGACACTCAACAACTACCCTAAATATTCGTTTAAAATTGTATAGATCGTGGGTTGATTTTATTTGGTAACTACACCCGTAAAGATCGACTTTCAGTTTTTAAATCATCCGTATAAATTTTTCTCCCTAATTTGCCCTTTTAATGACATTCCTGAAGCTAAATAATGATAGTCGAATAGTTTAAATCAAGGCCGTTGATTTAGGGAATGGATGGTTAGATATTGTTCTCTGTTCATTCACATATACCTGTTCAGCCTAGATCACTCCCCTATATGTATATATATATATATATGCACTTATATTGTTAAGTATGTTGGATTGTTAATACTATAAGTAGCATTTGATGTACTTATATAAAAAAGATATAACTAAGCTATTTTAACTATAAGTAACATTTGATGTACGCAATATTTAATAATTACATGCAATGCAACGCACAAATTAAGTACTAGTTGAAATATATATATGATGTGCCGTACAAAATGAAAATGATGGGAAGAAGAAGCTCAAGATTAAGGAAGGTCAGGACAAAATTTGGTATTCAATTTCCAGAAGTGTTTTCTGGCTGCAGTCTGGATCGACCAATCTACGCGACTCTTCCCACAACTTGGCCTCGAGTCCCAGCTTTCGTAGCTCTATAAGACCACGCTCAACTGCAACATATATATTTATATAATACTTTGATTAGAGCTCGTACGTCAGACAAAGATTATGAAAATGATATATTTATATAGATAGAGATCATATTGGTCGAGACGGGGATGACAATGCCATGATGTAGTGAAGGGCTCTTATGTAGGATGAAACAAACACTATCCAATCTCAACGCGGAAACTATGTAAAAGGAAAATAGGTACATATGTCCGCTATTCATTATAACTGACCAGATAATTAAGATAATACATCATCGATCATTGGATCTTATGAGTTATGATTGGTATTGGTAAGGTGAAAGAGGAGAAAGATTAATAGAATACCGTCGACAGAATCATGCGAATTTGGCTTGTTCCCTTGGTTTATCCAAAACTGCAGTCTTTCCTCAGCAATATCAGGTTCCAACCCTTGATTTTTTGCTCTTCTCCACAGATACGATAGCCAAGCCTGGAAGTGCATAATATACGTACGATAAATTGGACAAGTATCACTTGGAGAGCAAATTATGAAGGCTCATACACCATTACTAGCTATGAGATTATATCTTGGGATTAACATATAAAGTATTCCATTGTTGTTTGCCAGCAAATAAACTAGGCCTTTCTCCATATTATTATTGATGCTTGGACTTTGACATATTATTATGTAAGCTAAATTGGTATTTATAGTAATTTAATATAATAATTCACTATAATGAAGCATATCGTAAATGTCTTCTAATGAAATATCATAAACATTGTAATGAAGCATCACACACATTATAAAAAAAATTATAATTAATTTTTTAAAGATGAATTCTTATTTGAATATATCCCTGGCCTATATATGGTAGGGGTCTTATCATTATTTGTTGTATTGATTTGTATATTGTAATGGGACTAACACCAGATGACAATATCTAGAAGAACGTCAATGCATGGCAGTGGCAGTGGCAGTGGCAGTGACATTAAAGAAAGTAAATTATTCGGCTATTCCATGAAAATATGCTTACCTTTGCAATACCTTCGCATAGGTTTATCTATTCTGATTATTAATGGTTTAACAGTAAAATTTTAAAACTTACTCGCTTAAGAAGCACATCTTCAGACTCTTCCGCACTCAGTCCTGTCATTAATGGCTCAACGAATTTAGATATAGAAAGCACATTTGTCAATGAATAATAAAAAATTTTACCAAATGCGTCCGGAATACTGTTGCTCTCAGCCGGTAACTTCAACTCATCTGCAGTTATTGAATTTATATATAAAGACTAAAGTGCATGATCGAAGTTATAAACTTCATGATCAAAGTATAATTTATGTCTTGTTCTTTCACTTTAAATGCATATGCAATGCAGTGTTACAACACTTCCTCTCCTGGGAATGCATGAAAGATCATATTAAATTCAAAACAGAGCAGATGCATAGTTAACATAGATGAATAGGTACCCATATTAAGTTTCATGATACTCGGGCGACGCTTTTGGGCCATTGATATAGCTATTGCCTCCTCTACCTTTAAAACACAAAATTAAAATAAATAATATAGAACAAAAGAAGAATTCTAAACACGACATGTCAACAAGTGCAAGATTTCTCAACTTTCGCTGCTAATGCACATTGAAGTTGATTTCAGATGCAATGCAACCAACTAAAATAAGCACAGAACTATTGTTCTAGTTAGGGGTGATTCAATTTGATTTTCGTCTTTAAAATAATAAAATCAAAATAATCAAATTTACATTAGAGGTAACTGAACCGAACCAAATTATTGAAATAACCGAACCAAAAATTTTATTCGGTTTTCGATTATAACTGAATTTTAATATAAATTTAATAAATTAATAAAATTTAAAATAGAAATTATCTGTATCATATATTTTTATATTAATAATATTATATATATATATATATTCCGTTATTTCGATCCGGAATAAAATAATCAAACCGAAACTAAAATAATCGAATTTTTTTTTGATTCGATTCAATTTTTAGTTTTTTCGGTTTCTTGCTCACCCCTAATTGAGGTATGGCAGTAAAAATGAGGCAACCAATGACGACTAACATAACAGTCGAACAGATACAGAACCAACTTGTTATATTTTAGTAAAATTGGAGGATCATATTCTTAAAATGGAGGTTCATGATTGGAAGCTTAACCTTGAGCAAACTCAGTTCCCTGAGACCTTGTTCAACCAAAAACATACTCTCCACGTCGGCCTTTTTTGTGATTTCATCCTTATCTTGCAAAGCACTCTCTCTTTCTTCCAAAACATTGGTAGCTGATTACAAATTTAAAAATAATAATAACAATGAAAGAAAAAGAATCAATGAAGTATAAATTTATGTTCTAATTAAAGAACTACATGATATTTGGAACAACCTAGCATTTTGGAATTAACATATTAAAACTTTCATGATTTATAATTATATACTTCTAGTTGCATAGTTTTTCTCATTCTTAGCCAAAGAGACATGCCACATGCACAACTTCTCATTGAAATGGATTCACTCTTAAAATGGAGCTTGCTAATAACATACTTGCTATCTTATGTATCAAGTAGCAATTAAGATATCTCAAATGATAAGGAAAGGGGTGTCTTACGGGAAGAGCTTGCATCTTTTGCTTTGCGCCCTGCTGCGAGTATAACTTCAACAGGACGTGAAGTAAATTGTGACCAGTATTCATGTCTTGCTTCAGCTATCTCAGCGTGGATACCTGCATACAGTTTTATGGGCGGGTGTCCGTGATTGATTATCTTCAAAGAATGGATATGAATTTACCATGGCGAACGCATAAACTCCAGCATCGAGCAAGCCAACACCTCTTGAGTACAACCTCTTCCTAAAGTATTAGACTGTTGATCACATAAGTATGGACAAAGAGAGCAACCAAGGACTGGTTTAACAGGTAGATACCATCTCCTCATGCGTCAATATCATTCTTTGTGTTAATATCCGTAGTGATCTAACTTCGTGCTCCGCATCTTGTAGTTGGTCCAGAGCATAGGTAGCTTCCCCCCTTGCGGCCTAAGAGAAAATCATACTTGTGATTCAAAGAAATAATCTTTAAACACGGTAGATCCCAATTAAGTACGTACGTACCTCGACTTCCATTCGGAGGACTGCAAGCTCCTCATTTCCTCCACCATAAGTGTCTGCCGCAACTTTAAGAGCAACCTGCAGTGAGAATATATAAGTTAAGAATAAAACTCAATGTCTCAAGTTCATTAAAATTATAATACTATATACCTCTCGTTTCTGGAGTTCTGCTACCTTCCTGAAGAATTAGCACATCAAGGAAACATTTAGTCACTATTTTTAGCTAAAATAATGCCAAAGAACATATACAACCTGCTTACTAGCCGAGCTTCTAATGATACACCTTCTCCAAAAGACTCAACCTAACAGAAGACATATTAAGAATTATAAGATGCCACAATTTAAATGTACATAAATTATACTATTTGGAAGAAAATTTATCATTGTTGCATCCCAATACTGAAATAGCTTTACTAAGTAGTGAAGAAATTGAGGCATTGCATTAGTAAACTTTGCTTTTGTCTCAAAAGAAAAAAGAACTGGCTGGCATCACCTGTTTTTCAAGCTGCCTAGTTCTTGCTTCTGCTTCATCATACCGTTCTTCAGCTATCCTGAGCTGAAACAAACAGTCGCATTTCAATGCTACCTTAAAGATATCCAAGTAATTAAAATTAAAATAAAAGGTCGTGAACATGAATTAAGAACCTAAAAGGATCACCTTTTCCAATAAACTCTCATTTTCTTCTTGAAGCATGTCAAGCTGCAATCAAAATCAGATAAATTTAAAAATGCACTGCACAATGGAGATCGTGCAAGATATAAGACTGTTTCACTGAGAGCCTTTGAATCACATATTGTGGATACTGTTTGACTTTATAAGGAGTATTTCTTAAACCAAGTTACAAAGATAAATTGAAAAGTACAGTCTTCTAACAAACAAGTAAGAACATTTGGTAGGTGTTCACAGGCCGAAAGAAGTGAATGGGAGATCAGATGCATTAATCTAACGAAAATCAACCCAATGTTATTTATTGTACCTCATCTTGTAGAGCAGAAGATGACTGCTGCCCGCTAGCTTCTTTATATTTGAAGGTTCCAAAATCTAGTGATAACCTGGTAATTGACAGAGAAGTAACGTACTAGAGCTGATTGAAGCCAAAAACTGCAGAAAAATGTAATGTAGTAGTACACTGATATGCCTTTCATAAATGATTTCAAAAAAATAGTGTGGATTTAGAACTCTGAAACTTTTGCTCAACTTAAGGCATACATCAGATACAGTCATTGAGTAAACTATACTTATGTAAGAAAACTGCCTAAGTAGAGGCGCCAAGAAGCAGATTTTTTTTTTTTTTTTACTAACAGTTTTTCGAATTCTCAAATTAAACATAGAAGAACAAAAAAAAAAAAAATTATTAAGCTGCTGAATTGAAGGTAATCTACACAACATCACCTGAAAACCAATGGAAGTTAAATAAGATATTTACTTTTTGTCCCTGATTTTATCAACTTGAGAATCAGCTAGAGTTCCAGATGCTACTGGCTTGAGTGACAGAGACACACTTGACGGTAATACACTTGATGGTACCATGGAGACAGTTTTCACCCTTAGATTCGGCCGGCCAACTAATCGAGCAGATGAAGGTTGTTCTGTGGTACTACTATTAGAAGCTGATCTTCCAGCAGCATTAAAGCGAGCTGATGGTGGTTGTGCTTCCTCTGAGGAGTTTACTGGAATAATAGCATTACTATGTCGGTGACGAGCTGATGAAGGCTGCTGTTCTACAGTTGAAGATGGTTCACCAGGCTTTGAATGTGCAGATCGATGACGAACTTGCTGCTCTAGTGAGGCAACAGTTGGAGTTGGTTCAACAGGCTTGGAGAAAGATGGTCGGTGACGAGCTGATGAAGGCTGCTGATGGTCTACTGAGGCAATGGATGGAGATGGTCGATAACGAGCTGATGAAGGCTGCTGATGTTCTACTGAGGCTACAGATGGAGATGGTCGATGGCGAGCTGATAAAGGCTGCTGATGTTCTAGTGAGGCCACAGATGGAGATGGTCGATGACGAGCTGATGAAGGCTGTGGCTGTTCAGCAGTAGCAGATGCTCTGGCACCTAATGTTGGACGTGTAGATACTGTCTGTTCTGCTGAGTTACGAACTGGCTATAAAGTAATAAATAAAAAGGCACGCTGACATCAAGTATACAACTTCAATGAGAAAAATAATGCTAGCTAAATCTTGCAAGTTGAAATTTCCATCAAATAACTACCTATATGGCATATTGGTTGAACCAGTAGCATGTACTAAGGTTTCAACAATGATGCATGGTTATAAGAAGTAGCAAGTCAACTGTGGTAAACACTAAAACTAGAAACAACTAAACAGATGGTTATTAGATATAAATCAAACTTAAGTTTTTCAACAATATTCACGTGGAAGCATAAAGCAAAAACCGAATAATTGATTTATGGTATGAATGTCCCCATTACCTCAGGACTTGCCATAATTGAATGCAAGCTTCTTACCAGTGGAGAACGATTTCTAGCTTGCCTTCCACCTGCAAGTCCTATACCAGTAGAGGGAATGCCAGAGTCGAAATCATATAGGTCATCCTCCTCCTCCTCATCATCAGCCGGTTGATGAGCCATAACCTGCGCAAGCCTTTGAGCAGCTTCCTTGGTGTTCTGCGGTCTCTTCATGCTTCCAGATGTGGTGGTGCGAGAATGGCGACTCATTGGGGATGTCATGATGGAAACTCCTACTGTAAACAACACATAGCACATGCCAACTTTGTTTTCTTTAGTTCAAATAATAAAAATATTTATAGAGAATCTATTATATCGATGTAAAAAGGATAAGTTTTGTATGATAACATTTCTCTCAATCCTAAAAAGATTCTTGTATTTTTTAATTGTAGCGTGCTCCCTATAGGAACATAACCTAGCTCCCACATTATACATAAACAAATCAGTAAGTGAACATGGCGAAACCCATTGTATACCACACATAGAAGAGGAGAATAAAATATACATATATAGCCCTGATCCTCTTCACTGTTTCCTACACAAAATGCACCAATTTGGAGAAGGAAGAATATAATGATAGCATCAACAACCATTAGAAGAAACCGAACCTTTCGTTAGAAAAACAAGACATGCAAGAGAAGTTTCCAGATGAATCTAAAACCCATCACCTAGCATCCTGCTCATTTTCAACAAGTTTAAGATTGTCCAGAAACCCACATTAACGACCACAAATCATGCACATCAGTACCTTAATATTCAGAAAGAAACGAACACCAAAGGAAATAGAGGTAGAACAATTTTCTTTGAAGAGATCACATGCTTAAGATAGCAAGAAGAAAGACTGATGTATACGCAAAGAACCATCACCAAAAAGGGTGTTGCTTCCAACCACATCGTCCCAAGACCTCACCTTTTTGCCACTTCTAACATGGAATTTTACAACAACAAATCTATCTAATGATTACCAGTGGAGCTGGGGTTTAATTTATTTTTTCAAGAAAGTTTGTGGCAAGACTACCTTTAAAAGGCATTGCCATAAGCATTTTATAATTTCCAAGGGTACATATGATGGAAGAAATTAATATTGCATATTTATGTACAAGAGGAAATTAGCCAAGGTCATGATTGTACTCCTTTTCGTTGCTACATTCAGACCAAAAAGAACAAAAACTCGAAGAACCGAAGAAGCATCTCTAGTATTGTGGGACAAAGTATTTCATAAGTAGCTATAGGTATGAAATGAGCCCCAAATGCTACAATACGAATGAACAACTCTCCGATGATTCCATAGTTTTCAAGTGAACCGTCACAAGCAACGATTATCTTCTCTGTTTCCCAACTACATCATGAACTAATTAAAATAAGTGTAAACTGTGTGTTTCTGAATGCCTTATTCTTGGCACGATTGTCACAACTCATAAAATAACAAAGACTTGTGGAGTTGCTGGATTAGAGTAGCTCCAGAGAACTAGTTCAGAAAGACGGAACACCAAAACTTCTTAAAACTATTTTACTCGGTAATTTCATGCAGCGTGACCCTAATAAGTAAATCTTGGACACAATCAAAGGAAAAATTCTAGATTATTTGCTTAATACATCACTCAAGACAATGCATCAACCGAAAATCAATCAGGAAAAAAAAAAATTTAAAAAAAATGGGACCTTTTAACAAAAGACCCTAACGCCACATTTGTGGAACAATCTGTAAACCCGTTTTTGCATCTCTATTACATGCAGATTAGAGTTCTCAGTTTCGACAATTTATGATCTTTGCTTGTGAAATGCCGTACCTGATAGAAATCTCGCAAAAAATAAAATTTAATTACATCTGTGTCGCGACGGGGGATCTGCTTCTGTTTGTTATAGTCTGGCGCTGTGTTTGCATGGGGAGCGGAGTTGGGTTCGGAGATTTTAAGGAAGAGGGGAGAGCATTTATCCAGGCTCCACGTGTGTTGAGAATTTTTGCATATTTCCTCACGAGATTGTGTCTCCTCTTAAAAAACTCCAAATCTCCTATTTTCTTTTCATATCTACACTAGTTGCAACCGCGCAACGGCTAATATTTGATACTTTATTTATAAAATAATTATTTAAAACAAATTTATTTTTTATCTATCAATATTAGTAATTAAATGTAATGTAAATTATATCTATATAATATATCTTCTTATATATTCATAATTTTCTACCAGAATAGAAATATTACATATTTACATATAAAATCCTCACAAAAAAATAAGGAGTAAACACAAAACCAATAAAAATTAGATTATAATATGCAAAATGAGCTTAATTTAAATAATACATTATGTTTGTATATTTAAAAATAAATTAGTGAATTTGTTAAGATTTTGCAGAAAAGTTGACAAAAATGTATTGTTTTGTTATTATATAAATTATTTATTTATAAATATAATATAGATACATTCAGTGGCGGCCCTGAGTCCGTGCGAGAGGTGCGTCGCACCGGGGCCTCCGAATAATGGGGGTACCATTTTAAAAAAAAATTATATAATAATAGTAATATTATACTATTAATTTATCTTAGTAGGGGCACCTTTTACAAAGATATAATGTAAAGAACTTAATCTTTAAATTAAATAAAAAGATTAAAAATAAATAAATTTATATTTAGGCTAATAAAGAAATTTAGCTCAAGATATATTAAAAATAAAATATTAAGATTTACTGAAAATATCAATTAAAATATTAATATTTATATTATTCCTAACATAACACGACAACCAAAGCGTTAGTCTCTCTTCTAGAATACGAAGCGATTGAAGTGTCTTCACCTTTCCATTGCTTCTCAAATTTTCTTATCTCTTTTTTTATTTTTCAATATCATATAGATTGCAAACAAGTTTTAGTAAATAAAAACCAACAACAAAATGATAAGGCAGTCCTTCATTTTTTCTTAAACAAATATTGTCTATGATATGAATTATTTTTTTATCATAATATTATGCAATTTTTTAAAAATTCTATCATATTTTTCTTGTTGCATTTATGTGATATTCTAGGCATTTCCTTTTTATTTTTTTGTTTAATTTTTAAAAACTTTCAAGAGTGATTTTAGTTTTAATTTGTTTGATTTTATTTATTTGTTATTATGTTTATCATTGTTCTTAACTTAGTAAACATTTATCTTGTTTTGGAAAAAGAAAAACAAAGTAAAGAGATGATGAGAAAATCAAAAAAAAAATTACTTAAAAAAATGATGGGAGAATTATTTTCAAATGATAATTATGCATTTTGTTTATATGATATTATTTAAAAAATTTATTTTATTTCAGGTTTATTTAAAAATTAACCAAAATCAATAAAGATGGTTGTGAAGTCGTGAATGACTCGAATTTTTTGTTATAAGACATTTATAATACATTTTATAATTTTAAATAGGATAAATAATTTTAAAAAGTATTCTATATTATATTTTATTAATATTTTTTATAACTGGCACCAAAATTTTCGTCGCACCAGGCCCCAAAATTTACAGGGCCGGCCCTGGATACATTAATATATCAAATTACAAACAATTGAGATAAATAAAAGTTATTTTAATATATGGAAAAAATATGATAAATACCCTAAAGTATTGGTCAACTATGAAAAATACCATAATGTTTCTCCTTCCTTGAATTATACCCTAAAGTTTCATTTTGTCAATTAAAAATGAGGGGAAATCTAGAATAGCCGAAATTGATAAGTACATGCACAAAATAGCCACCAATTTATTTTAAAAATTCAATTGGGCAAGATTTTAAAGTATAATTCAATTCTTTTAATATTAAAAATTAAAATTAAATAAAATAAATGATAAATAAGTCTCAATTGGGCAAAATTTTGGTCAATTGAGATATATCTTAACCAAGTGAGATATATTTCGAATTTTTTATTTTTTTAAAAATATAATTCTAGTTATTCAATTTTAATTTTTAAAATAAATGATAAATATGTCGCAATTGGGCAATTTCAGCCAATGGAGATATATCTTGGCCTAGTGAGATTTTTTTCTTATTTTTTTTATAAAAAAAAGAAAATAAAATTCAAATTTTTTAATTTTAAAAATTAAGATTAAATAAAAGTTAATGATAAATAAGTCTCTAATTGGGCAAGATTTCTGTCAATTGAGATATATCTTGGCCAAGTGAGATATATTTCAAATTTTGTATTTAAAAAATATATAAATCGAGTTTTTTAATTTTAAAAAATAGAATAAATGATAAATAATTCTCGATTGGGCAAGATTTCGGCTAAATGAGATATATCTTGGCCAAGTGAGGTATATTTGGATTTTTAAAAAAAATAAATCGATTTATTATTTAAATCTGGGCTGGAATAAATCCAGCTTTATTTCGGTCTTTTATTTGGCTTGAATTCATACCGAATTGAGATGGATTTCGGTGGTTTTTAAATCCAGCTAGATCTCGGTATGAAATCCAGATATATTTTGAATTTTTATTTAAAAATAAATATAAATCGAGCTGGATATATTTGAATAATTCCAGATATATTTCGGTCTTCAATTCGGATTGATTTCCTACCGAATTGAGATGGATTTTGGTTGTTTTAAAATTCAGTTGGAACTCGGTATTATATCCAGATGGATTTGCACAACCCCCCACCCACTTAGTTAAATTCAAAACCTAAAAAAACAAAATTGAGCGTGAAAAACAGAGGCATTCAGGTGGAATATCACCTTTGAACACAAACGACACCCACGCAGCAAATTTTCGGTCGACCATGTCGACGGCGCAAGTCAGTATTTTCGGTCTCTTATTTGATTTTATGTGTGCCAGAATGCTGCATTTTTTTATTATTATTTGCTGCTTTTTTTTAGATATATGCTTCAATTTTCAACATGCTTCGATGTTGAATATCTGGTAGAATTTTTTTTTTAAATTATCGGCAATAATACACATGCATGAATTCATGTTTATATGTTTTAGTTTGTTAATGTGAATGTGCGGCTCAATATATGGTTTAGTTTGGTATTGTGAATGTTCTTCATTTGTTTTTAGAATAAGAGAAAAACACGTAATCATGAGAAAACTTTGTTAAATATGCATCCACAGTGGATACGATACGATCTTCATGGATGCAAGGTCAAAACTAATTTTTTCTATAAATGTAAAGTCCTAGATACAATTAAGAGGACATTATTTTCTCTTGGAGAACAAGGCTTAGTTGACAAGTTTACGAACGGGGTTTTCGGTCATTTATTGGGTTGGGCTGATAATGGTCTTAGTTCTTCTCAGTCTTTATTTGAACTTTTTACCCATCAAATTCAGTCAAATAATGCTGAAGTGTTAAGGTTCCGAGTGGGTGGGCGGGATCTCATGTTTTCACCGAGTGAATTTTCCCTTAGTAGTGGTTTTCGATTTGGTAGTTCTCGTTTTAATCCAACTGCTAAGCATTCTTTAGATATTAGTACTGTTTTTCAAGTCTTTTGTGGGGGACAACAACTTAGTGGTAAGGAGCTCTTGGAGCGATTTGAATGCAGAAAGGTTGAATCTATCCATAGGCATTTGTACCTTAGGGTTGCAAACATTTTAGCATTTCGGTTTGTTGGGTTGGGATACACTGATAAGAGAAAAATAGAAAATTGGATTTATGTCCTTAGTGAAGATTTAGGTGCATGAAAGGAATTTCCATGGGGTACGTACACATACAAAGCATTTTTGTATTATAGTACGCATGTACCTACTAGTAGGAATGGTGCAGAGAAAGGCTATCATCTTCCTGGACCGTTTTGGGTACTACAGGTATGAAAATCCAACTCTTCACCATTTGATAAATTACTAAATGATTCGAATATAATCTTTAATTTTTTGTTTAATTATGATGTTAGGTTTGGGCATATGAGGTTATTCCACAATTGGGGCAGGCGTGTGGTAAGATATTAGACCGTAATGCCCAGCCATGTATGTTGAAGTGGCGTTTTAAACGAGCTAGTATCAAAGATTGGGTAGCTTTCTTTTCTCAACAGGTAATCTACTTATTTGTGAGTGTGTATATTTGTTTTAAATTCATTATCTTATTTTATTTTATCTTATTTCACACTAAAACTTGCAGTTAATTGTTTTAAATGCCCTACCTCCTTCTCAATCTGAAATGAATACACTGTACTGGCGATCTGCACAAGGACCTTGAAGAGATTCGTGAACTAAATCACTAAGTCCGTTTGCAAAGGATCGTTAATTGGAATATCAAAAATAAATTGATATGCCTATAATTAATCCTAGCATGCTCCTATTGAATATGCATAAGGGGGTTTATGCGGAATACCTGGATTGCAAAACCTTGAAGAACGAGTGCGCGGAGATTCCTCTTGCTCTTTCCCACGCACAAAGATTTAATTCCTAACAAATTGAGGAAATAAGTCTTATGAAAATAAAACAATTATTTTCGAATAACAAGGAGAGAGAGAGAAGAAAGAAAATCCTCCTGATCTGATCTTCTGATCTGTATCCCAACTCAATCTGAATATCTGGTGAAGATTCCCTTCAGATTCCTTGTCCGGTTCAGAAGCAGAATTTCCTCCTCGTTTCTCAGATCTAGTCGATCACCTCAGCTCCCAAAACCTGGTTTGTTGTGTGCAACTTATGATCTTGTGGTGTGTTTACATCTGAGGAACTGAGGCATATTTATAGGAAAATACTGGACTTCTATTGGGCTTGATTTTCATGGACCAGACCAGGGACCAGAATGCAAATAGCAAATAAGGCCTATCAATTAATTAATTCTCATATTCAACCCAGAATATAATTAATTAATTAATATTGATTCATTCCACCAGAGAATCAATACTGTCCTACCTATTTGCTACCACGTTTTGAGGTACGGGTTGCATGGGCTCGGTATATTCCCACATTTAAGGTTATAGACATTCGTTAATTAATTTAAGCTTTGATAAGCTATTTAATTAATTAACATCTTATATTCCTGAATCAATCCACTCAAACTTTTTTCACTTATGCTTGAATTTAATCAGCCTGCAGGACTTTAGCATAACGAACATTTTGAGCTGTTCAGGGAATGTCACCATCCTATACTGGATGTGGTTACCTAGTTCCAGTACCAGACAGTCATACACAAACTGATATTACCCAAGATACAGATATACAAGCTCAACTAGAGCCTTTCACTGCAACTCAAAGTAATACACAATCTAAAAATACTTATGTACCTTCATATAGGCTTAGGATCTCATCAAGCCATAGAGATCTAGATTCTTTTAATGTCAGATAAAAGAATAGATCTCGACTTAGGTCCTTATCAATGTGTGCCCCACACCATCATACCAAGCCATCCAAGACAAGATGTTTATTACTGCGTATGTTGCAGCCTACACCGACAGTTTATCCTGGAACTATTTCAGCTGTGATAACTATTTATATCTCGCTAGGTCAAACGATCCATACGATCTTCCGTGATCTACTACACACTGTATGATCTCCCTATCGACGAGATAAGAGGATAATTGCGTTTGCGACACATGTTTGTTAATTCAGACAGGAGATGAACATACAACATTTATGATTCCCAGTATATTAACCAATCGACCTTGTACACAATATACCAATCATAATGCTTTTAGTATATAAATACATTAGACCTGGCATATTGGGTGTGAATTATGTGGCCCCCATTTCAGCACAACGCATATTCCAGAGTCAAGGCTCCTTGATAGAGCATAAGCTTCATGATCAAGAAAATGAAACATCAACACACTCTGAGATGGTAGAGATATTAGTTGAGACTGATGATGTTTACAATGTGGTTGAGAATGTCGTTGAGAATGAGGCGTGGCATGGAGGCGGTTATTTCGTGGATGTAGAAGTTGAGCAACATGAGGCTGTGCAGCATGAGGAGGAGGAGGAGGATGCCGAGCCACAAACACAGCTAGTGAGGAGGAGTGGTAGGCAGACTTCAGATTCATCTTCTGGCGGGGAAGCTCAGAGGCAAGAGAGAGATGATAAGCTATTTGCTCGAGTGAAGCAATTCATATTTGAGAAGCTGGTACCTGGATTTAATGCAAAAATTAAGAAGTACGTTAATGAAGCTATTCATTCATGTTGGCAATCCGATGCTACTACATCTCAGCCTCAGCCTTCGACTCGGAGTGAAGAGGTATAATTTAAATTAATTGTTTGTAGTATTTGATGTTCTCTTTATGTTATTTTTTTTTAAAAAAATTGCAGTCATCTGGTGGTAATGAGGAGATGGAGCGTAAGTACAAAAAGTGTGGACCTATAGGTGTGAAAAAAGAAGTGGTGATAGATTATCGTCAATACAGAGAGTCGGGCGAAAATCAGGTCCGGGTTTCACAGACAAATGGAGCGAAGATGAGCCAATTATTTTTTGAAAAACTCGAAGACCTCAACACAAAAATCTCTGAGGCCCGTGTGGAGCTATATGTTGAGGCCCTCAACATGAAGTTAATTACGAAGAATAAGTATGTTTCACGTACTTGTAATCCAGATTGGGTTCGCGTTGTAAGCCCGAGATTCCAGGTTCGAAATTATTTATTTAAATTAAGCTTTTTATTTGGTACTTTACTTGTTTCGATTTTAATTGTTATTTTGCTTATTTTTTTAACAGTCTTTGTTCTCAAAGTAAACTCCCCACCATTTCCTCGGAGTTACTGAAGTTCATGAAATGAGAAGATAGTCCAACTTCTCGAAATTGGTACATGCCTTCAGTTGTAAGTGTTTTAATCATTTGAATTCGAATTTTAAATCACTTTAATCCATTGAAATCATTTTAATCACTTTTTTTAAGTTAATCATGCATGTTCAAGTTGGAGATCATTGGTTGTGTCTGAGGATTAACTTGACTACTTGGAGTTATCATATATATGATGCCTGCTTGAATAGACTAACTCCACAGATGTTGCGGTATAGAGCAGATGGTGTAAGGCGCATCACAGATCAATTCTACAAGTTTTTACGCGCCGGCAATTTTTGGGAAGCTAACAAAATAGGCTTGGTTGAAATTAACAAGGAAATGACTCTCGATTTTACTAAAAATTTCAGTGGTTATGGGGAGTCGAATGAAGCTGTTTATGCTTGCCTTCACATGGACCAGTTGATATGTGGGAGACCGAATCAATACTGGGTTCAAAGGAAAGATATGGAAGAAAAATATAGGTTGTTTATGGCTTATTCGATTTTTTACTTGTCATATGATGATAATTAATGATAGTGTAGCATTATGAGATTTTATTTAAATTCGAATTTGATATTTTTATAATTTGGATATTTTGAATATTGTTTAATGCTCTTTATGTTTATGTTTAATTTGAATTCAGACTGTATTTTTTGGATATTGTTTAATGCTAAACATGTTGAATTTGAATTCAAGTTAAAAATAAGGATAATGTTGATAAATTGAGATGGAAAAAGAATAAAATTAAAGAATTAAAGAATTTTAGAGTGCAAAATAAGGTTCATATTTCAATTATTTTTTTAAAAAAAAATTAAAAAAAAAGAATAAAAATTGAGATGGATCAAATTGGGATATATTTCGCTAAATTGAGATGATTTCGGAGTTTGAGATATATTTCGATTTTTTATTTAAAAATAAATAAAAAATCGGATGATAAATATTTCCGAATTGGGATATATTTCACGGGATATATTTCGCTAAATTGAGATGGATTTCGAAGTTTGAGATATATTTCAATTTTTTATTTAAAAATAAATAAAAAATTGGATGATAAATACTTCCG
>JAPKLW010001121.1:16859-30952 GCA_026898455.1 Plectranthus barbatus
AGATATATTTTGATTTTTTATTTAAAAATAAATAAAAAATTGGATGACAAATACTTCCGAATTGGGATATATTTCGCTAAATTGATATGGATTTCGGAGTTTGAGATATATTTTGATTTTTTTATTTAAAAATAAATAAAAAATCGGATGATAAATACTTCCAAATTGAGATATATTTCACGGGATATATTTCGCTAAATTGAGATGGATTTCGGAGTTTGAGATATATTTTATTTTTTTATTTAAAAATAAATAAAAACCGGATGATAAATACTTCTAAATTGGGATATATTTCGCTAAATTGAGATGGATTTCGGAGTTTGAGATATATTTCGATTTTTTTATTTAAAAATAAATAAAAAATTGGATGATAAAACTTCCAAATTGGGCAAGATTTAGGTAAATTGGGATATATTTTGGCAAATTGAGATGGATCTCTGCGCATTGAGATTTATTTCGATTTTTAAATTTAAAAATTAAAATTAAATTAAATTGATAGATTACTACAACATAGTTCAGTTAGAACTATAAATAAAAAAATTACACACAAATGTAGATAGTTATAGCTCAATACTACATTATAGTTCAATTAGAATTATAAATTATGTAATTATACACAATTGTAGATAATTATAGTACAATACTACATTATAGTTCAATTAGAATTATAATTTATGTAATTACACACAAATGTAGACAATTGTGGTTCGATACTACAACATAGTTCAAATAAAACTATAAATTATGTAATTGTACACAATTGTAGATAATTATAGTTCAATACTACATTATAATTCAATTAGAACTATAAATTATGTAATTGTAGTTCAATACTACAACATAGTTCAAATAGAACTATAAATTATGTAATTATACACAAATGTAGATAATTATAGTTCAATACTACATTATAGTTCAATTAGAACTATAAATTATGTAATTATACTCAATTGTAGATAATTATAGTTCAATATTACATTATAGTTCAATTAGAACTATAATTTATGTAATTACACACAATATAGTTCAATTAGAACTTTAATTTCGTTGAAATATAGTCCAAATTGGGCTACTACTCATCCAAATCGGGATATATTTCGGTGAATTGGGATATATTTCATGTAATTGGTCTAGATCTCGGCCAATTGAGATGAATTTCGTTGAAATATAGTCCAAATTGGGCTACTACTCATCCAAATTGAGATATTTTTCGATAAATTGGGATATATTTCATGTAATTGGTCAAGATCTCGGCCAATTGAAATGGATTTCGTTGAAATATAGTCCAAATTGGGATATATTTCGGTAAATTTGGATATATTTCACGTAATTGGCCTAGATCTCGGCCAATTGAGATGGATTTCGTTTTATTTTGTTACAATTGATGATGAAATCGGTGATACGACACTACACACTCCTCAAAATTGTTCGACATACCACATCACTATTACTTTTACACATCACTATTACTTTTACACATGAATTTATGTGTCAATTTTGCTTTTGACTCAATAAATGTTTGCAAAAATGCTCAATTTTATTGAATTATTGAGAAAAGAGCCTCAAATAATTCATGCACGACAAAAATTGGTAGTATACAGAAATTGATTTACTTTTGACTCAATAAATGCATGCAAAGATGCTCAATAATTCATGCACGACACGAATCTTTACTATGCTCAATTTCACTGGTTTTATTATTTTTTTTAAACGATGTTTTTTTGTTTTTTTCCAAAATTCACTTATATATAAGGGAGGGGTTTTATTCTTCAAATTCATATCTCACTACAAATGGCATTTATCTTCAATCCACTCAATACATATTCAAAGTTATATGTTCCAAAATGCATATGTCCTTTCTCTTTATTCAACTCAAACTATATTTCACTCCAAATGCATATGTTATTCATCTTTATTCCACTCATGCGAAATAATAAAAAAAGAGCAAAGAGATCGTGCACTTGCTCAAATGGAAGAGGATTTTTCCTACATCACATGGAGTAGGTGTCCTTGATCCGGATTCCTCCATGTCTTTCTCATTTTCCCGAAACTACAAACGAGGCAAGCGGTTACCTGAGGGTCCGAATACCTCGGCGTTAGCTTCTTCATTACGAGAAAAGAGATGAAAGATTAAGGTTAGTGAGCAACAAAATTGTTGCTATTTCTGAAGGAAAACCGGTGGCTACCGATGAGCAAAATTGATGGCCACTGACAAGGAATTTTGGTGCTCACTAATTAATATATTTAAGCAGCGAAAGAGATGAAGGAGACCCAGCGGCACTGTTATCTCCTTCGCTATTTCGTCGACTACTCCATCCTTCTAGAACTACTGATTGTAATTTGGTTCTCTGTAATATTGTAGCAAAATGTGTAATATTTTAGACATATTGTCGAATAATATTTGCATTCAAAATAATACAAATGTGAGTATGCTTGTAATTTAGTGCTTCGAATGTTGTAGCAAAATGTGTAATATTTTAGACATATTATCGAATAATATTCGCATTCAAAATAATACAAATGTGAGTGTGCTTGTAATTTATTGCTTCAAACTTTTCTGATACTCTTCCTCTCTCAACTCTAATTCATATGATCGCAATCAATATTTCTTCCTCCAACTATCTTCTATGGCACGGCCAACTCGTTCCACTTCTTACCTGTTAAAAACTTTTTGGCTACGTTGATGGAACCACACCGTCGCCCCCTACTACTCTCACCAACGCTAATGGCACCTCTTCTCAGCCTTCTATTATCATCCCTCACTGAGAAAGCCATGGCTGAAACTCTTGGTTATTCTTCCTATCGCTCAATCTGGCTCGCACTAGAGCCTGCTTTCAGCCACAAATCTGAGTCCCGTGAAATCTACCTAAAGATTATCTTTAGTTAATGAAGAAAGGGGCACACTCTTTATCATATTATGGGTGTCAATTCAAATCATTATGTGACCAACTTGTCGCCATCGGTTCTCCTGTTGATGATCAGGCAAAGTTCACTTGTTTCTTCGTGGACTTGGCCACTCATTTGCTAGTTTTTTAGCCGTGCAGTTGGCCCTTCCCATTACTCCGTCATTTTGTGACTTACTCTCAAAGGTTGAGAGTTTTTCGCTCTACCAAGATTATCTTGATCTTCAGCCCCTTCTGCTATTGATTATTATGGTCAGAACTCATCCAGCTCTCCTTCCTCTACAAATTCTAATAGTTGTGGTATTCTTGGACGTGGCCCTAACAACTCTCAGCCATCGACTGGTCGTGGTCATCGTCGTAATGGTCACAACTGTTGTTTGACGCGTCCTCCTCGCTGTTAAATCTATAGGAATGAAAGCCACTAAGCAAATACTTGTCCCAATTATTATGCTCAGCAACATTCCTCTGATATTGCTAAAGCCTTCTCCAACGAATTCTCTCTCTTCTCATCCGATCGATCCGACTAGTACTTAGACGTTGGTGCTTCAGCTCACATGACTCCATCCTCTGGTTCCTCGACATTGTTGCTCCTTACACTAATAACAATCGAGTCATTGTAGGTAATGGCAATAGACTTCCTAATACCCACATCAGTTCATCAACTCTTTCTTCTTCTATTCCCTTATCTAATGTGCTTGTCGTTCCTTCTCTTATGAAAAACCTATTATCTATTAGTCAACTCACTTCCAATCTTCCTATTCATGTCTTATTTTCTAATGATTCTTTCATAATTCAGAATTATCTCACCAAAGAAATCCTAGCAAAAGGTCGACGTAAGGATGGTCTCTATGTGTTGGAGCATGCTCGACCAGCTCTCTTCTCTCATAAGCACAGAGGCTCGTTGCACACCCCATTCAGCTTATAGCATTCTAGACTATGACATGATTCTTTTGATTCCATTTTACTTCTTCATAAACTTGGCTATATTTTAGTTTCCTCTTGTTCTGCTTCATCACCATCTCTATGTAATTCTTGTCAAGTTGCAAAAAACACACATTTACCTTTTTCATTAAATGAAAATGATCTTCTCATGTTCTTGACTTAATCATTTGTGAATTATGGGGACCTGCTTGATAAGCTCGTTTTTCTACTCTCTTATCGCATTGTTTTTCTTTTCTTTTATACATTTTAGTATATTTTCTTGAATAAACTGAGCATGAGTGTATATTAGAGGGTATTATGCTTGCCATGGTGATATTTTGCAGGTTTTAGGCCAAATCCAATGGAGAACCCGTACCGAAAGCAGCAGATGTTCAATGGAACAGTCACTACTTCTTTCACCGATGGAATCTGAGCTAATGGAGCATGTCATTTGAAAGATCTTTTAGTTAGCTTTCCAACGCAACTGGAATCAGATCAATCGGAGTTTGGATGTGAAAGTTATGGCCAAAACCGTGAGACTGCGCAGAAGGGTCGGAAGTGGCGAAAACATCTCTGTTTCGACCGAAATCAAAGCCATCTCGACTGAGCCGAATCCTCCATCTCGGCCGTGGCAAGGGCCATCTCGACCGAGACAGACTGTTTTGGCGAGATTTTGCGAGATTTTTATATATTTTGGGCGAGAATTGCTTGGGGAACAAGATATACATCAATTTGGAAGCAATCAATCATACCTTTTGAAGATACTCATCCAAGGCCTCAACCCTACTTCTATATAAACTCTTCAATAGCTCAGAATTATTAGCCCCCCTTTAGTTTTAATTATTTTCAGAGTTGTTTTACTTTAGTTTTTTGTCAGAATTCCTCTTTACTTTTTATTTAGTTTTAATGCAATCTTTATTTTTCCCTGCAATGTTTATTTTCAATATGTTAGGCTAAAACCCTAAACAGGTTCTAGGGTTTCTCCATCTGTGATGCATGTTTAGATTCAATTGTTCAAACCCTTTTATTGGTTTAAATCCTATGTTTTATTCTAAATCTATTCTCATCGAAGGATCGAGAGATGAAGATTGAGGTAGGTTTCAGTTAATTAATCAAAGGACCGAGAGGTGAAGGTTAGTAACAGGAAGTTAGGGTTTAATACTTTTGATTATCTGTCCGACCAAGAAGATTTCAATTGTAGGATTAATCTGGATTTTTATGAAATTAATTAACTTTGTGTGTTTGAGACCGAGAGGAGATAACCACTAGTTAGTAATTTAGGATTTAATTGCCTGACCAAGGTATTAATTCCACATTAACAGATTTTCCACCAAAAATATCTTTTCTGGGTTTGAATATTTGTTTCCTGCATGTTGATCAGATTGGTAGATTTCCCTGGAATCTGTGCTTTTTAATATTTATTTTTATCCCTTTAATTTCCTTGCTTTGAAAAACTCAAAACCCTACTTTTGAAGTGCCCAAACAAGAGTTTTGAAAACTAAATTCAGTATATGATTTTCCTTCATAGCACTATCCCTGTGGGTTCGACAACCTCTGGGTTTTATAAATGTATTTGCTCTATGCTATGATTTGTATGCAGATTTAGCATCGATCAAATTGGCGCCGTTGCCGGGGATAGTCAGACGGTGAGTCATTACTGGAAAGTTGAAGAACTTCTGGATTGGGTTGTACTCTTTCTTTTTATTTTTGAGTTTAGTATTATTTTTATTTGTTTTGGATTTCGTCGCTGTGTTTTCCATTCACTTGAGTTTTTCTGAGTCGTGTCTGTCTCGGCCGAGGTGAGTCCCACCACGGTCGAGAAATTTTTTTTTTATCCCGGCCGAGATAGCGTCTGGCACGGCCGGCTCCAATCCCTTCTTCTGCTAATTTTTGATATTATGTTGTTTTCGTATATGATTTTCTCGCTTTACTTGGTATTATCATTTAGTTAGAAAATATGATTTCTTTCATCGTCTCAAAATCTTTTCTACCTCTATTGAAAATCAATTTGGACGTCTGGAGTTTACTAATCATAGTGTCTGTGATTTCTTCCACGAAAAAGGTATTCACCACCTTATTTCATGTCCCTACACTCTCGCAGAAAATGGACGGGATGAAAGAAAGCATCGGCTTATAACTCAAACTGGTCTCACCATGTTGTTTCACGCCAACTTGCCTCTATCCCTTTGGGTAGATGCTTTCAGATCGACCGTCTACTCCATAAATCGGTTTTTTGAAAGGTATCTCGCCTTTTGAAGCTCTCTACGGTATGCCTCCTTTTTATAATAACTTACATCCCTTTGGTTGTCGTGTTTTTCCTTGTTTGTGTGACTTTGCTGCTACTAAATTCTCACCTCGCAGCATACATTGTATCTTCATAGGTTACTCCATGACTCACAAGGGATTGAAGCACATTTTCCCCTAGTAGCCTCACAAGCTGTAAAATAGCATGCAAATAAATTTGTAATTACACCCTAAGGTGGTCGAACCCTTAGGGACAGTGCAACGAAATCATCTCATGTATTGGATATAGTTTTTCTAAACTTTGTTTGAGTGAACCAAATTTGAGAAGAGGGTTTTGTTTTTCAAAACAGAAATAACTTTTGGAATAAAATTCAATAAATAAAAAGCACAGATTCCAGGAAAATCAACCAATCCAATTCAACATTCATAAACAATCAATCCAAACCCAAAATAACTACTTAGGTGGGAAATCTGATATTTTGGAATTAATTCCTTTGTTGGGCAATTAAAACCTAGATTACTAGAAAGTGAATTTTACCTCTCGGTCTCAAGAACACAAACTAGTCAATCTCGATAAAGATACAGATTTAAAAACCCTACAATTGATTCTTCCTTTTGAGACAGAAACCAATTATATCAAATTCTATTTTCCTATTATTAATTATCTCCTCTCGGTCTCAAATTTATAACTATAAACCTAATCCAATTTTCATCTCTCGATCATTCAATCGAAAATAGATTTTGGATTAAAAACCATAGAATTTGAACCAATTAATTAAGGGTTTGGAATTAATCGAATTAACACATGCCAAAAATGATGGAGAAAACCCTAGAATCTGTTAGGGTTTCTAACCTAGCATAATTGAAAGAAACATTGCAATAAACATAAATAAACTCACTTGAATCATTAAAAAAATAGGAACCTTAAAGTCTTCGAATCCAAATGCAACAATAAAATAAAGAGTACTAGAAAAATAAAGAGTTTAATGCTGAAAATAATGATAAAAGAGATGTAATTTTCGAGCTAAGAAGGTCCTATTTATAGGGGGGAAATTAAATCTTCAAAAGGTAATGGCTTGGGAAGGAAATATCTCCTAATTGGGCAAAAATATGCCTTTCCGGCGCGCGTGTCGATCGACACGGCTGCAGATCAAAATCTTCTGAAATTTGTCCTCTGTCTCAATCGACGGGGGCCCTGTCGATCAAGACAGAAACCTCTGTGTCACCTGAGATTCCCTCCTTCGACTCCTTCTATGCAGTCTCACGGTTTTGGCCATAACTTGTGCTCCCAAACTCCGATTGACTTGATTCCAGTTGCGTTGGAAAGCTAACTCAAAGATATTTATATTTCCATGCGTCATTAGGTCAAATTCCACGTGTGAAAGAATTAGTGACTGTTCCATTGAACATCAACTGCTTTCGGTACGGATTTTCATTGATTTTGGCCTCAAACCTACAAAATATGACCATGACAAGCATAATATCCCCTATAAACAGTTCATGCTCGATTATTAACTAAAAATTCACGTAAGTGCAAGAAACCAATAAGAAAATAATGTGATAAGTGAGGCAAAATACGAGCTTATCAGCCTTCTCCACATCGTCTGCTCTCTCCACCCTCGATATTGTTTCTTTCCTTAACCCGCATATCTTGTTTGCATTTCTATTGGTCCAACCACCATTCAAACCCTCATACTTTGTCCCGTCATCACCAGCCCCAACTTCTCATTGCACAATTTGTCCGAACTCTTCGCCAGCCGCGCCTTCCCAAACGAGCCACTCACTGCCTCTCCAATTCAACCTCCTCCTGCTTCTACTCATCTCATGATGACTCGGGCTAAAGCTGGTATTTTTAGACCTAGATATATTGTTGATTTTGCTAACACTACTCTGCGTAGTGCTCTTTTGTCTAGCCCCGAGCCTCATGGTTTCAAGTCGGCAGCTAAGCACTCTCATTGGATCACCTTAATGGATGATGAAATGGATGTTCTTCGCAGAAATACCATTTGGAGTCTTGTTCCTTGTTCCGTCAGTGGAATTGTCATCGGACCCAAATGGGTTTTTTGGAAACATATACCTAGCCGATGGCTCCATCAACCGCCATAAAGCAAGGTTGGTTGCTCAAGGATTTTCTCAGCTTCCGGGTTTGGATTTATCTCACACGTTCAGCCCATCAAAGCCACTACTGTTTGCATTATTCTGACGCTAGCAGATCAAAATGATTGGCCACTGTATCAACTTGATGTCAAAAATACTTTCCTCAAAGGACTCCTTTCGTCTCCGGTTTATATGGAGTAGCCTCCCGATTATATTGATCCTCAATTTCCTAATCATGTCTACAAATTGAACAAAGCCCTTTATGGTCTTAAACAAGCGCGCCTCAGCACTTATCTTCTTCGCATGGGCTTCATCTGCAGCAAGGCTAATACTCCTTGTTCATCTACTCTCTTGGTACCGTGATTATTTTCTCTTTGTTTATGTTGATAATACTATATAACTTGAAATGATTGCTCTTTTATCTCACAATTTATTCGCAGCATGAATCGACAATTTTCTATTAAGGATCTTGGCAAACTAAATTACTTTCTTGGCTTGGAAGTCACTTATGCGGATGATCTAATTCGTGAGCTTCATCAATGAACTAGGGTGCATGTATTTAATTTAGAACATAAATTTGTTTGTCGATTGCAAAAAAAAAAAAAAAAAAACAACTTATGCTAATGGAGAAATGGTATTTTCTTTGATGGAAACATAATAGTATCTGGAAAAGAAGCTTCAATTCACGTGAAAATTAAGTAAGGAACCAAAACACGAGGCGATGAATAAATGTTATGAAGGGTCATCTAGTTACTTACAAATAGCTAGAGAGAAGAAGAAGAAAGATGTGTAAATGAAGCAAACAGCTAGAGGAGGAGAAGGAGAAATTAAAAGACTATCATGCTTCGAGTTTCCCCCATTTATAAGTTGTGTGAGAGATGTAGGCGGAAGCCTTCTCATCAATTCTCGGCTCCGCCACCCACCGCCCTCTATCTTCGTCACTCGGATATACTTTGTAAGCCTTCACATACTCGTCCCTCTCGTAGTACTCTCCTCTTCTCGGCCTGCTTCGCCCTTTGAACATGCTCAACAATGAGAAGGAAGTTGTTTTCTTTTTTCCTCCCATTTTCTTTTCTTTTTTATTTCTTCTTTCTAAAGAGAGTAGATTATGAGATTTGTATGCTGTGTTTTGAATCAAATGAGTGTGGAGTTGTGTGGAATTTATAGTAGGTCTTCCCCGTGAGAGAGGGAGAATCTAGAGTGCTTTATATAATTGATCTGATTGATGGCTGTGATTTCATGAAATGAAGTTACATATTAGTTTTGTTGGTAAAACCTACGGCAAAAAGAACATGCATTGCCAACCGCCCCTTCTATATGTTGACCACAACATGCTTGTTGGAGACGTTTCCTGCAATCATATATTTTGCCCCTATCAAATCGTGTTCAATTAATATATATTTCATAAAATAAATCCAAGATTGTAATATAAAGTATACATGTAATTTTGAATAGGGAGTGGACAAAAAAAATAGTATCATGTCCATTAGATTTGAAAAGATCAACGATTAATATGCAATCAAGCAACAAAATAATGAAGCAACAACTAAAACGCAATCAAGCAAATTGCATATCAACCATTGATTTATTTAGATCTAACGGATATGATTCATTCTTTTTCTCACAGGGGGATTTTTTCTCACATGATCTCATCTTATTTTGAATATATATATATATATATATATATATATATATATATATATATATATATAGGGGAGTGATCATATGAGAACTCCCCTTACCATGTGAAAATAAGAACTAATCTCGGCCATCCAATTGGTGATCCAACGCTCAAGATTAAATAAATCCCGTCTGCATTATAGTGTAGTAAAACATGCATTAAAGGTTAATTTTGTAATTTTTTTTTTCTCTCCTTTAAAATCATCCTAAATCATTAATCGATTTAGATTATTTTTTAATGTATCATATATCAAATTAAAGGTAATTTAATTATCTTTCACATGAAATCCCTATTGCATATGATTCGATTTAAAAATCATCGTAAAAAATGAAATTTAGTGATTATATGCATAATTCTCGTAACAGTACATGAATGCTTATATAATGAATGGAGTTGCACAATATAATGCATGAACTTATATTATATAATGCAGAATATGATAGATAAAATGCAATAACTTTTTTCCTCCAAGATCAAAAAAAAAATTCATTATCTTTGCATACTGTAGATAATATCATAGTTGTTATAAAAGTTGATCATATATTACTTGTTTTTAATTATGTATTTTTTTATATTATATAAATGTATATTATAATATTATATAATGCATGTTTGTTAGGTATATAATGAATGTTTGCTAGATATATAATGCATGTCGAGGTCAATATAATGCATGAAGTTATATAATGAATACAATTGCACAATATAATGCATGAAATTATAGTATATAATGCAGAATATGATAGATAAAATGAAACATGTTTATTTCAGCGAAATCATCATTAATCATTATATTTGCACGTGTTATGTATTATATAGCAATAACATATGAATTATAATGAAAGTAATATAATTTTTTTTAAATAAAAGTAATACCATATATAATATGCATAATTCTCGTAACAGTACACAAATTCTTATATAATGAATGCAATTGCACAGTATAATGCATGAAGTTACAGTATATAATGCAAAATATGATAGATAAAATGTAACATGTTTATTTCAGCGAAATCATCATTCATTATTATATTTGCACTTGCTATGTATTTTATAATAATAACATATGTATTATAATTAAAGTAATACAATTTTTCTCTAAAACAAAAGTAATACCATATATAATGGAGGAAGTAATACCGTATAATGATAGTAATATTGTTCTAAAATAAGAGTAATACCATATTATAATGTAGGAAGATGTTTGTTAGGTATATAATGAATGTTTGGTATATAATGCATGTTTCCTATGCATATAATGCATGTTTGTTAGATATATAATGCATGTCGAGATAGAATATGCAAACATAATTTTAAATAAGTACAAAATGATAAAAATACCCTATAATGCAGGTTTTTTGAGATAAAATGCCCGAAATTTTTTGTAAAATCCTGAGCATTCATTCATCAAAATCAATGGCAAGGATTGGTTCTTATTTCTTATGGTAAGAGTGGTTCTCACTGGATCGCATCCCTATAAATATATATATATATATGGTTATCCACTCCGCCTATGTTATATGAGACCAAAATCCAACCATCCAAATCAAAATTGGATGTTCAGGATTAAATATAGAAACTAAAAATTTCGGTGCATTATGTTTCAATAGTTGGTACATTATTGAGGTAAAATTGTCTTTTTCAAACCCATTAGGAAAATAGGATTCACACCCCCTAAATTGCATTTTTCTCTCTCCTCTAAATTCTTGCAAAAATTTAAATAACCATAACTCACACAATTTTGGTTATTTTTTCACGTATTATATATCAAATTAAAGATAATTTATTTCTCTTTAAAACAAAATCCCTATTATATATGTTCAGAATAATATAATTGTAGTAAAATAAAATAATATAATAATTAAAACTAAACAATGTAACATAATACAAATGGTAATGTAATGATATATTTAAAAGAATTGTGTCATTATTATGTTCTTAATGGTACATTATCCTTGATATTATTCCTACATTATATGTTCATTGAATGGTACATTATAGAATGTGTTTTGTAGTTTCAGTTCATCTGGTTCTTGATACAAGTACATGATGTGAGCGGAATAATAGACAAATTGAAATATTATTTAAGTTTTGAGTGTTACATTATCTACGACTAATATGCTGCATTATTTGTTTACAATTTAATATTACCAAAACCTAGAGTCATATTTAAAAATTAAAATGAAACACGCTATAAAATATAATGTAGTAGATAAAGAATCATACAAATAATGCAACATCTACATGGTAAAAATTTACCTCCATCCACCTCGTCCCCTACCACCGGTCATCGTGTGTTCGCTTGCAAAACTATCAAATCGAACGGGCATCAATCATCGTAAGAAGAACCAACACCGACAGAACACAGATTTGAATCACTCGAACCCAGAGAGAACAAATCCCCAATCAATTTCGTAGATTCACTCAAAAAATTGTCCGAGAGGCAATCGCTAAGAAGTCGCATCACCGTGCATAACCGATACGCTGAAAAATACTAATGAAGACCAATCGGAATGAAGAATTAAAAAAGATTAAAGAATATATCCACAATTTGACAAACATCTCCCTGAATAACGACTCACAATTCCAGTTCCTCACAATGATCCATAATAAAAATTATTAGATGTGCAAAGGTATGTTATGGATGGTTGTAGGCAATAGGGGAGGAAGGGAATAGTGGATCAGGTTGATTGACGAAAGCAAATGGACCTTCGAGATTCTTCAATGGCATCTCTTTTGTTTTAGACAAACAAATAAATGTTTGTGTTGGTATATTACTAAGATGATAATAATCATATGGTAACTTCCACTAATACAATTACAAGATTAACCTTAATAAATATCTTTAATAATAAAAAGGAAGTCTAAATTAGCATCTGAAAACAAATTCGGGCCGCACACTTAAAAAATTAAAGGTTGGGATTTAGTCTCATATAACATATGGGAGGTGGGTAATATATGATCATATATATATATATATATATATATATAGGGGGCTGATCTGGTGAGAATAGCCCTTATCATGAGAAATGAGAATAAATCTCGTCCATAGATTTGACAACATCAACGATCCAGATTACATAAGAGCTTTAACAAAAAACGCGGCATTTTATCCTCATTTTACTTCATTAAAAGGCAACATATTCATTACGAACAATGAACGAACTTGAGTTGTGTTCATTTTATCTACTATATACTTCATTTTATCTCCAATCTACTTCATTAAATTCAAAAAAACATTTGTTATTTGAAGTTATACTTCATCTAACGATCATTGTATCTCTCGTATGATTCATTATATCTACTGAGATATTCATTTTAGATATTATGCATTATGATGTGAGATTCTTTTTTCAATTTTGCACACATTTCATATGTTTCATTAACAATCTAATAGCTTTCTCTTTCCTTGGAATTAACTGATTGTCGCTCCCTTCAGTTTTGACCACATATGGAAGTAACACTTTGATAGTTTGATGAACTAATGCAACATAATCATCTTCAAACATATTCTTTTTCATTGATGAATTGTTATAGTTTGCAATTAAGTCATCCAAATGGTTTATAAAATTCATCAAATACTTTAAATTTCTCCCTTTGTAAGGCTTCAGCGTATCAACACATTCTGATATAAATGAACATGAGAACAAATAAAATGAACAACATGTTACTAAAAATAAAATCAATAAAAAGGAATAATCGGAGTATACTAAAAATGAAGTTGTAATACCAAATAATGAATAACACAACACTACAGATGAATAATAAAAAAGTAAAAATGAAAGACTTAAAAAAATTGTTTAAAATAAAAATTCTCAAAACAGTATATCAAAACTTATTCAACAAGACAATTGAAATCTCATGAAAAATCGAAAAGAAAAGGAATTATGGATCAAAATAGCTTGAAAGAAGGAAATCTAAAGAAGAAAATTATTTATTTAAAGAAGATACCATAATTAAAACAGGTTAAATGACAATGATACCCTTAAATATGTAACAATGAAGTACGCGGATGATAAGATGAAAATGAAAATTATTAAAGCATGACCGCAGATCTTGTGCAATCAATGGTTGAGATTTATTCTCATTTCTTACATTAACATCTATTCTCATATGATCTAACCAATATATATATATATATATATATATATATATATATATATAGGGGGCTGATCTGGTGAGAAAAGGGTTTAACGTGAGAAATGAGAATAAATCTCGTCCATAGATTTGACAACATCAACGATCCA
>JAPKLW010001121.1:31352-51413 GCA_026898455.1 Plectranthus barbatus
CTCAATATGAATACAAAAATGCATATGCTTTAGAATAAAAATGCATCTTATTCAAGTTAATAATGCATCATTTGTTGCAAAAAATGCAAATATTTGGGAACATTTTTATATTCAAGAATTTCATTTCGTACAGTTCATAAAACATAATATGCATACGTTCAATGTAAAAAATGCAATATTTTAGGCATAAAACTGCAGCATATAATGAATACAAAAAATGCACTCAATATGAATACAAAAATGCATATGCTTTAGAGTAAAAATGCATCTTATTCAAGTTAATAATGCATCATTTGATGCAAAAAATGCAAATATTTGGGAACATTTTTTATGCGTAATTGATGCATTTTTTATCCTGAGCGTAAATATAATGAATAACATATACCAACTGAATATAAAATCAAGATTTTCGTGCGAATCTTCTAAATTTAACATATTCAATATGGATATCATATGAATCGTCGTAAGAATACGTTTAATTTGATATATGATTCGTAAAAAATAGATTTGAATCGAGAAATGTATAATCGTTTGATTATAATGGGAGAAAAGAGAAAATTAAGAGAGAGAGTGTTTAGATCTAAAATAGAGAAGATGGTTACCAAAATTAAAACAGCAATTACTATCTTACCCTTTTTTAATAATCACGCGCGAATTAATTAAAGGAATAGGAAAATCTGGTGCGTCGATCTAGGAAATTAAACAGCTCAGATTCATTCTCATTTAACATGGAAAAGTCTATTATTATATGATCACTACTATATATATCCGAACTAAATGTCATGAATGAACAGTGACCTAAGATCCAGACATCCATTTTTTTATCTAATGGTGGAATTAATGACACGTATCAGTCAATTTTTTTAATTAATTTATTTTAAGGATATTTTAGGAAGAAAAAAGAAGACGAGTTTTGGTAGATTTTATATTAATAGTAGTTACCTTATTTCATGCTCAATTAATTGATATTCATATCTTTCAAATATCTTTATTTTTTTTAAAAAATTTTTTTTTTTTTTTTTTGAGATGAAATATCTTTATTATTCACACGTGATTTCTGTTTTGAATTCAACAACTCCAAATTCATTTATCTCTACAGTTTCATTCTGAATTATTATTGTCTCGCTTTTTCTATGGAGTGTGGCGATAACATTTAACACGGTAATCTCCTTTGATATTAATTTTGTGGTTGGATTATAATAATATGTTTCTTTGTTTTTTTTTTTAACAATGTGGAGTTGAGGTTTGTAACTCCTTCCCTATCTGAAACTCCTATCGTCACTCCTGTTTAACGGAATTTGAATGCCTTTTTTTTAATCTCCACCGTCACCCAGCCCTTCGTCGCCCCCTTGATCTGCCGTTTTTTTTTGTGTTCTATCGTGAAGATGGAGAACACTAGAGTTAATCATTCAGGTATATTTTGATCTTTATATATGATGTTTTCTTTTTTTTCGCTTTGATTTTAGGGTTCATGAATTGTTTTTTTATTTTTAGTAAATGTCGAGTGGTTACGCAGCGCTAGATGTAAGGCACGCAGATGATCGATACGGCCGTCACTTGGTGGATCGCCTTCACGAGCAAATCAAAGTCGTGCCACACCGGAGAGATCGTTGTAATACCCGATTCATCTGGCTACTGTCAAACCCTCATTAAATTCATGCAGCTCTGTTGAGTTCTCTATCAAACGCAACTCTGTTTATATCCTTAGGATTAAAGTGTTTTTCATTATTTTTGTGTCATATGCGATTATCATTGTTATTTTAGATGAGTGTCATTATTTTTGAATAAATGTTACATTGTTTGAATTCCTGTTTAATGTATTGATAATTATTTATTTATTTTCTACATTGTGTGAACTCAGTTAGTATGTAGCATTGTACGCTATTTATATTATCATTGTTACCTGTATTAAATATTATTTTATTAAAATTATTATTTTAATCTTAATTGATTTATAGATCATTTTTATCTTTATTCAATATCATTGTACGAATAACTAAAATTGTTTATATATTTAACGATAATATATTAGTGGAAGTTTACAGAATTACCTTACAATGACATACAAAGCCATAAACAATGACACACAAAAAACCATAAATAATGATAACGATTAACTTAAGATTATGGAATAAATCATGGTGTATTTTCTCTTGCCAATTTATATGATAATAATAGAAAAAATCTTGGGGGATTTGATTTGGTAACTGAATCCGAAAAATCAGCATGTAGATTTAATTTCATTTCAATTTTTCCCGTTTAGGACTAATTTGTCCTTTCAATGATAAAAGAAGCTAGCAACAATGATAAATGACAACAGAAAATCTGGGACGTCTTTTTTCGAAATCAATGGCTAGATTTTGGTCTTTGTTCATTCATGGATACATGTTCAGCCATGAATGCACCTCTCTCTCTCTCTATATATATATATATATAACATAGACATGGTATATATAGATCAAGATTTAATATAAGCACCTGGTTTGAGTATACAAAGGTTACCGTACTAAATAGTTTTTTTGCTTGGGCCGTTGAAATTAATATGTATAAGTCACAGATAAACATTCATAGTCCAAAAACAAAATAAAGATTGGAACTCTATTGTTGAAAGTCTAAACATGCGATGATTATAAGACATGCAGAGTGGGTGTTTCATTTCTTATTTGACTAATTATTAACTACTACTAGGCCAAGAATTGTAATCATGTATAGGCCCAACGCCAAATCTCATTGCGTGCATATTCTTTTCATCACCAAAATAAAATCAAATCAAATCCAACCCAACTTAACTATCCGTTTCTTTTCAAGTTTCAACAGCTGATTTCTATTGCAAGTGTAGTGTATCATATCCTCACAAATACAATACAATCCAATCCAACCAAACTTAAACTAGAAGACGACGGATTGCTGCATCAATTTCAGCTCTCGTCTATGATAAAACGAGTTGCAGTGAATAAATAAATTGTCTCAACAGCCACAAACCAAGCAATACGAGTTCCGATGATTTGATACGCAAACTTATAAGCTGAGGTACATTTGCAACGTTACAAAAAAAAAGATCTACAGGAACAACTTAACGCAATTCACCACTTGTCAGTTGCGACCACATTGATTCTGCACAAAACAACCCAGCATTGCAACAACGGAAAATCATCAAAAAACAAACAATTTCAGCTTCAAGTTCCAACTCATTCCATACCTTGACAACTATCTCCAACTAGACCGGGCCACCATTACTGCTTTCTTTCTTCTCCAACACCATCATCTCATTATTCACCGCATCAAGATCATTATTCACATTCCCTGCAACATGATTCATTTCTCCAACATTCACCCTCACTCCACCTTCATCAACATCCATCGGGGCCTCATCATCACACCTAGCTACCCCTGATCCCTCCCCCTGTGCTGCCATTCCACCCCCCAACTCAACAGCATTCAGTGCTGCTGCCAACACCTGATTGGAACTATCTCTATCAGCATTACTAACACTCTCTTCAAACTGCGGCCGCAGCCCACCATTCCGATTGCTAACAACCACATTTGCATTCATCTCCGCCCCCATTTTAACACGAGGGGCTGTAAAACCACCACCATTGCTGGAGAATCCACGCGCCGCAGACACATCAGCAGACCCTCCAAAGGCGGCTTCTTTCCTCCTCGCCTTCTCCAAGATCACCAAATGGGCGACGTGCTCCAATGCCTCCTTCGCCCTCTTCCTCGTAAACGCTGCTTCTTTAACCCGCCTCTCAGCCTCAGCCTTCGCAGCCACCGCCGCCTTGTTCATCGACGCAGAAGCAATTTTCGCCGCCGCTAACAACATCCTCGCCGCGTGTCTGTCCATCACCCTGCATTCCTCGCTGGTTCCGATATTAGCCCCTTTGGCCGACTTCAATTGAAAGAGCGGCAAGTTAGGGTGGACGCAAAGGGGGCAGATGTAGGCATTCGAAGACGGTGCGGCGGTGGATTCCAAGCAATGAGTGTGAGAGTGGGAATAGCACTTGACGCAGATGCGAACGGCGTCGTTCGGCGGGGTGGGAGAGTATACCTGGAAGCATGAAGGGCAGAAGCCCTGTGGATGCAGGCGGAGGACGCAGGTGGTGCAGAGACGACGGAAGACGCTGCGATGGCGGACCTGGTGGAGCAGCCGCCGCTCCTCCGCGCCGCAGTTGCCGCACACCGTGGTTGCCGGCGAAGGATTGGTGGCGGTTGGGTCCGATTTTATAAGCATATTCACCGGCTAATTAAGGATTCAAAACCATGAAATCAAGAATTCGACGCAAATTTTATGGCTCGGGGATGGTGGGTTAGGGTTTCGCAGCGCTGAACAAAATCTATTACAAGACGAGAACAGAGCAAAAGAGTATCGTATTTCACAATTTTTTAAATTTTATTTTGGGTAAATGCAATTATTATTATTGTTTAGCTGGCCTGACCTATCATAATCACACAAATATTTATTATTTTTATATCATCTAGATTTATTACTCACCAACAATTCTTGCAATCATATTTATTGTATCTTTTGCTTGTTATCGTATATTATTGTTATGCATGTATGAATTTGCATAAAACAAAACAAAGATATAATTTAAATACTCAGTGTGAGTGAATTATTTTTTTATTTTTTATAAAAAAACTATTATAATTTATATATAAATGAAAAATATGATCAATTTCATAAGATAGGAGGAGTATTTTTCATTTTTGTGAATAATAAAAATAACATTAATTAGTATTGATCTTATCTTATTATACCATCTATATCTCCATTCCGTTCATTCAAATGGACAACAAGAATGTCAGAATGATTTTGGTAGGGTAGCAGCTTACTTGTGAAGTGATTTCTTGTTTATTAAAAAAAAATATCTCTTACTCTAACTCAAACTTATTAGCATTCCAGCAAAAACTCTTTACAAGTTGACTTGTTGTGTCCAGTTCCCTTGCATCTACTACACTGGAGTTGGCGCCTCCCTACATCTTGGGAGCTGCTGACTCGCTTAGTGGTAGGCCGCCCAGGTGGGCGACGAGTTGGGGGAGGGGTTACTGTCACCGTGCCCGTGCCCTTCTTCTGCCAGCTACCATCTACTCCGGTGGTGGTAGTTGTGGTGATCGGATTCACCGACTGTGAGTATGTTATTCTGTAGCTGTCAGTTGTGAAGTATCTAGAGCAATAATCATAGAGATCACGACTCAGACAGCCGATGACCGCGATTGCATGACAACAAGGCAGCCCCGTTAGCCGCCAACTCTTACAAGTACAATCCCAGCTATCCACATCAACGCATTCAATCGTATCTCCACGAACCTCAAACCTGTTGCCGCCTGATATTAATACTTGAAGATTGCTGACCTTGAGGCTTTCCTGCTCCAGCCTTTCCTCCATTGCTGGAGTCAACCTTGTTAGCCACTCCACGGATCTTGTCTGCCGGCAGTATATCAACTCCATAATCCGATTCCGTATCGCATCCACCATCTGGGTTATGGGCAGTTCATGAGCATCTGACGCCCAACTGTAAAACTGCTCTCCAAAATCTGATGTCATGTGGTTGTATCTTGCACCCTGGAAGAATGCATTAGCCCAGTGAACAGGCTCACTTTGCATTACCCAGTTATATGCTTCCACTGATATATTTTTTATGCTTTCCACGTGCCTCTGGAAGCCTTCAGGTGAACACGCATGAGCTGCACTGCGAAGATCTTCAACCATTAGTTTTTTCACTTCGTGTGAAAATTGCCCATTCAAATCTCTAACAAGTTGTTCTGATAAATAGCGTAGGCAGAATGCATGATAAAGTTCCTCATTCTGGAAGATTTCAGCAATTGACTCTCTCAACCCTTTCTCCCTATCAGCAACAATAGTTAACCCGCGGCACATTGGTAATGCAGTCTTAAGTTGTCGCAAGAACCAGTTCCAGTTTTCAACCGATTCCATGTCTACAATAGCAAAAGCAACAGGGAAAAATCCATCATCCCCATCAGCTGCAGTAGCAGCCAACAAAGACCCTTGATATTTTGACTTCAGAAATATGCTGTCCAGAAAAAGCAAAGGACGGCAACCTTGCTCAAAGCCATATAAACAAGCATGAAAAGAAACAAACAGGCGATGAAAACTTGAGTCTTCTTTAGTGGTGAAAGTGGCTAGACTTCCTGGATTTGTTTCCATTATCCTTTCACAGAAAAGGGGCAACTGACTATATGCCTCTTTATAAGAACCCTGAAGCTGTTCCTTAGCTATCTCCTTGCCCCTCCACGCCTGAAAATAATTTAGCTGGACTCCGTATTCCTGTTTGATGTCATTAACAATGTCCTTAGGTTTGTAGTTTGGAAAAACCTTCAACTTCTCCTTGATGATACTAGCAACCCAACTTCTTGTGGCTTGATAGCCAGTAGCCAGCACCGAACCTTCACATGTATGTGATGGATTCATTTTCTTAATACAAATTAGCGGGGTGGTTGACAATCTGGATGCGTGGATCCTCCATGGACAACCCTCTGCCTTGCACTTTACAGTCACACGATGGCTATCATTCTTCTTATACTTAAAAGCAAACTGATGTGCAATGGCATATTTACGCAAGGCCTCCCGAAACTCATGCACACTATTGAACCTTTGGCCAACACCAGTGATATTGTTCTGCCACTGCTGTGCAGCTTTAGTATGTTTTTCATCATACGAACCAGTGAAAGAAACTGGTAGAGGAATTTCACTGGATATAGCCATTTCGCTGGACATAGGCATTTCGCTGGATAGGGGAATTTCAGTTGGTACATCAGCTTGGGTCTCGTCAAGGTTAGTATCTCCCACCACATCAAAAGCAGCACAAAGCAAAAGACCAGGTTTGTCTATATCACCCACAATATTGTCCACCATACTTGGGGAAGCATCAACAGGAACATCAGCTTCCGAGAAAGTTGTCCTACTGGACCTGCAAATACAATTTTTCTACATATTTTTATGCTTCACACATAACAATTCTTATAATATTTTTGAAAAATAACTACCTACTGCCCGGCATGTGGGACACATCAGGGGCTGAGATCTCATCTGTCATAACATATATCTCAGCAGTATCAGAGTCATTATGGAACTTTATCATGCGTTTGAGGTCTTTGTCATTGGAAATGCTGATGAGTGTCTTCTTATTTCCAGGAAGAAAATATTTGATGACCAGGGTACCAAGATTGCAATTAAACATCTCAGCTACCTCCAACTTGAAGTCTTTAAACTTCATTTTTTCATCAATCTCCATAGCATGAGCATCACCTCCTTTGTAAGACAATACACCTTCTGCATTGGACTCAAATTCACCACCTGACTGACAGATGGCTATAATTCTATTCCCAACCATGGTTATGTCACTGTTCATAATAGAACAATTAGATATGGTAACCTCATAAAACTTATCTATGCAAGGAAAGATAAGAAAACCTCAGGAGATAAAAACAGTAAAGCAGCCCATATCAAATCGATCCTTCATATGGTTAACTCATGTCAATTATCAATTCCAATGGGGAGCAATTTACATTCGACTCATGGCAGATCGGATTATCTAGTGAGGACACTTTGCAAGCCTCACCCGACACCTCCCCCACCCCCCGGCCAATCGCACTACTTCATTCTTAGTGAGCTGTTACCACCATAAAATTCACCACCTGACTCGCAGTTAGAGATTTTATCAACGTTTTTTCTACCAAATCTTGGTCAAGTCACTGTTTTGATAGCAGAAACATTATATATGGCACAAACATCAAAAGCAAATGATCATAATACAAGGGAAAAAGACAAATCTCAAAAGATAGATAAGCAAAACAGTTAACAGTACCTAATCAAATAGAATATGTGGCATCCATATCCCTAAACCTTAATGGCTTAATCTAATCATCACATGTTCAGTATCAAACTATCAATGCAAAAGAGGCTAAAATTATTTTTAACTCCCCGAGCAAATAGCATTCAGCACCATCATATAAATTTTGAATTGATGATAAATCCCTCAGTCTATTATTAATTGGAACGTATAAGGGACTAAATTAGCAAAGATAAAAACTCCATTAACAACCATTAAATCTGTAAAAGAACAATGAAAATAAAAGGCAATGCAACAATTAAGGAGCACATATCCGAAAGCACAAAAAATCCAAAAAAAATAAAATAAAATAAAAACATAAATCGGGCCTCTGGCCCTCTGCACATTACCCCGGAAATTAAAGGGCACCGACCGGTTATAGCAAATGATATTCGCCCACCATGAAGCCACCACAAACCCTTCACAAAGATAGAAAAAGGGAAAAAAAACGAAGAAAATCAAAACCCACAATTTCAAACTTGTTCAAGTTCCAAACAATTCTCAAACCAATACAAACAAACGATAGAACAGTCAACAAAAAACGAATCTTGAACTGATAATAAAACCGACAAACCCTAGGATCCACAAAAGCGGCAAGAGAAACACCTCTGGACAATGAAAAGTCAATTACTGTTTCGGGCGATCTGGGATGAGGAAATAGAACAAGGAGTGTGAATAAATTTGCAAAGATTTAGGAGCAGACGCTCGCCGTAAAAGGGGTTACGGGAGATGCGAATCTTTGCAGTAAGGAAGCGTTTTGAGAGTGAAAGAGAGGAAGGTGATAGGCGCAGAGAGTTCCAAAATAAGGGGGGTTATGATGATTGCGTTGTGTATATAGATATCATAGATGGATAGATAGATTTGCGGAATGCACAAAAAATTCGAAGAAAATATTGCTAAGAAAAAATAGGTGGATAAAAGCAAAAGATATGTTCCAATTGTAGAAACATTACTATGTGGGCTGTGGGTCGCACACGACGTGGCGTGGCAACCCTCAACCACCACAATAGATAGGAATTATTAATTATGAGGAACAACATTGCTTCTTTTGAGATGGATAACATTTATGTTCCGGGTAGGCACGCCTAAACGGTTCGATTTAGGTGAATTTTATTCATTAACTCAAGTCAAATTTATTTAATATACTTTAATTGGGATTAATAAACTTTATTTGAAATGAGTGAACTCATTTGGGTATGGATAAAACTCGTCTAAACCATTTAGGTGCGCAAGTTTTTGCCTTCATTACATGAGGGGCAATTTAATGAGCTTCCATCAATAATTTTTGGGAAGGTCTCAAGTTAGACACGCCTAAACGATTTAAGTGAATTTTGTCCATTAACTCAAGTCAAACCTCATTTATAAATACATTAAATATTTAAACAAATTTTATGAATTACTCTGATTTAGCAAGTCTCTGTTTTTCAATTTTGGGACATCATAAGTTCAAAATGTACCAACTACATACAAGACAACTTCTCTGAAAAAAATTAAAACGGAATACAAGTTAATTAAAATCGGAATATAATCATTACAAATTATAATTTGTGGACATCCATCCAAATGTAAATTGGTTTGGGAACATAAATCGTGAAAATGGTTTTAATCCTGATAGAGAGAGCACAAAATAGAGAATAGATGGAGCTTTAGCAAAAAAGTATCACTTAATTTACATAATATAGAAGAAGTAGGATTTTCATAACCACGGCAGAGTAATATAGTTTTAGCATTTACATACTTAGAATAGAGATTCGATCGATCAATTCTGCGGAAATCCCATTGTTGTTGCAAACCAAATCAGAGATTGCGCTTTGACATAATACCAGAATCAGTGGCAGTGGCTTTGACAGGCCATTGCTTAACAAAGTTTCAGTTGCTGCGATGCTAATCTGTCATAAGAGTTTAAGTTCCCAGTCATTCCTTTCCCTGTTTTTCTAAATCCAAATCTGAGAGCTCAGTTGCCATAATGATACGATGCAATAACTTTAGCCCCAGGTTCTCGCAATCAACATCCACACGTCCCTGTCATGCCTTCAACAGCCTTTAACAAATACGGGTGTACCATTCGAGAAAAAATCGAACGTGCTTATTTCAACCTCTACACCATCATAGAAGCGTCTCACAAGCAATCATAAGACAAGAGAGCAGCTAACAGCTCTCTAAAGTCTCGATGTTTATCTGACCAGAAATATTCCAAGCAGGGCCTTCAAATTCTTCTTAAACAAATTAACTACAGCAAGAATCTAAATGCCTAATTTTGTATCACTCAAGGCTTGCTTATTCAGCAGCCAATAACTAGGGGAGAAGGCTACCAGTCCCCAACTCAAACCATTTCATATCACATGAAACCATGTGTAAAATACAAATACCCTCACCTTCTCCCCCTTCTAACAGAAAATTCCTTTGAGCTTATGTAGCAGTTGCCAACCCTGAATCAGGGTTGAACTCTGCAACAGCAACCTTAATTGGTTTCCATCCTGACTGATAATTATATATAATCCACTTTTTCATGTTAATTACCATTTGCAAGATCTGGAGTATTTCACCCAATGGAAGCTCTTTTAAGCACATCTTTTTCATAATTGTTGCTGCCTCATACCTAAGATTGAAGAACAGGTTGTTTAAATCTTTAAATCAAAAAAAGGGAAACTGAGCAAAATAGTTTTGATACTTAGTTACATCAAGTTATACGAGCAGAAATCAAGTGTTATATACTCACCTGCAGTTGGTTTCCAATATAGCCAATCTTCCAGGAGATGATGAAAGAAATTTATGAATTTCATCCCATATTGATTTTGAAAACTTGTTTGCATCACCACCCATAGGGTTCACACATTGCCATAATTTCTCATTTTTCCCAATGAACAATTGCAGGGAACCTAGTTGCTGTTTTACTACCAATTGCTGCTCAAGGGCACATGCCAAAGCTTTCTTAACATCAGTATTGCGATGTCGAATGTCTCCATATCGGATGCAATCAGCAATATTTTCCTCTGTTGGCATAATCTTCTCATTCTTAAGGGAGTTTAAAGCAAGTAGGATAATCCCAATAAGACCTTGAGTGTATTCAGAAGGTTTAGGGCATCCTGATGTTCCCCATGCAGCATTAACAGAGATGGCAGCAGTTCCTGATCCAGATGAGAATGGTATTGAAGTCTCTTGAAAACAATGTGGATGCCTGCTATTATGAGCATCTTGATAGAATGGAGATTTCTTTTGTGCATTAAATCCTTTTTGTGGAGCATTCACGTTTGGAGGTTTCAAGATTATAGGAGACTCACTAGACATTGGTCTTTTCTCTCCTCCATTGGGGTGTTGTGAAGCAGATGAATTTTGGTCGTTTCTTGCATGATCTGGAACACTAAAATTGCCAGTATCAGATACATAAGTAGAAGGGCCCGAGGTCAAGTTGGGTGTATCAGGTCGGCGATTCAATGCATTAGGAGGATTCCAAAGCTGGTTAGATAGTGATGAGCTAACAGGCAGAGTTGCAGTTTCACCGGAGAGACTACTTGACCTTAAAGGCTGAGGATAGTGATTTTGATGAGAGCCATGAGGGTGCATACTGTCACCCCTCGATGTATCAGAACTACCAGGAAAATAAGAGTTCCCTAATCCACCACTGGCAGCAGCATCTTCTGAATTATATGCACTAGATAAGTCCTGGGAATCATTGAACTGCTTAGAGTGGTGTCCATATGCTGTATGGAAGTTGGCGTTGCTATAATCTTCTTCAGACCCAAGCATGTTATTCGAGATTCTTGGCATAGTAGGTTGAGTGAAGGGTCTGCGAGATTGTTTCCCTTTATATTTTACATCGGTCCCTCTTCCCATATTTGAGAATTTTTTATTTCCCAAATGCGGACTTTCAAAGAGAGATTCCACTGGTTTGTTTACCATATTGGTATCTGTTCGCAGTGAGTCAGAGGCAGATATATACCCGTAGCTGTTACTTACAAAATGAGTAGATTCGACTGTTGTAAGCGGTGGCCCTCCAGCTGATAGACTAGTCCAGAGCCATACACTCTTAGCAGCAGCAATAAGTGGAGCAGAAGCTTTCTGCGGTTGAGCTAGAAGAATGTTATACCGACGCATCCGTAGTTGATGCAGAGCATTTGAGAAATCCCGATCTCCTGAAATCAACAAGTAATTACCAGGGGCTGGATTGTCCACGGCCCAAAATAACATATCCACCAGAATCTTCTTGTCACTAGCATCTTTTGCACCTGATCAGATTTCATTCAAGGATTGAGTTCATTCCCATTAACAAAATTTATCAAATTTTAGAAAGATAATTACGGTGGAAACAAAGAGATCACAAAAGGTGTTATTATCCGCAGATTATATAATATGAGATTATTAATCTCGCATACTTGGTGCAATTATCACAAGTACGCACATACTCATGCATCCACAAACAGATATATTATATACGAACACAGGAAAGGCGGTAAAAACATTGAAATACATGATAATTGAGAAAAATCCATCGAAAATTACAATTCATACATAGATTGAAAACGAGCCAAATGTAACATCAAGTTCAGTTTTTTTTTTTTTTCAAATAAAAAAAAATTGAAAAATTTACACCATATTCTACTCGTTTCCTATACACTAATCAACAAGAAGCCGCTGAACTTATATCTCACTCAACTCCGCATTAACGATCCACTCATCAGCGAAACCGGTTCATGCAACAAATAGGAACTAACAAAAAAGTTGACCATCACTCAACAAACAACCGGTCAAACAAACAAACACACAAAAAAAGTCGATCCAGCGACAAAAAGTGGTAGATGATTTACCGGCGGGAACGTGATTGAGCGCGACGCCGGTGCTGTTGAGCGCCTGTTGAACAGCGGGGGAGATCTTGGTTGTGTCTCCGTAAGCGGAAATGGAGACGGGCCCACAGTAGTTCATCTTTACGAGCGCAGAGCTAATATTCTGCGCGATAGCGTGGGGATCGCACACCTTGGGCACGTGACAGTTCTCTATGTCCCACCACACCGACGTCTTGGCCTTCACGTACTGCTCCTCCGCCGGCAGATGCGCTCCGTCTCCGCCCATTCCAAGTCAACTGAAAAACGAGTAGGGTTTACAACACCACAAAGATAGGCAGGGCAGGCGCGATTCAGAGAGAGGGGGGGGGGGCGGGGCGGAGCGGAGGTCTAGGGATTGGGAAGGGAGGCGCACGATAGCATTAGAGATGGTGGAGATAATGGGGGCAGTTAGGAGTGGATTGAAACTGCTTGGATTGTCTTTTTCTTCTTCCTTGGGTAAATAGATAGATATATATAATAAAAATAATAAAGAAGAGGATCGCTTCTCTTGCAAATTTTCAATACTACCCTTAGCATTATTATAATTGCAACTTTTATTAAGATTTTTAATTTTAGTCATGTACATGATGATCTTATTTTAGGGTATATATCACTTGTAGCTAGTCAGTTGAAATAATTAGGATATATAATAAATAGATTGCAACTTGTTAGCCCCATACTTGAGCAGTAATAGTTGACTGCCAACTCTTAAGGGAATTATTATGTTACGGTTAATCCTTCATTGTATAGAATTAGTTTTAACGATGTCGTCGATTAAGAAGAGTTGGGCATTTCAGATGTGTGTTTGGAGATAGACTACCTAGCCTAGCTGACCCATTAACTGATTAAAGGAATAAATTATTTTATCTTCTTTTTTTTTTTGAAAAAGAAAAAATAATTAATATTGAACTCGGAGTGTTGCGAGGGGCTAAGACTGATTTTGGTCGACTAGGTTGGTAGTTGGCACTGAATGAAGGCGGGTCTGAGACGTTTTTTTTATTTATCAAGTTTTTCTTTACTGAAGAAACGAAACGCTGATTACAACCAATCAATAATGCCAGACTTTTCTGTCTAATTATATAATCAATTTTGAATGTACATTTTATATATGCATATGATGAACCATAGCTATATCCTGAACTGAAGGACCATTTTTCGTAATTCTATCATTCATGATCGCATATATATTAATCAATACATCCCATCCCCTACAGGCCTACCACTACTACTAGTCTATATTGGAAATATACATTATTTAAAAAAAAAACAGAATGCATAAACAAAATACACCCCAAGCAATTCACTCATGCTCCAAATTAAACACTGCTTACGCTTGATTTTTTCTTTCATAATGTTCAAATATATATGTACCCTTTTTCGTTCAAAATCCGAGTTAATTAAGCCCGAAATATGCCAATTTAAACATACTATAGCTAAATCATAAATGAGCTCCAAAATACACACATATATATGAATCTCTAGTTGATAGTAGCTGAGTCTAGCTAAAGCAACTGCTGACAATATACTATATAGATATCTGAAGGCAAAAAGTTCGAACATAAAATTACCGTAGTTAGTGGTGTGTTGTGCTAATTAGTAATTAAAGTACCAATTCAATGGTACAAATAAAATTTAATGTAATATATATGTCATCTCCTAATATGTTGTATATGCAGAAGTAGCTAGTTGGAAGTTGGAATTACATATATATATTACTGCGAAGAACTATACGTTCCAAAAAGCACGTGTGGAGGAGGAGTATGAGATTATGGATACCGCCACAGCGAATGAAGGGCTTCAAGCTGCTCGACGACGACGAGGAGGAGGAAGTGGTGACGTCAGTTGTCGGAGGGATTTCCCCGAAGCCGCCAGCTCCCACTGCAGGGTTGCTTACTGTTGGAGGAGTGCCTAAGCTGCAAAAGGCATTAATATATCCAAATTAAATAAATTTTTTAATCCTGGCTTTAAATATCCGCTGAATTACCCTAGTGGTGCTGCTCCGTCTGTAACTGTTGGAGACACCGTTGCTGGTGATGCGGACGACCACGTGGTGAAGATACAAGAGCCTGAGCCTGCACAAGCAAATGAACATGAACATGAGTTGATGTGCAAATTAACATATATATTAATTAGAACTAGTGAATGAGTGAGTTACGTTTGTTTAGTTTTAATAGTATATAATTACTTGGATTGAGATTGGTGATGGTAGCAGCTCCAGCAAAATCACAGCTAGTTAGAACAGGGTTCCTCTGGAAATAGGAGTTGAATGCAACAGAAGCGTGATTTTGCAAAGTGTTGGGATTGTAGCAGCTCTGGCCTTGCTGAATGGAAGAGCAATCCGCACCTCCAATCCCGCAAGCATAGTCAAGTGCCACCTGGATAACACTCTCCGGGACTCCGCCCCGGGCCACGCACCAGCTCTGCCCCTGCCCCGGAGTACCACTACCTGTGACGGCCGGAGGGGGGATTATTAATGGATCTACTACTGCTGCAGGTGGTGGAATATTGGGCGAAGGAACGGTGATTACGGGAGCAGGCTGGGTTGTGACGGGATTGGTCACTGGTGTGGTTGTGAAATCATCATGTTGGGTTGTTTTTATCTGCAGCTTCACATCATAAATAAATGGCCCTGAAAATCATCACATACAATCAATAACATTCAATTCAATTTAAATTAAAGACCATCCATCACTCACTCCATTAATATCACTAATTACATGCAGAACGTTGTTAATTAATTTTCACCACTACATGCATGAGGCCATCAATTAATTAATAACATCCGGTCTATGTATAATTCCTGGCTAAAATAACAACTGCTAGCTACTGCTATATATCGACGAAAACAGACATGCAAGTACGCCTCCAAATGAATTAATGTTTGTCGGGATTGGGAATTAATTGTAATCAATCCTCATTAATTAAGCTGTAAGTACGTCATCAGGCCGGTTATGTATTTGAAGCTATATATGTTGTCAACTATAGGGGAACTGAATTAGCTGGAGCATGGAGATGATGATAGAAAATTAAAGAAACTGCAATTTATAAGATGATAAATACAGCATATATATTTCATATTATTTATAATAAATAAATTACCTGGTGATGATGAGCATAGCTGCAAGAAGAGGAGGAAGAAGAAAATTAGGTAGTTGCAGGAAGAAGAAGAAGAAGAAGAAGTATCCATTGTAATGGGACGTGGGGTTGAATTATATCAATTTATACGGCAGCTAGCAGAAAATTAAAGGTATAAAGTTAAGAAAGAATATGTGAAGATGATCGACATATCACCAAGAAAAGTGTTTGCTTTGTCATGAAGAATGTAATTTGAATATATTTTTTGCCTCACTGTAGTGGAAAGAATCATCAACAAATTAAACCATCTATATTTATATATCCCACTTGCTAATATATTAATTAATTAATAATATACATCCATTGTTTTTTCTGAATTTTGTTTATGTGGTGATCTGCTGATGCACATGCACATGCATGCATAATAACTCATGAAAAGAAGGAATGATGATAAAATTCAAAGTATTTGTTTTTCCATAGCTTCTTTATCATTATACTGTATATTAAACATATAAAAAGTCCATTTTTTAGCATGATATATATACAATATATATATAGGGTGTAGATCTCATACTAAAAAATAGTTTGTACTAAATAGGATGAATCTACACCATTCATCTCATAAAAATCAATAATTGATAATTATTTTTTTTTCAAAATTTTATATTTAATTAGTTTATATATAAATCATGCCTAATCAATTAAGAACGATTTATAAAGTGATTAAGCACGAACGAAAATTATGCTTCTTTTTTTTAATATTTAATATTTTAATCAGTCCATTAGTTGAGATTCATTCTTATTTAACACAAATTTTATACAATTGATTTTGATAATATAATTATAATGTTGACCCTATGTCAGCCATATATAGTGGCTACGTAGCATGAATCACACATGAAATGTATTAATGTAAAGAGGACAATGATATATAGAACATTATCTCCGACTCCAAATTAAAGCATGTGGATATATGTCGATTGAGTGGGATTCGTAAAGTCATGAAAGATATATATATATATATATATATGAATTATATTTCTTTCAATCATTCAAACACCAAATTAATAAACTAAGTTAACCAGATCGATCCTGAATTTTGTATAGGACTACCATAATTGCTACGAAATAAATTATTGTTTTGATTTGTTTTGGAAAAGTGAACTTAATTTTTTGATTGAATGGTATCTGCTATAAATATAATCAGAATTATATTGGATATATATATATATATATATAGCTAAGGTAAAGGGGTGTCTGCGCGCATGTGGTGAATGAATCAAAAAGTAGATAATCTGACAAAGTCAGTCGTCACACCCTAAAGCAAATTAAAAGGATAGACAACTAATTAATCTAAAGCTAATCTCGATCGATGAGTTTTTAAAAGCAGACAAATCTTGCTTTGATTTCTCGTTTCTCTAAGTTTCAACTTTTATTTCTAGACTAGATCTGCAATTAAAAGACAAATCTTCTTTTCATCAAGTTTCCAAATTTATCCTCAACTTTTAAATATAACAATTTAATTTTAATACTGATTATCCTACATGGACGTACATACATATATATATATATATAGAGAGAGTAGTGATCATATGTTATTCATTCTCTAGATGTTATATGAGACCAAATCTCAATCATTTATTTTATCAATCTAATGATTATTAAATTATGAATTAATTTTTATTTTTAATGTGTAAATATAAATTAAGGGTATATTAGGTAGATTGAGTAATTAATTTATATTATTCTTTTTTATAAATCAATCACACACGTTGTTTCTTATTTTTCCTTCTCTTATCATTTTTCTCTCTCCTCTATAATTCCTATAAAACTTTAAATAATCGTAACTTCTTCAATTTGAATTATTTTTTCACTTATTATATATCAAATTAAAGATAATTTAATTATCTTTCAAACGAAATCTCTATTGTATATGTTAGGAATAAGGTAACTGTAGCAAAATCAAATAATGTAATAGCTAAAACTAAATAATGTAACATAATAATAAGAATAATGTAATACTGTAATACTAATAAAGATAATTACAGATTGATGAATAAAGAGAACTATTTGTTTATTTTTTCGGCAAGAAACCAGACATTAATAATGTAATATACAATGAACACATAATGTACCAATCAGTCGATATGCAATGCATCATTCAGACAATACTTTTATCAACGTCATGCAACCGCAAAAAAATATGAATAATATAATATACAGTCAAATAATGTAATATACAATCAATACATAATGTACCACTCACTCAATATATAATGTATCATTCAGACAACTCTTTGATCTATATCATGCAACCATAAAAAATACATACATAAATAATGTACATACGGTTGAATAATCTATATAACATACTAAAGGAGTTCCAACTTTTCCCTCCAATTTTTTTGAAAAGCGTGAACATATTAAAAAAATATTTAATAAATTATTATTGTTTTTACAATTATTAAGTTATGATTAAAATATCTCAATATATATAATATATTTTGAGCAAGCTGATATAAAATGTGTTTTTGAAAGAATTATTAGATATTAATTTTATTTAAAATTTATTTCATAAAATTATATTCAATAATAATTTAGTTTTACAAGATTATTAAAAACATTGCATAAATGCAATTATTCAACAAATTAACTTTAGTATTTTTAAATTGCAAAAATTTGAAACAAAAGACTAAACAAATATGTTTGCAATGTAATTGAATATTAAGATTCTCATTTTATTATATTAATTTCAAAAGTCATATTATTTTCAAGAATTAATGCATTTTAATTTATAATATTTATTTTATTTTACAATATCTTAACATTTATAATTTTATATGTTAGACATTGAGTCGATAAATGAACTAACTTAAAAATTAAACTATAATTTTCGGTGTAAGATATTAAATTAAAAATATAGATAAATATTGTGAGTTAAATTATAATTTTGTAAACACTATGCCATGTTTGTAAAGTTGACAAATGTTAGGAGTGTAAATTCAAATACTTTTATTTTGAGTACAATTCTGAATAAATAATATATGTGGTGATAATTTATTAGACAAATTTAGTATTTTTGATAGATTTTTATACAATATGTAATTAGTATTATTTTAAGCGAACTATTATAATATATTCACTGAAATATAAGTTATTATTCAATAAAATATATAATATTATTACCATAATATTTTAAATTAGATTATTTAATTTATTTTGAAATAAAAACGGGTGTAAATCTAGTGTACTATAAAGCCGATACATAATGTACCACAACACATATTGTACCATTTAGGCAACACTTTGATCTATATACTGCAACGCAAAAAAACAGATATGAATAATGTAATACTCATGTGACACATAATGTATCACTCAGTTGATGCACAATGCACCATTCATGCAACAATTTGATCTATATCATGCAACCGAAAAAACAAACATGGATAATATAATACAAAGACGACACATAATGTAGCACTCGAACACCTTTTTTTATGTATAAAATGCAACCGCAATTGTGAAATCAAGATTTTTTCCAATTTTTATAAGAACAACATCGAACTTAGGTAAGTATACTATATCATTACATTATTCTCTATATTATGGTACATTATTTAGCTTTACCTATTACATTATTTAATTTTACTTCGATTATCTTATTCTGAACATATGTAATAGGGATTTCGTTTGAAAGATAATTAAATTATCTTTAATTTGATATATAGCATGTAAAAAAATAACTTAAATTGAATGAGTTATGATTATTTAAAATTTTATAAGAATAATAAAGGAGAGAGAATATTGGTGGGAGAGAGAAACAAGTAATAACGTAACATTGGGTTGGTTAATAAGAAATAATAATATAAGTTAATTACCTCATTACCCTTATTATATATTTAAATATTAAAATTTAAACTTAATCCTATCCATCCAAATTCAAATTGGAAGGTTGGATTTTAGTCTCATATAACATAGGAAAGCTAGGTAACCATATAATGCAATCCTATATATATATATATACATATATATATATATATATAGGGAGTGGATCACATACTAAAAATTAGTTTGTGCTAAATAGGAATGAATCTACACCATTGATCTAAAAAAATCAATGGTTGAGATTAAAACATTTCCCCAGATTTTGTGCTTTTTCGCTTTATAAATCGTGCTTAATCGAATTAAGCACGATTTATAAAGCAATTAAGCACGAACAAAAATTATGTTTAATTTTTTTAATTTTTATGCTTTAATCTCAACCATTGATGCTATCAATCCAATGGCTGAGATTCATTCCTATTTAGCACAAA
>JAPKLW010001121.1:51813-94449 GCA_026898455.1 Plectranthus barbatus
ATAGTACTGATCTTACAATAAAAGCTTTTCACATGCTAAATGAGAAAGAATATGAATCATTTATTTTGTTGATCCAATGGTTGTAATAATTCAGAATTTATGTCACGCCCCAGCCTCCACGAGAGGAGCCGGTCCACTGAGGCGAGACTAATGAAATATTAACTGAATATCAAACAAATCAACAACATAGAATGTAGACCAATTTCAACAAAGCCTGGTATCAACTAGTATCAGATCAACGAGAAAGAATAACACATACCAGACTAAACTATACATTCAGCGGATCAAAAGAGTATTGTCAGATCAAAAGAGTATTGCTTTCAGATATAAACAAAAGCGTACACAATACTCCTGTCATAATTTACAATGTGTACATAAAGACCGGTAACAGAGTGCGCAAAAGGATCATAGCAGAGAACATATATGAAGATATGTAATCTGAATTATATTACATTATTTACAGATAAAGGTTTAGCTCAGCTCAGCTGCCTCCATCTTCGCTCTACTCAACCTGCATGTTTAGAAATACACACAGGGCTAAGTACATTGTACCCAGTGGACACATTGCCAAATCGTACATATATAAGACTGACATGCCAACTCACACTGCAACACATGAGCTTTTACTTTAAAATGGACTCATATGCTACAAAACATTTCCTCGTAGCTGCGCAGTTTAATTCAACTGATACATTCACTATCTGTTTAAAGGGTGTGATCAGGAAGCAGGCCTACTTCCATGACCACGGTGTCCAGCCTATTTGGTAAGATCTTTCTCTCACCAGGTCTGGCACCAAGTGCACTAATCGCGGCTCTCGTAGAGTCATCGAGATCTGATCGTTCCTATTACCTTAACATTCGAAATGTTTAAGGCTCTGGCCGTATTCCCCGGCTCAGATTTCTACATACTCTCTGACCGCCTTTCCGGTTCAGAGGACAGATAGGAAATGCAGAAAATATTTAGGCATGCTCAATCATTTAAAACGAAACACATTTTCATTTTGTAAATAATTTAAAAACACATTTTTATTTGTAATAGGAAAGCCCACCTCTAATTTGCAGCTGGCTAGTTGATAACTGTGACTTGCTTAAAGTCTTTGATTCCCGTTACCTTCAATAATTGTGAATGTATCAATTCAAATCTATTCTATTAATCTTAATATTAATTATATATAACTGTTTCCTAAAAATCTCAATATATTGTTATTATGATTATGGTAGAAACCACCAATAATATTAAAACAAAACTCAAATTCCACTAATGATAATTATTATTAACGTAAAATTTATAAATTAATTAATGTTCTAAAGGAATAATAATTAGTAACCTATTATTTAAATCAATAAATGGGAATTAAATTTACTTCAGTCAAATTTAACCTAAGTCAAAATTTAAACAAATAAAATTATTATAAATAAGAGGATTGGAACCTCTCACCTATAGTACAATCTTATAGCTACTTCCAACTTATCCGTTCGTTCAAGTATGTTATATTGTGAAGCAGAATATCTTATCATCTATGTTCATGCTTATGCCACAGCTTAAAGGTTTAAATAAAATTGAATGCTTCCGATTTCCAACTTCCCCATTTGTAAAATCTATGGGCCACCAATGCACAATAATACTGGGCTAGACAAAAATACAGATTTTACATTTGGCTATATATACAAAAATTTGATCAAAATTCATAAGTTTATAGACCTATAGATTTGGTCTTGCGAACTAACAGAACCCATTCACTGCTCAAATACTACACCAAATATTTAGATTCAATTTAATTGTAGATAACTTATTTATAATAAGAATTCATTATAATCCACAGTTTAGATACATAAATAATTAGGACTAATTACCAACCTAATCTTACATAAATTATCACTTCTTTGCATACTTGTTTAAGTTGTATCATTTAATTTCTACAAACTGAGAGTAAACAGAAAATCATAAAATTGAGAATTTCATAGATACTAAAATTTAGATAAATAAAATAATAACCTCTTAGACAATTTCTTTCCCTTCTCTTTTAACTTTTCCCTATTTCCCCTTGTCGTCTTTTCCTTCCAGGTTTGGCAGCTTATGTCTTCTTCAATTCTCCTTTCCTTTCTCTTTAATTTTCTTTTTTTTTTTTTCTCTCGATTTCTATTTCCTCTCTGCCGATTTTCCTTATTTTTCTAGGTAAATTGTACTTAATGGATAAAATATTTTTATGTTATTATCGGATTACTTAATAGGATAATATTAAGCAAATTCCTCCTTTTTTTTTTTTTTTTTTTGCATGTATAACACTTGTCTCGTACATAATGATTCTCATCTCTTTGTTTTTAATTTTTCTTTCCACCATCACAATTATTATTGGTGTTCTCAATATCTAAAGTTTTATTATTATATTCATTTATATCAATTGATGTGCGCCTACTAATTCCACATTCCGAAGCGCAATTTGTGTGCTTGTATACAAGATTATATATATTGGTTGAGATACATTAATAATATATATATATATAAGTATTAGAAGGTTATTTCAATTTCTATTCCCAACAACTTGTTACACAACTATGAATAAATAAATACAAATTAATTAATTCTTATTGAGCTAAGAATCATAAAGCTAATATATATATCATTCTTTTATAATTAAATATTCTAACAATCATAATAAATTTACAATATCATAATGCATAAAAGATGTTTCTTTTAACTTAAAACTATAGGTTATTACATCTATCATGTATTTTGTACTTTTAATTACTATTAAATACTAATAAATAGTAAAATTTATAAATTAACATGAAACCTATATATTTAATTTGCAAGGTTATCACAATTTATTAAATAAATAAGGTAATTAGGGTATCTTAATAATTTAACCTTTATGTTTGAATAATTGTCTTCTATATCTTTAGATCTAAACATTATATCTCCTAATTTTTTCTTTCCTCCCATTATAATCAAACGATTATTTTTTTCTCGATTCAAATTTATTTTTTACGAATCATATACTCCCTCCGTCTCATTTTAATAGTCCTATTTCTCATTTTCGTCCGACCCACTTTAATAGTCTTGTTTCTAAAAAAGGTAACTTTTTCACACTCAACAATAAAATATTAATTCCACTCAACTCATTCTACACTCAAATGTCTTGGTTATTATGCCAAAAGCAAACGGGACTATTAATCTGGGACGGAGGGAGTATCAAATTAAACGTATTTTTACGACGATTTATATGATATCCATATTGAATATGTTAAATTTTTAAGATTCGCACGAAAATCTTAATTTTATATTTAGCTGGTATATGTTTTTCATTATATTTACGTTCAAGATAAAAAATGCATCAATTACACATAAAATGTTCCTAAATATTTGCATTTTTTTTTGCATCAAATGATGCATTCTTAAATTGAATAAGATGCATTTTTATTCTAAAGAATATGCATTTTTGTATTCATATTGAGTGTATTTTTTGCATTAATTGTGTTTTAGTTGTTGCTTGATTATTTTGTTGCTTGAATGCGTTTTAGTTATTGCTTGTTTGAATATCAATCATTGATTTTTTTAGACTAATGGACACGATTCATTCTTTTTTCTCACATTGAGATTTTTTTTACATGATCTCTTCTCTCTCTCTCTCTCTCTTTATATATATATATAGGGAGTGGATCACATACTAAAAAATAGTTTGTAATAAATAGAAATAAATCTATATGTCATCTAAAAAAATTAATGGTTGAGATTAAAATATTTTTCCATTTTTTTTGCTTTTTTGCTTTATAAATCATGCTTAATCGACTTAAGCATGATTTATAAAGCAATTAAGCACAACCGAAAATTATGCTTGATTTTTTAATCTTTGATGTTTTAATCTCAACCATTGATGCTATCAATCCAATGGCTGAGATTCATTCATATTTAGCACAAACTTTAATTTTAGCACTTGAGTGGATCTATATATATATATATATATATATAATTTATTTTTGTGCGTGTGTTGATTTTGGTGTTCTTTCTTAAAATGATTTGGTTCTACTACACTTCGTGTGATAGGGTTTTCCGCAATCGTAAATATTTTATTGATTGGTTTAAATAGAGAATGAAAGATACAAAAAGATGCATGAAAAGATAAACCCTAGTTTAAGATATGTAACTAAGAAACCCTAGATACAAGGAAATCTTAAAGTTATCATCCCCCCTCAAGCGAAAGCATCGAAGTCTGTGGAATAGCATCGATTATGAGCTTGGAACGGAAGAACTCGAACAACGTGTGCGGTAGGGCCTTCGTGAAAACATCGGCAAGTTGAAGATCAGTAGGAACGAACTCCGTGTCCAATTTACCCGATTGAACAAGTTCACGAACAAAATGGTAGTCGATGTCAATATGCTTGGCCCGTTTATGAGCAACTGGATTTTGGGTGAGAAAAATGGAGCTTTTGTTGTCACAGAAGAGCCGTGGTGGACGTGTAAGAGACACATGAAGCTCCTTGAGCAGCGTGGTGATCCAAATGATTTCAGCAGCAGTATTAGCCATCGCCCTGTATTCTGATTCACAGCTTGAGCGAGAGACAGTCGGTTGTTTCTTTGCACTCCAAGAGACTAAGTTACCTGCCAAGAAAATAGCATAACCATAAGTGGATCGCCGGGTGTCAGGACAGCGAGCCCAGTCCGCATCTGAGTAGGCAACGAGATCGCAAGGAGCATCTCGCGAGAAGAACAATCCGTGAGACAGTTCCCTTGACATATCGCAGAATTCTTTTGACAGCTTGAAGATGATCGAGAGTAGGGCGCTGAAGAAACTGACTGACCAAATTAACAGCAAATGCAATATCTGGACGAGTAATAGTAAGATATTGGAGAGCACCAACCAACGATCGATAATGGGTGACATTTTCATAAGCGAGACCATCTTGAGAAAGAGAGGTACCGGCTGGAAGAGGAGTGGCGACCGGTTTAGCGTCAAGTAAATCCGAGCGTTCCAGAATATCCTTAGCATACTTCGCTTGAGATAGAATGAGGCCAGCCGAAGTGTAGGTCACTTCCAATCCCAGAAAATAACTGAGAGTGCCCAAATCTGTGATAGCGAATTCCTTGCGCATGCGAGAAATAAATGATGAAATATAAGAAGGATTGTTACCGGTGAGGATAATATTGTCGACATAAACCAATAAATACAGGAGATGAGAGTCACGACGGAAAATGAAGAGTGACGTGTCTGCTTTACTGCATGAGAAACCAACTTTCAAGAGAAACGTACTCAATCGGTGAAACTAGGCACGAGGAGCTTGTTTAAGGCCGTATAAAGCTTTCTTGAGCAGGCAGACATGGTTCGGAAATCTGGAATCAACAAAACCAGGAGGTTGAGCCATATAAACAGGAACAGAGAGATTACTATTTAGAAAAGCGTTCTTGACGTCAAGCTGATGAAGAGGCCATGAATGGACAATGGAAAGAGATAAAATAATGCGAACTGTTGCAGCTTTGACAACTGGGCTGAAAGTATGAGAAAAGTCGATGCCGGGAATCTGAGAAAATCCTTGAGCAACCAAGCGAGCTTTGTGACGATCAATGGATCCGTCGGAGCGAAATTTGGTTCGAAAAACCCATTTGCATCCAACAATGTTGCAATCAGGAGGTGCAGGAACGAGCTCCCATGTTTGATTGCGATGAAGAGCGCTCATTTCTTCGGACATGGCAGCTAGCCAGAGAGGATTTTTGGAGGCAGACTTGAAGCCCTTTGGTTCAGTGGTAGAGAGAAGCGCAGTATGCAAATTGGTGGAGGCGTAGTATGCAAGGTGTCGAGGCTTGAATATTCCAGCACGGGCACGCGTGATCATGTGGTGACCGACTGGTTATTGCGGTGGTTCAGGCGGAACCGCTGGCGTAATAGGTTTAGGCGAGGGTGGAGCAGCTGCAGGTGAGGCAAGATCATCAACACAAATAGAACAAGGTTGTGAAGAACCTGAAGATGTGGAGGTAGCGCCCGGTGGCTGGGACGGCGAAGGAGAGGCCGAAGTCGAGGGAATAGCCGCCTGTGGTTCGAAGAAGGTGGAGACATCCAAGGTGGCGAGAGGGCTGGCGGAGGAGGAGTTTGCCATTGGAAAGCAAGATTCATCAAAGCGCGCATGGCGCGTAATGTAGATGCGCGAAGTAGTTGGTTCAAGACAACGATAGCCCTTATGCCGAGATGAATATCCAATAAATATGCAAGGCAAACTGCGAGCAGAGAATTTATTAGCAGCATAGTCACGTAAGCACGGGAAAACACGACAACCGAAGGGATGAAAATTCTCGAGGTTAGGAGAAACCCCAAATAAGAGCTCAAAAGGTGACGAGCCGCGAAGGACTACAGTCGGCAGCCGATTAATAATGTAAACAGCAGTAGAGAAAGCTTCCACCCACATATTTAAGGAGAGATTCGAATGAAATAAGAGAGCCAGACCAGTTTCAGTAATGTGCCTATGCTTTCTTTCTGCACGCCCGTTTTGTGACGGAGTGTAAGGACAAGACATAGTGTGTAGAATTCCCTTAGAGCGAAAAAAATCAGATACAACAGCGCTAATAAATTCACCACCTTTCATCACTCTGAAAAACTTTAATTTTTCGAGAAAATAAGTTCTCAACAAGGCATGTAAATGTTTGCAGAATTGAAAAGAAGTCCGACTTTTTCATTAAAGGAAAGAACCAAGTAAATCTGCTGAAGTCGTCAATGAAAATAACATAGTAGCGAAAAGAAGCAGTTGATTGAACAGGTGCAGGCCCCCATAAGTCACAGTGTATAATATCCAAAACATGCGAAGCACGCTTATCATTTAAGGTAAACGGTAAGCGAGAGCATTTAGCTTTTGACAAGGAATACAAGCAGTTGGTTTGGGTAGACAAGAAGTAACAGAAATGCGACCTTGTTTATTAAGTGAAGAAATAACATCAAAAGAAACATGTCCAAGGCGACTATGCCAAAGCTCAAATGAGGCTTTTAAAACATTGTTTTGCAATTTAGAAACAAAAGCAGGAACTACACGATCAAGTGCATAGAGACCTCCATTACGCCGACCGTTTGCAAGAACTTCCTTGGTGTGGCGATTCTGAATTTCAAAGAGATTATCAGAGAAGATAACATCAACCGGAAAGTCAGAAGTAAGTTTACTGACGGATAACAAATTCTTGGTTAAAGAGGGAACCACCAAAACATCCAATAAGTTTAAAGAATTTGAAACCCGAGAATAACCAATACGTGAGATAGGAAGAAGAGCACCGCTACCAACTATAACTCGATCAGAACCAGAATATGGTTTAGAACTGTCGAGGGCTGCAGCATCTGGTGTCATATGAGCTGAGGCACCAGTGTCAAGGTACCAATCAGAGGGCGATGCAGTGGACACAGTGCAACTTGTATTGAACGCCTCCGCAAGATTAGCAGTAGAAGACCGAGAGTATCTGTCTGGGCATGCATCGGCATAATGCCCGTTCTGACGACAAATCTGACAGTGCGGAGGGCGGCGAGTGTTCTTGCCATTGCCGCGGCGACGGCCATTGCCACGGGAGGAAGAGGAGTTGGAATTTTTGTCATTGGCACCGTTCGATGTAGACCTGCGGGGAAGGAGAAGAGTCCATAGAATCCTGAAACATGGAAAAACTCTCAGCTTTAGACAATAGATCTCGGAAAGAAGGCAAAGCTGTGAGAGCCATTTGAGCCACGGAAAAGGTGGCAAAGTCAGGTCCAAGTCCTCGAAGGAACCAGTGAGCCTTATCGGTATCATCAACCGGACGGCCGATGGCAGCCAACTGATCGCAAATAGACTTGAATTGTCGACCATATTCAGTGACTGTACGTGAGCCGCGTTTGATCAACTGAAGATCATCTTTCAAACGCAATTCACGCGTTTTGGATTTATTGGAGAAAGCCGCATCAAGTGCCAACCAGACGGCCCGAGAGGAGGTACAACCAACGGCTTCGGACATGGCCTCCTCGGACAAGGTCGAGAGGAGAAGGGAGAGGAGTTGCTGATCCTGCAAAACCCAGGCTGTGTAGTCGGGGTTCGGTTGCACGACGCGAGAAGGTGACGACAGCACCGTGGGCGGCGGCGGCGGGAAAGAGCCATCAACGTACTTCATCAAGTCCTGCGAGGTAAGGAGCGGCTGCAACTGGGAGCGCCATAGGAGATAGTTCGACGAGGACAATTTGATGGTAACCATATGAATTAATGTAGAAAGGGGGAGGGTGTCGGATGCCATGGGAGGGGCGGCCGACGAGAAAGAGAAAAGAGAGAAGGGAGGCGCGCGAGAGCCGTGAGGGGCGCGAGAGCCGTGAGGGAGGGTAGGATCGTGTTTAGGCTGATACCATGATAGGGTTTTCCGCAATCGTAAATATTTTATTGATTGGTTTAAATAGAGAATGAAAGATACAAAAAGATGCTTGAAAAGATAAACCCTAGTTTAAGATATGTAACTAAGAAACCCTAGATACAAGGAAATCTTAAAGTTATCATCGTGGTCATTGATAATACATTTTTACATTGCAATATAGGGGCGATGTAGAGGAAGAGATTACATGGTAGTATGAGGAGACACTATGCTAAGATGAAGACAATATCTAGCTTTGTCGATCAGAGGCTAACTACTTAGAATTTATCTTTACCAAATGTGCTTTTCACTTATACATTATTAATTTTTTTTTTGGCTTCCCCTCTTTGCTTAATTATTGCATGTGAAACTTGAAATAGTTAGTTTTAATTTCAAAGAAGGTGAATAGTGAATACCAAAGGACTTGAGACATATATGTATCTTTGATAAATAAATTTAAAATTATATTGTTTATCGAAAGCAAGAATTTCCATGCATGAATGTTGTGGCAATACCTTAGTCAAAGTTTTGAATATAAGGCATGGACATAATCTATTATAGTGGTATAAATAAGACTTAAATAAATAAATAAATATATGGATTGATTATAAATGGACAAACTTAACTCAGACAGAATCACATCAAAGATTTTAATTAATATTATGGACGTGGAAATAGCACAGGCATTTGCATGTTTGTATGGAGCCATTATTATGAGGCAAGAGGAATATTATAAAGTTTGCTTTGAATTTGATAATCAAGGTTTAATCACCAAACTCCAAAATAAAGAAATTCCAAGAAATTTGCTTGGTAGAATTATTGCTAACATTTTAGATACAGTTGATGAGCTTGATGATTTTAATTTATCATGGGAGTTTCGCACTCAAAATACTCTACCTCATAATGTTGCTAATTGGGTTAGGACTCAAAAAAGAAATCTTGTTTTGGATAATCTTGTGATGTTGTGCTTCCAATTTTTTTTTAGCTCATAGCTGACCGTTGTTAATGACATGATATTTGTTAAAAAAAAATAAAAAATTTGAGGAAGAAGTTGCTACACATTCTTTCTACTTGGATAGTAGTGATTGAGGATCTTTAAAATATAAAACGATTTCTTTAAATGCATTCTTTGAATTTTAAATTCATTAATTAGGTAAAACCTGCATCAATTAGATTTCAATAAAAAGGCGAATTAAATCGACTCAACTTCAATTCATTTAACCAGCGAAACCCAAGATTAGATTTTTCGGTTTCGCCGCCTTCGCTTATCGATACTCCCAGTGAAGGTGAAGATGGTGAGCAAGACTGAGGAGGAGCAACTGATTAGATTGGAGAACCAAGTGGACAACGGCGGCGGCGGCGCCTGGGAATACCTCTGCCTCGTCAGGAAGCTCAAGCTCCGCCGCTCTGACAAAGTCTTCAAGTACGGCTCCGCTATTCTGCGCGACCCCAAGAAGCGATCTGCTCTTGGCCCAGAAGGTCTGATCTTCTCTAACCGATCCAAGATCTGGATTTTTGGTTATGATTGAGCGTGCTTGTGTTGCGTCTTCTAAATTTAAGTTCTGAATTGTGGCTTTTGTTTTACTCTTTAGTTGTAAGTGGGCGAGGGTTATTGCAACGAAGATTTGAGGTTCTTAATTATCACACGGCTGACAATTGAGCGGGCTATTAGTTGACCAGAATTGTTGTGATGTGATATTTATCTGATTATAAGAGATGCGGTTTCTTAGGTTAGATAAGGTTTGCTTGCATTTTGGGTGAGTGGTTGCTGCTCTAAGATATGTGGTGCTCTCTGTTTATCTGGCATTGCTTGTGCACAAATTTAGGGTGCCAAAAGATTTGAGTGTGGTGTGACATTAGAATGAATAATGCTCGTAGGAAAGCGGAAACTGTTATGCTTCGAAAGGGGATAAATGACTTTGAAATGGCTGCAATATGGATCCTAAGAACATTAATTATTGAGTTCATATGGCCATGGATATTTCTTGTTTTAAGAGACAACAATGAGTTGATAATTAGCAACCCTTATTTATTTATTGATGAATTAACATTTTCTTTCCCATCTGATTAATGTAGAATGGACTTTATATGAGCAAGTAGCTATTGCTGCTATGGACTGCCAGCATCTTGATGTGGCAAAGGTAGATGTTTCTTTCTGAATAAAAAAACTCAACTCGTTTTCCTTTATATGTGCATGGGAATCAATTTTGTTCAGGACATTTTGGGTTGCTTATGCTTTGAGTTCATTTGTAGACATTTTCCATTTTTAATTTAGTTAATGAGAATTTTACTATGTCTGTGCTTGTAGAAGGGGTTGAGGGCATTAAGATCTAACACCAGAGAGATTGAAACCCTATCTTCTGTTTTCATTTGATTGCCCCTCCCCAACCCCAAAACACCATTGGAAACCCTCCCCATCCCTTCTCATAAGTTTCATGTCTGATCCTAATTGTTTGGTTTTGCTTGTGTCGTTTCATTAAAAGTATGTGAGGTCTTCACTTGATTTGTTAGATTTTATCAATTCATGTTTCCACGCATTATGTAATTACACTTAACCTGATATTCAGCATTATAGGTAAATCTCGCCAATCCTCTTCATTATTCAGTGGAATATGTCAGAACTAAATTTTGAAATAATTGTATTCATGCTCTACTTTCTCTTTCTCCTTAATTACTTGATTTCCCACCACGACACATTCATCCTCGGGTTTTTTCTTAACTATCATCATTTGCCAGCTGAATGGCCATTAGTCCTAATTCCTGTCTCCCACCTCTTCTCTCTTCGACATATCTGTAAGAAGTTGTAATTCTCATGTCCTTCACATCCTATAAAACACTAATCGATTGATTATTAGGTAGCAAAACCAAAATATGGTGTATTGTGTTTTGAACTTTTATTTTCTGGGTGGAGATTAGTATTTCATGTGAAGTTTTGTAGTGTGCGTTATGTGTCTACAAGAGAAAGCAATCAAAAAGTGAACAGGGTCATGGATCGGGACGTTGGTCGGAAGAAGAGAAGTGTGAAGTTATCTTAAGATTAGAAATTAAGCCAACTAATTAAATATGTTCATGGAGCCAGTTGTTTAATGGGTCAACCAATTTCCTTTTCTTTCTTGTATCTTCTCATTTTTCTAGCTTAGTATATTGCCCAATTTCAGTTGTTATTTGGATTGTATCTCTGCAACTATGGTCTCAAGGATTGAATGAATGGCATGCAAAAATTAAGACAAATTCTCCCCATGTCTCTCTCGCTCTCACAACCTTTTAAGTGCTATTCATTTCCTTTTCTTCTTCTCTGTTTTGTAACCCCCTGGCCCTAGGCCTCAACAAGCTTACCCAAGGTCGGCTATGTTACCTACTAAAAGGCCTTATCTGACTATTAGACTGACTGTTGACCCACAAACCAACAAAAGTCCTTAACATTTGGTATCTAGTGCCAACTCTCCTCGGCCATGGCAGAGGGCATCTCGTTCAAAGATTTGCAGGAAGCACAAAGTAAGTTAGAAATAGAAAATTTTAAAAGAGAGGTTGTAGAAAAAAAATTTGTTGGAGCAAATCATCTTATCAAAGGTTGAACTGATAAAAAAATGAAGGATCAAATCCCTAAGTCAAGCACTTAGATGAATGAGTAAGTTAACAATTATTTTTGAACAACTGCAGCTGTCCATTAATAATTAGGGAAAAGGAGTGTTAGAAGACGAGTCCATTTTGGGTGAACCACCATTCTAGCTTCGAAATGAGGGTGTCGAGGCCATTAATGGAGCCCCATACTCAACAGGCTTTCAGTCCCCTACTTGGACTAGATTTCCCAATGTTGGATGGCACCCACTCAGGACCTGGGATTATTAAGTGCAACAACTATTTTAAAATCACTCAAAACATACCTGATGACTAGAAAATAATTTCGGCTTCAATGCATGTCAAGGGCAGAGCTGCTAGTGGTACTACTCTTTCTTAGCCCAAAATCATGATGTCACTTGGAAAATTCAAAGAAGTCCTTCTTACCATATTTGAAGAGCTCAAGGAACCAAAATAGTTGATGATTTTAACAAGCTAAAGCTCACAGAGAGTAATGTTAAGTTTGTAGAGAAGTTTGAGGAATCAAGGGATTGTATGAGAATGGTACAGGGTGCTTTGTCTGAAGATTATTATATTGCCAGCTTTATGAGTAGCCTAACCCCTGAACTGAAGTTGGCAGTTAAGATGTTGAAGTCTACTACTCTACAGGAGTTTATTGATTTTGGGAAGGACCAACTGGATACTATAGTGGTTGTTACAAGAAAAGTCAAGAATGCTAATAAGACTATTAAGGGTTATGGAGGTCACAACTATGAAGAGCCTTTATGCATGTCTTAACACCTGTGGGAAAACCAAATGCTACATTTTCTCCACTAGAAATTGTTAGTTTTTTAGAAATGTCTCCTAGAAGCGAAAGGGGCCTATATTTTAATTATGATAAGAAATTCGCTCCTAGGCACATTTGCGAACCAAGAGTATATATGATTATGAAAGAGGAGCTAGAGTCATTATGGGTATTCTCCTTAAAGGAAGATGAAGGGATTGTAAGCATAGATAATGTGCTTATACAGGTCTAACTTTATACACTGAGTGGCTCATGTTGAATAGCCACCACGAGATTTGTGGGAAAAGGCTGGGTGAACATGATTTTCAAATTATGATTGATACTATTATGAGTTCATCAATGAAGATAGGTGGGAAAAAGGTAGGGATGCGTGCATAAAATTAGTAGCACTCTTATCTTTGAGTTCGTAAAACCTCAAGCCTATTGTATACCTTTTGAGTTATGCATTAAGTTGATCCACTCCACTGTTAGGGATGTGTGCTAGAAGATATACACCTTATTGCTCCACAGACGGCCGAATACTCACATATTACCAATTACCGCTCTACCACTAAACTTACCCCATTCTTAATCCTTTCTGGTTACCCTCCACCCCACCTATATGTGGTACCCCACATGGATGATCAAGAGGACATCAAACATTTCCTGTTAGGCAAAGAAGCCATGTTACGATAAATGAAAGGGAATCTCACCATGCTCAAATCCATATGAAGGCTTATGTGGATTTATCTCAGACCGAAAGAGAATTTTATGCCGGTGATTGCGTCGAACTCAAATGCCAATCTTATCAAAAGAATGTAGTTTCACGTGTTGGAGTTTGAAGCGAGAAACTGGCCAGGTAATTTCTAAATTAAGTCTATTGACGAAATCAAAAGTTCATCTTGTATTTCATGTTTCACTTCTCAAAAAATGTGCAAACTGACATTCTACATTTGCCTACTTAAGATGGCGTATTCGACTTGGTTTATATTTTTGTGAAATATTCCACGGTTGCGAGCAAGTATCTTGGTTTTTTGTTCAATGGGAAGATTCGGTAACAAATCTTACTTCGTGAGGGAGTACCAAGTTTCTTGCTCAAGTAATTCCTAACTTAAATCCTTGGGGCAAGTGTCGAATTAGGTAGGGGGAATGTTGTCAGCATTGAAAGGACTAGAATCAAAACGTTAAGTACAATAAGAGGTGAAACTCGAATGGAAAGAGTAGTATGATGATCGAGGTTCCTATTCTTCATCGAAATCAAATTGGTGGATACTCATGTGTAAAGACTCTGAAGGGCAAGCAAAAATTAAACAAGTTTTCCCCTTCTCTCTCTCTCTCTCTCTCGTCTTTCTCAGTGCTATTCATTTGCTTTTCTCCTTCTTTGTTCTTGTCTACTCTTATCACTATTACAATTAGAAAATTGCAACTAAACATAGATTTAAATCAATATTTGGGCTATATCACCATTGAGTTGCAACTCAGTTCATAACATTGTATTGTGTCAATCCAAAAAGAATCATGTGGTTTTCGAGTGTGTGCCATGTCGATTTTTGGGCTTACGAATTGGATCTGGATTTGTTTTATCACCCCTACCATTGCAGTTGTTTTTGTCCCTCTCCCATCCCAAGACAATAATGATAATGATGATGATAATAAAATAAATAATAATAATGACAAAAAGATGTTGATTAAATAAATAAAACAAAAGAGTTATACAACATAAAATTTATTTGTAATATATATGTTTTTCTTATTGATCCGTAACATATAGGCTTAACATTTATGTGGCAAGTGGCATATAGTGGCAGCCAGTAGTACCATTGTTACAACATGGTTTATGTTTTGTATGTCGAGTGAGCTTCTGCATCTAGATCTATGAGATTTATGAATTATTTATTATTTATGTGTTGCCGATTCTGCAGGAATGCATCAAGGCCTTGCACGGGAAATTTCGAGAGAGTAAACGAGTTGGTGAGTTTTAACTAGAATATTATTTATTTCGTTGCTAGTACAATTCACGTATTTGTGCTAAATAGGAATGAATCGCAGCCATTACATTGATAGCATCAACGGTTGAGATTAAAAAAAATAATGATTTAAACATAATTTTTTGCTATGTTTAATTGTTTTATCGGTTATGCTTAAGATCTTAAGCATGACTTATAAAACAATTAAGCATAAAATTTTGAAAAAAGTTTTAATCTTGACCATTGATTTTTAGAATTGAATGGTATAGGTTCATTCTTATTTAGCACAAACTCACTTTTAATACTGGAGCCACTCTCTCTACACACACACACACACACACACACACAATCTCTAACGGTGATCAATCTCGTTGAACTAATTTAACCTGAGGTTTTAACCTTTTCCTTGAGACCAGTTTATTTCTTTGCTGTCTGGATTGTCTTCTTAAGCTATAATATTCAATCTACACCAATGACCAAATTGATTCTTATGTACATTGCTTTTAATTGTCAACAACTTGGTTGACGTGTAGTAGTTAATGCTAGTGGACATGAATGTTTTGTCAGACTATGAGAAACTTAGCCACATGTTTTGTTCAGAATGTAGTGCTTGATTACTTTTTGAGGAAAGTATAAATACTCAGCCCACTCTTGGAACTTTTTTTTGTTTGTTGGTTGAGATTCAGCTACACTATTGAATAAGGAGGTGCTGTCCCCAATATTACTCGAACACCTGACCAGTTGGTCACAGACAAGCGCTCCGAGATTGGGAACCCACTAATTTTGGACTCTCTTGTTGTCATTGTTGGTTTTATATATCTTGCCATTGATATTATGCTAGCTCTCACATAACTGATTTATAATTGGTAGAAAGCATCCGAAGCCAACATTCTTTAGCATGATATCACCTGTAAGCCATACTTGATCGCAGGCCTTTCATTTTTCGCTGAGAACTGGTGTATGTCTATCACACATTTCAATGACTTGCATGGTGCTATTTTAGAACAGTGTACTTTTCCTGGCATACACTTTCTGTAAGAGCTATGGGATTTGTTGATGGCGTCTGGTTTGGCCGAATCTGTTTCTGAATTTGATACAATTTATTTTAGACATTTATTCAAATACAATGCATCAATTATGCTCAGATGAAAATTTGTTTGGACCCCCAGGATTTTCTGAAGCCACCTGATCTCAAGACTTTCAGAAAAATATAAGGACTCATAAGAGATTAATTGACTTTTCTGTTGAACTTTAGTATTCCTAGTTGGTGGTGGTCCTTATTCCTCTCTCATTCCCAGTTGGTGGTGACTGAATAATTTAAGTTGTTTGCCTCCTGTTCCTTTGTTCAATACTATTTTGCACCTGCAGGAAGGCTCGAAGCAATGTTGCTTGAAGCCAAAGGGCTATGGGCAGAGGCCGAAAAGGCCTATTCCAGCCTTCTAGAAGATAATCAATTAGATCAGGTAGGTCTTACTAAAACTTTATTTATGTCTTGTTTGTATTTATCAAAATGGAAGAGCCACTTGCATATCCAAGCATGATTTTATTATGAAATATTCAGGTCATACACAAAAGAAGGGTGGCAATGGCTAAGGCACAAGGGAATCTGTCAGGGGCAATTGAGTGGTTGAACAAGTATCTTGAAATGTACGAGAATCAAACATTACTGTTTCATGATCGATTTGAGAATTATCTGGTAATTTGATTGACTGTTATGTGGTTATCCAGATTCATGTCAGATGTTGATGCATGGAGAGAATTAGCAGAAATTTATGTTTCTCTACAAATGTGGGTATCTCTTTTACTGTCAGTTTCTTTACCTCATTGGGGCATAATTTATCTTCTAGATAAATTGTTGGGTAATAGAAAATTAATTCTATAATCAATCTCCTCTGTTGTTTCTTTTTCTATGACTAGGTATAAACAAGCTGCATTCTGTTATGAGGAGCTGCTCCTATCTCAGCCAACAATTCCGCTATACCACCTTGCTTATGCCGATGTAAGTAGCTTAGATGAACTCTTCTTATTCCTGTAACTGATATGAGTGGAAGGCTAAAACCAACTTTGTTGGATACAAAGATTTTATTGAGACATTGATGTTGAGTACTGTAGCGGTTAGTAGTGACTGAGCTATAGGAGGGGAATTGATTGATAACGAGTAACATTTATACGGGCAATGATATTTGATGTTTTAATCTATGCCATTTTCTTCGTTCCTAAGCTGCAAATGCAACTGTGACATCTAATGTAATCTGTTTCGGACTCGATCAGGTGCTCTATACAATTGGAGGAGCTGAAAATCTAAACGCAGCAAAGAAATATTATGCAGCAACAATAGATTTGACGGGTGGCAAGAATAGCCGGGCTCTTTTTGGCATATGCCTGGTCTCTCTCTCTCTCTCTCTCTCTCTATTTTGGTTATGGCTTATGGTTTTGAACTGTAATTTGTATCTTGTTCATTTGGATGGTGTTTTGTCAGTGTGCTTCAGCTATCGCACAGCTGGCGAGAGGACGCAACAAGGATGATAAAGACAACTCGGAACTGCATTCCCTCTCTGCTGCGGCACTGGAGAAAGCCTACAAGCAGCAATCCCCAAGCAAAGTTTCGGCGCTTACTTCCTTCTTCGGAAGCTTGAAAGTCTCATCATGATCATTGGTCATGGTCATGGTCATGGCTGCTGAAACCCAATACTGCTTCTTGGATTTTAACTGAATTATATGTATTCTTATTTGTGATTTGGCTCAATAAGCTTAGTATTTTTGGATGCAATTATCTTATGTTTGTTTAGTGGAGATTTTCTATTTCCCTCTGTCTTTATTCTTTTTCCAAGCAGTGATTCAGTGTGATATTGACGATATAGAGATTCATTATGCTTTTATAAATGTGGTTTAAATCCAACGACTTCGCTTCCTAGTCGTATGGTTTCCATTTGATAAAACGATATCAGGTCCTCAATAAATAAATCAAGAATTAGACGTGAATTAGTATATAATATATAGATAATAAATATAGGTAGGCATATGCACAACACAGCCGAAAAGCAGTTGCATACAAAAGCAAAACAAACCAAACCTTTATTTGGAATTAGAGGTAGAACTCAAATACATACAAACACAACAATCGAACACGGAATGGAAACTATTACATCAACCTTGTTCAAATGCAGACGAGACGAGACAATACGAGATCCATCGCCAAAGCCTCTCACTAAACTCCTTTCAAAGAAGCAACAACAAAATGTAACGCAGTTGCCATTTTGTTGTTACTGCTTTTTCCCTCTACATTACAACATTCTACTTCTCTCCTCAAAATACTGCCCTCCACGTTGACCTGAGTGCAAGATTTGGTTATACTCATCCATCAAAAAATGGGTATTAACAAGATTGTGTAGTTTTGAGCGCACCTCTAGAACATCTCCATAGGATGTACAAGAACTCCGTCGTCTGTCCAGTTCACATCTTTCCCTTCTTCTTTCCCAATCAACTGAAGAGGTTCATCTAGAGGTGGGGGGCTCTGAAGGAGACAAGAGTTGATTTTAGGAACCACGCTTCCAATTAATCTCGTGCATTGCATTGCATTAGAGGGAAAGGGATAGGTACCATGCAACGAATGAGAGGCCAGTTTATTCCTTTGAAGAAAGGGTGTTCCTTGATCTCATTAGCACCGCTATTTGATCCTAAACGGCTGGCCGGGTCTCGATTCAACAATGCATGAATCAACTGCCTTGCTGCAAGTGTTACCTGACATTGATCACCCGCAGCTAACCTTTTATCTCCCCCATACTCATGATTCAGCCCTTGTGACTATCAAGATGTATAATTTACCTGGATGCTACTTGGGAAGGTGAGATCTTTGTGAATAATATTGGCAAAGGTTTTCTGCCTGTTCTTTCCTCTGAACGGAGTACGCCCATAAATCATTTCATAGAGCAAAATACCTGAATAACAAGATTAAAATCAGAAATATAGCATTTGGAACTCAAATCATTAACTAAGATATTTCTCTGTTTCACTAATTACAAAACCTAAGCAATAATGTTCAGCTCCCAAAGTATACAATTGTCAGATGCAGGGGTTGTAGACATTTAGAATTCAAGCCCCTTCCAATTTATGGTGCAAATTCACTGTTAAAATGTACTCAAAAGTCCTGCATTTGATAAACTTACCAAGAGCCCACCAGTCGATGGCACTACTATGACCTTCACCAGTAATAATTTCCTACAATCAAGTCACCAAGAAGAAACACTTATAAGTGTATGGCAGTGAAACAGCGGAAATGTTTCTGTGAGATCATTAAGTGATAACAAATGGGAGAGTTTTGAACAAAAATGATTGACATACTGGTGCAATGTATTCTTCAGTTCCAACAAAAGAATTTGACTGTGTATTTGGTTCTGCAAAAAATATTGGAGGTGGTTGACTCCTTGATCTTCTTTTCTTCAATGGAGGTGGTTTAATAACCTGGAAGAGTATTCTCATCGTAAATAAAATATCAAACTTGATTTCCTCAACTGTAAAATATGATCACGCTCGATACTGAATGGATTTATAGTTACGAATGGTGCAATACAGTTCACAAGTCGAAAGAATAACTTCGCAAGAAGTTGGTCTTTCCTGAAACAAATTTCAAATCATTCAAGTAGAAAAGTGGATGTCACATACTTGAGGTTTACAAGCTGTTTTGAATGACAGATCAAAGTCAGCTAACACAATATGCCCATCTTTTTGAAGAAGAATATTTTCCGGCTTCAAGTCCCGGTAGATTATTCCTGAAATGAGTGAACATAGACAGACGGATCCACGTGATCTCATTGCTCAAATGTTTAAGCAGAAAATTGGACATGAAAGTGAATATTTCAAAAGCTGATATTACTAATAATTTAGACCTGTGAAATACCTAAACAATGAAGATATTCCAAGCCAATGACGACTTCAGCGGCATAAAACCTGTATAAAAATGACATAAGACATCTATTTGAAAGAACGAGACATAATGCATCAATGTCTCAGGAGAAGTATGTATATTTAATGTATTGATTTTATTTTACCACCATGGACTCTTTGAAAAAAAATAATTACTATTCATTATTACTTTTAGTGAAATGGTCTTAAATATTTAATGCACTTCTTACCTTCTCAAATTTGTCTATTTATAAATTAACACTTAAAATGTAAGATCGTTTATCATTTTAAACTTTATGGCTCACAATTTATAGTTATGGGAAACCTATGAATGCTGGTGGAATGCATCCAAACTAACATCAAAGCATTTCCTAAAACTCACCATCAGCCATATGCCTAGACACACTCGCATGCTAGTTGTTACCCATGGAATTGCTGTCCTCTCTCATTATAATTATATCTTTGGTTTTCAATGTGCGATTGAAGAATAAATGTGTAAGATAGTTCAGATATATTTTCATTGCAGCAACTAAAAAGGCCGCAAAGAAATGCAGTGTTATCTCAAACAGACTCATGTTGAATGCATTTGTTTCTGTAAATATAAAATGCCATGAAAAATAATTTTATTTTCTATAAACTTTTATCAAGTATAGCAAAATCACCTGGCTGAATCCTCTCTAAACATTTTCAATGGCTGTTTGTCAAGCAATGCAAATAACTCTCCTCCAGGAAAAAAATCTGTTATCAAGCAAACATGTGTAGGGGTCTGGAGACAAATTAATACCATGTCAGAACATGAATTGCATTAAGAAAGACAACCTTAAATGAAACAAGTGTACTAGTAATCTCAAAGTCATGTCAAACCAGATAAAACAATAAAAAAAAACATATCATGCTTTTCCAAAAATATTATCAAGATGAATTTTAATTTTTTTGTTCATTTTTGTTTTATAATGCACCCATCCTTCATTAACTCTGAATTAGGCAGCATTAGATCTGGAAGATCAAACGAGTAGTGCACTGAATAAAGTGCCTATATGTTTTCTGGTCAGCATCATGCACAACACAAGATCCTAAGATTATCATCATCATAAATGAAATGCCAATGTTTATATGAGCTATACACACTTGTGAACCCGGAAAAGATATTGCACTTTGCTTGAATATTCACCAGAATGTGCCAGTTATTCAACTATACTATATTCTGATCGCACAGATTGCAATATATATCCTTGTAACTTTGGTGCAATAACATAGCAGACTGAGTTGAAAAGTGAGGACCTGAAAAGAGCAGTACAGTGTGGGAAGAAATGGATGGTCCAGGTGCGAGATAATATCCCTTTCAATGCAAGCTCGATGAACCTGAAAACTTATTTGCTTCATCAATGTAGCTTTGAGAAAACCGAGAGAACTAACGTCCATTATGCACTGTTTACTGTGTAAATTGGTCTCGTTTCAAATGGCAAGTGGATTCTTAACAGAGTTGTGAGAGTTAATTTAATTCAATCCCAAAACATAATTGAACAAATCCAGCGGAGGAATATGTCCTGAAAGATGAAGGATTCAGCGTACCTTATTACGATTCAGCATCATGGATTTATCCATTGCTTTCATGGCAAACAATTGACCACTACCAATCAATTCTACCAAATGAACACTGCATATGATATTCATGATAAAACAGGTAAAATCATCTTGAGAAATAGACTTGTGCTTAGAGGACAAAACTTTTCTAGGATTAATAGCTTAAAATGCACAAGAAAGTATCAGTTAGGAAACGAACAGTTCATGGTGATACAAAAGTTGCATATAAGGAACAAATACTCTGAGAACAAGATTGCATGAAACATGCTCAGTTGCTCCCCCTTTTTAGTTCAATAATGCTTTGAAAGAATACATTACTTCAAATCTCTTGGATCAAATCTTTAAATACTTGTATTTTACGAATCTTCAAATAATTGTATTTTATGAATAATAGTGGCACTTGATTTTCTAAATAATAAGGTTAACTTGAATGCCATTACATCGTGCCACCACAAAGTAGTTTGTGCACCACAAGAAGCTCACAAGATTTAGATGGAATTGAGGCACACAAATGATATTGTGGACACATGTTAAAGAAACAAACATTTAATGCTCTATCGGCTAGATTCTACAGATATTTTTTACCATAACAAATGAACAAAAGAAACTCCTATGAAATAGAACTTCAAATTCCATTTTACTCTAATAAGACCCTTGTGGAACTAATTTATAAGCAATAGCATTATGATCTCCCTGTAATAAAGTGAGAATGTAGCTTTCTAAAAAAAATTATCCAGCAGCAAACAAAGATTTAGTAATGAGGATACCAAAGAGGCCGTGATGGGCTGAGCTGGATTACTTAGCAATAACTTTGGCTAGTCATATCCCACTAAAGTAAAAAAAAAAAAAAAAAACATGTTTGAACTTTTTAAATAGTTATATTTTTTCAGAGCTCCTAAAAAACAAAGGCACCTACACACAATGCTGTCACCAGTACCACAAATGACCACATGAAAATACTAATGGAATTCTAGTCATATGGGGCAATTACTTAGAAGTACATTTTGCGCTACAACCCTTCCTATCTGATAAAAAAGGATCTCATTATCCTGAACTGATCTTACCTGGGATAACAAATCCCAAGCTAGCAATTTAAATTACATGAGATGCTATAAGTAAGAATTTAGGATCATAAGAGACAAACATCAAGTGCCAAGTGAATGTGACTGAGGGACAGCTATTTGTGGTGATCAGGAAAATTCGACATTAACATAAAAAATGTGAAGTCAATATACCTGCCGGTATCTCCACATCCCAAAGGACGTATGGGCTTGAAGTGATTCAATCCAATCTTTTCACCATTCTCAGTAAACTACAACGGACAAAAGAAGTGAGAATATAAGATGCATGGTAGAATACAATAGCAAACTACTAAACTGATTCTCTTTTAACTAGTTGTACATATAGCCTCTTCAAATCTTGAAACACTGTTTTAATTTAGAAGAACCCAAACTTGATTACTTGAGGACTAATACTATTAAAGAATATTTCATTCGTGCAATACAAGTTTCCAGAATATATTTAAAATACTCAATATAATACCTTCTTTATTGCTGTCCATGCAACGCTATCCCTTTTGTGTGGTTTGGGGAACACAGGTTGAGAATGTATAGCCCATAGGTCCTCTGGTGTCTGAATGTGAAATTTGTTACTTTGCGTTAGACGAATGAGATTGATACCTCATACTTCCAAATTATTCCAAATTTGAGAACAGTCATAGATAGTCATAACAAGTAAAACCAGTTCTTTCATACTCTAAACCTTATTCCACACAGCCACAGCAAATCTAATTAATCAAGTTTGCTTTTCAACATGAAATCTGATGCTGATCAGGATAAAGAGGAAGGAATACCTTACCAAGTTGGCATCAGGAAGTTCTCGAACAGCTTCATCGACATTTTCTGCTGTAGCTTTAACCTGATAAAAGTTTCTTTTTTAGGTAAGCTGATGACAATTAATCCTGTGCTTGGATACAAATGAATATACGATGAGAAAAACACCAGAAATAAGCGAGCTGTTTTTAGTTGTTAGTCTTTGGAAGTGCAACTAAGCAGCAGCGAGTTCAATACCAGGTCCTAAATTCTCTTTCAAAAAAATTGTTTTAAAGTCCAATGGAACTTGTACCGTATAACACATATTTATCAACTAATCCTTCTGCCTTGGATATGATTGTGTCATAAACTAGATTAGCACCAGCATACATTGTCAAAGTCTCTTAACTCAGATAAACAAGACTATAACAAAAATTGTACCAACTTAGCGCTCTGTATCTCTGTCCTCTCAGAGAGGCGGTTCCTCAGAGGCTCCACATGATCACTTCCATCAAGTTGCACGCCAATAAAGTATTGTAGTTCACCCTAAAAATCCGGACGCAGATAATAAAAAACACAATTAGTAATCAATCAATTGGAAATGCTCCTTAGTTAATGTAAGAGGATGTCACCTTCTGATCCCGCATAGGTTGCAAATGAAATAAGTTCCAGAATTTCTTCCCTGAAATTTGTTTGTTATAAAAGAATCAATCAGTTCAAGATAAGATATTAAACATACAACATCCTTTTGCCTTGCATATGTAAGATATAAAAATGTACCACTCTTTGTGTAATTTATCAACTGAACAGTAACTTCTCTTTGTTCCCTGATGGCATCTCGTATCAACTGAACAGTAGCTTGGTCGGTTTCTGGTCCCTGCAGAAATCTGGAAATGTTTCGACCACATTAAGCTATGGTATTATTTTCTAAAACATTGGCAACATAATAAAATTAATGTAGAGAGGCAGCTGAAGTTTCATAAGATTTTCATAGAACAACATGCAACTAACACAATGAGATGCATTTACATCTCAATAAATAAACACAGTGTGATTCAAACTGTAATGATGCATAAGTGTGATTTATACCTGCAGTTCCTCCCCAAGATTTCTTCACGAGTGAACTCTGTTAGTTCAAGAAAGCTATCAGATGCAAATATCTGCAAGGGAATTAACATCATTGTTGTTTTTCTCATGCAACATATCTCATACTTGAAAGAAAGAGAAAATCAGTGTGATATACGAATAAAGCTAAATAGAAAAAGAGAAGACTGAAGTAATTCAAATGATCCATGGATATACTAACAACTTTGCCCAATCAAACTGAACATAATAAATACAAGACAATGTATAGTTTATCTTACAATAGGATTATCAGGAAGTCTAGGATCTGTTATCACAAAATTCTTCTCAATGCGCTCTAAAGTTGTTGCCAGGTCAATGCCCTGACGAATATCTCTTTCTCTTTCAGCTCTTTCCCAACTGTCTGTACGTTGTAAATCGTTCGTCATTAAGATCTCTGGCTCAATAGATGGCTGACTTTCAATCATTCCCGCACTACTTGAAGATCTCCCTTTGAGTCTGCACATGAATTCCCTAGTTAGATGCCTATGCCTAGTTGCAAATCCACATTCCACTATTATAATGTCATTACTCATTTTCCTTGTCGTCAAAGTTGAGCTTAGAAGCAAGTAGTAGCAGGTTATTTAGTTAAGCATGCTCACCCAAGAAATGAAACGCGTGCAGATTTTCTGGACTTGTTAGAGTCCTGACGAGAACCTGAACGAGATAAGCTACTTTTTCCTTCTAGTTCGGGGGTATGTCTCCCAGGGGTACTTTTATTTTCTATTTCAGCTGGTGCAGGAAGCATGTACTCTAGGTTCATCCCAGGACTCTGGGATTTGCGAGACTTTGGGTGCTTCACGGTTTGTACAACTTCTGTGATTGAACCTAAAGCCTCTTCCTTTTGTCGAGCTGAAGTAATCAATCAAGTAAGATCCGGAAGCAAGTTGGTCATGTGAAGAATTAACACACAATGCAGAACGGCTTACCATCATAACGAATTAATGACTTTGGCAATCCGTTTGGACGTAGAGCTTTATCATTCATTCCTTCTGTGTACTTGCTGACCTCAACCTGCATTCTGCCGAGAAACATGGCATGTGTCAGGCTGACAGAAAATAAGGGCTACCAAAATGATGTTTTGAATAACACATGATTAGTTGATCGTATTTAAACAATTTCTACGTGTTTTAAAATTGTAAATGGAAAAACTTTCAAGGCGGCAACTCTAAAGATGTATTCAGCAGATGAACTTAAATTAAGTTGTGTGACCTCTAGATATATTTTTCTAATTCTCAACACCACTCAAACTTGGAGCAGCAAAAGCATGTAGGTGGTTATGCAATTTAGTTATAGTCTTCAGCTATAGTGTACTTAGTAGAAGGGAAAAATAGTTCATTTTTTCACTACAATAATGTCATTTATTTACTTTGAGATGAAACAGATCAAGAAGCTTTCATGTCTATCAGAAGGTCCGCAAAACATTCAACGGCTCAGGTAAAAGTACAACTTAAATACAATAAAAATGAGTTTAAAACTAACATAAACCATTATTTTATGAGCTATTAGTATGAGTTTTTAAAGGAGTTATATAATGATTTTGCATCTTATATCTGAATGAGATAGCAGAGTTAACAGAGCATGCTATCATTCATCCGGAGAATAAAGGTTAGTTTCTACAGCAAGATTTGGTTATCCAAAGTACAGCCAAGGGTTTCGACTAGTTTGGAGGTATTTTTGGATCCATCAATGAGTGAAACATATATAAACTTTACCCAATAAATCTAATAGTTCTTCCTTTATCATCCTTGATTGGAGTGATTGTCAACAGATTCCAGAAGGGGGTGCCATCCTTCTTGTAGTTTAGAAGCCTCCCACAATAGCTTGTTCCATTTCTAGCCGCATTCCTGATTTTGTCTACCTCTTCCTGATCTGTTTCGGGGCCCTGCAGGAAGCGGCTGAAACAAAGAAATTCAAGCTCCTGACCTCTTTCCAAGTAAATGCCATATGTTTTATATAAAAATAACATAGAAACTAATGCATCAAACCCTCACCAATTTTTTCCAATAACCTCTTTTGAGGAGTAACCGGTCATGGTAAAAAAGCCACTGCTAGCATACACAATGGGGCAATCCGGCTTAGTTGCGTCAGAGACAACAAATGTCTGTTGCAGTGTAGCCAAAGCATCCCTTAGATCCTGCGACACCCTTGGAAGCTCAGATCCTACAGAAGATTCCTCGGATGTCCTTGTTGATCCAATAGCTCTCTCTGAGGAGCGCCTAGCTCCTTCTCCTTCACCAGGCCCAACAGGAACGGCGTGAAAGCTACCTTCACCCACATCTGTCCTAACCATAAGTCCCCACTCTGCAGTTCTTTCGGCTATGCTAGCCTCAGGTGCAATCACTTTTTCTGCCGTCTCCTCTTTTCCTTTCCTCTTGGAACTCTCATCCGACTCTTTATCACCGTCACCAGCACCAGCAGATGTGATCGGATGCTCGGACTGAAATGCCATCCATTTATTTCGAGTATGATCCCCAGACGATTCCCCTTGCATAGGAAGCACCTCCACATCACTACCTTTACTCCTAGTAACGTCAGGCACTCCATCACTTCGCTTCACTGATGGCTCAAACACATCTAAGGGTCTCCTCTCCATTTCCACTGCAAAAGCAATCAACCAGAAATCATGAATAATAAAGATAACACCTCTTTCCTTTTCTCCACAAATGCAAATCACAATCCATTCACGTTCAATAAACTCACAACACAACTTATTGAAGATAATGGAAGCAATTAAAGTAGGCAGTAGCATTGCATACAATAACAAATAACTAATTAAAAAAAAAACATACGTCGATCTCATCTCCGTTACCTTTACCAAAGAAGTGCAAAAGCAATCAACCAGAAATCATCACACTTCATTTTCTCTCCCAGTGCAATCAATCAAAACCAGTTATCATAATAATCAACCGACTCACAAACAAAAGTATTTAATAAACTTCTCCCTAATTTCAATAAACGGCATACAGAAGCAATTAAATTATGATTGCATGTACAATAAATAAATAACATTAGTTAGTTGGTTGAAGGTGGTTCATCTGGAGCAAGCATAAAATAATGATGAATGCAAAATAGTGATAAAAGGAGAAGGCGTATTACGGGTAGAGAAGAAGCAGAGTGGAAGAAGGAAGAGGGAGAGAGAAGCGAGAGAGTGGGAAATGGAGGAGTTGGCTTAGCGGAGAAGATAAGCGGAAAGATATGGTACACAGAATAGATATTGATGGCAGAAATGAGGCCGAATATAAATACTCCATATACGTGGCCATCGTCGGCACACCACTGGCTGTGTGCGTGTGTTCGTACCATCCTCAACTCATTATTTATTTCCGACGACTTGGCGCCCTCATTGCTTCAGTTAAAACCATGTGTAATCACCAGAATGCCCTCCACCTGTTCTTTCCATCCAACCCATTCTTGTGGACTCGTACACGTAAGTAGTCGTATTAATTAACAATTTAATTATCTGCTGCTGTTTAATTCGATTTCTTTCTGCGAAATAATAAGAATAAATCATTTTTAACGGACTAAAATGAAATAAATATTTTTTTGGCAAGAATAAATCAAAGGATGCAAACGGGGGGCATTTCAGGTAATGAGCATTTAAACAATGATGGCAGTTGGCTGTGAAAACAACCACCAGAATAAAAAAGGATGGGATTGAATGAATGACTTGCTGGATAAAAAAGAAAAATACAAATTTTCATTTCAATATCGTGATTTTTTGATGGTAACATTGTAGATAAATGTTTAGTAAAAAATGGTACATTAATAATATGAGGCTAAAAACATTGTGGTGGTACAGCTGAGGATAGACCTCCTGCCCCCATGTCCTACCTATAATCATAATAATGCCACTATATTTCACATCATCATAATCACAGACACAGTCAAAATCATGTGAATTTCTTTTTTTATTGATCAATTTTGATTTACTGTGTAGCTGAGAAACACAATTTAGCAGTCCCACAAGAAGAAGATGCCAAGTGAGTATGCCTAGCTATTGATGGAACTGATCATAGGTTAGTTAATCTGATATAATACTTATAAATGGCTTACAACTGATTTATTACTTTTTTGGGTATCATAATCAATCATTAATCAATGAGTGATGATTGCATCTGAATATTAAATTATACTCCCGGTTAAATTGTCCATATTTGATTGGATAGGATAATCAATGCATGTGAGTGATAGTGAGTAGTAGTGTGATGAATATTTTATAGATGAGCGTGAAAATTTTGCTACTTTTGAAAAGTGGACTAATATTGTAGGATAAATGAAAAATGAAATATGGACAATTTACTTGGGACGACGGAGGGAGTGTATTGACAATTATGTTTTTCCATTTTATAAATATAGGCATGCATATTTATAAAATGACATGTACTTGAAAATATTATTTGAGTTGCAGGAAGGAATTAAGTACTAGGTAGAGTTGTTGTTAAAAATTCTCCTAATGAGATGGGCTAACAATTGGGAAGAGACAGATAATTTGCAGTTGTGTTTGTGGTGGTTGGACTTTGATTCCATATATGTGGCTCTTGCTTTGCTCCATTTTGTCCCCCAACACCCGCCATAAATCCTTAAAATTTTTATTAAAATATATATCGTACATTTATTGTCAGCAATAAAATTCAATCATACATCTACTAAAATCAACAAGTGTAAATCAAACATTTATTTCTTTATTCTCAATTTAATTTTAAAAAATCTTAAAATATAATCATAAACTTTTTAAAATTACATTTCTTCTTCCAAAAAATAAATAGATTTATTCAAATTCATACCCGCCGCGGCCGCCACCATTTCTTCTTTCACCTGTTGCTTGATTTATAAATCGTTATGCAAATAGTAATATATTAACAAGCGATATTAATTTATTTTAAGATTATAATACATTGAAAATATTAATAATGGTCTAAACAAGCATTACTTAACAAAGCATGATGTACATGTTGGTGTTTATGGAATAAGGCGTACCTAAAATTGAAATTGAAATGCAATAAGAAGAATGAATTCAAATGCTGAAAGCGAGCTGCATCACCAAAGATAAGGTCTTTGGATGCTAAAGATATTGTTTTTTTCGTTGAGTATAATTATTGTTGCTTGGATACCAAAGGTATGGTCCCTTCTTTTATTGGACGTGTACTATCTCCATTTTATTAATGTGCTCTAATTCATTAGTTGGTTTATATAATATAATTCATCTTCTATTTGTGTTTCTTTGAGGTAATTTAATATCTATATATTTCTTAAACACTTAATTATTTGTAATGTGCATTGATGGAAAATAAGACTAAGTTTATTTTGTAGGAAAATATAATAAATATGTTGCTTCATATTTAATATTTGAAAATATTTCACATTTACATATTTGATATTAGGGTATTAAAAACTCCATCTATAATCAATGTAGACACATACTATTGGATATTGGGCTTGAATTGGCCGTTGGGCTGGGCGTCCAACATTAGTAATTTCTTTGATTTTAAACTAGCAACATTATTCAGATTTGTTGATTGATGCCAATTTGTGTGTATATTTTGAATTAATTGAAAAAACACAAAATAGAATATTTTAACTATGGATGGATGGATATGGTTTCTTATCCCCAACAAACATAATCAAGAATCATCATCCTCCTCAATCTCCCTCGCACACTTCCACTACTGAACATCATCACCCTTGTTCAACTCCAATGAACGCCCTTCCCTCTCTCTCCCGCCTCAAACTCTCCCCTACGCCGCCACTCTCCACCAACGCCACCGCCTTCCCACTACCATTCTCCTCTCAACCCCATCTCCGCCCTTCCACATTCACGCTCTCCGCTACCCTCCAGAGCCCACAGCCTGCCGCTCCTCCTCCGCCGCCCCAGCAAGAATTCGACGACTACGATGAAGACGAATCCTACGGCGAGGTAAGCCGAATCATCGGCAGCAGAGCTCTCGAGAACGGCCGCGGAATGGAGTACTTGATCGAGTGGAAAGACGAGCATGCCCCCACGTGGGTCCCCTCCGACTACATCGCCAAGGATGTGGTGGCGGAGTACGAGACGCCGTGGTGGACCGCGGCCAAGAAGGCCGACGCCGCCGCGCTTAAGCAGCTGATCGAATCCGGCGACGGGAGGGACATCGACGCCGTCGACCCCGACGGCCGCACCGCTCTACTCTTCGTCTCCGGTCTGGGATCGGAGCAGTGCGTGCAGTTGCTGGCGGAGGCGGGGGCGGACGTTAACCACCGCGACAACAGCGGTGGATTTACAGCGCTCCACATGGCGGCGGGCTACGTGAAGCCGGGAGTGGTGAAGGTGTTGTTAGAGTACGGAGCAGAGGTGGAGGTAGGGGATGATCGGGGGCGGACGCCGCTGCAGTTGGCAAAGGAGATATTGAAGTCGACGCCGCAGCTGCAGTTCGCGCGGCGGCTGGGGCTGGAGGGGGTGGTGGGGGCGTTGGAGGGGGCGGCGTATGAGTTTGCGGAGGTGGAGGAGATATTGGAGAGGAGGGGGAAAGGTGAGAAAGTGGAGTATCTGGTGAGGTGGAAGGATGGAGGGGAGAATGAGTGGGTGAAGGCGGCGTGGGTGGCGGAGGACATAGTGGGGGACTTCGAGGCGGGGCTGGAATACGCGGTGGCGGAAAGGGTGGTTGATCGGCGGGAAGGGGAGGGAGGGGAGGTGGAGTATTTGGTGAAGTGGGAAGATATAGAGGAGGCAACTTGGGAGCCCAAGGAGAACGTTGATCCTGATTTGATTAAGGCCTTCGAAAATTAATTTCAACTATAAAACAAAACAAAACAAAACAAAACAATCTGAGAGAGAGAGAGAGAGAGAGAGAGAGGATCATTTGTATTGTTAACTAGTATGACTGATATTTGGGAATGGATTTTTGTTTTATTTAACTATTATTACAACTCAATGTGTCTACCTATGTGATTGCGAGATCAGAATCAATGCCTTGCCTAGCCTAACCTTACCCTTACCTTTCTAGAATCAATGTATATGTATGGCTGATGAATAATTATTATATTGAAAGAAAAAACTAAAGGAATTGCAATTAGCCAGGCTAATTAATTGTTTAATTACGTGCCATTACCTTCACCGGGCTAATTAAAAATTGAATGTAGAATTCTTCGTTGCCACGCCGACCTTCTCGATCTTAATTAATTTTTCCCTTGCATTAGAAATTAGAAATGAATTCATTGTTTATTAGAAGCTTCTACTTAGAAAAAGAAAACCAGTTTCCCATTATTGACTTTTTTTTTGCACCAACTACTCATCCATCATATTCTTCGTCAATATTATAAAATTAATCAAACTGAGAATATATATATAACTTCAATTGATGGAAACCGATTACATATCGTTTAATTTAGTGATAATATAATAATAATATTATTAGAGGCACAGTTGATTAGATAAAACGCGGAATATCATTTATATATATTAAAATGATTACTTATGAAACGTAAAAGTTTGATATATTTGGATACATAGGCACGTTGCGTTGCGTCAACCAAGTAAAGTATAGTTATTATGTATTAATAAAACTATATATATAAAAGTAATGGGAAAATGAAAAGAATGAAGGAGATTAGTAAATTAATAGTGAGGCAGGTTTGAAATTTGGAATAGCAGAAGCTTCTGCGACTGCAAGAGAAAGAGTCAATATAGACACGCATTCAATTCAGTTCAATTGATTCATTCATTATACTATATATATAGATGCAAGTTAAACATTCCATGAAGGAAAACATCACAACTTATAATTAGCAATTATTAGTAAGTTGATTGACGGACAATGGGTGTCTCCATGAATTCATGTAGTGTAAGAGTTTTGGTGGCGGCGGTGGTGTTGCTGCCCATATTTGCAAGAGGTGATGATCATGATGTTCCGCCCAGTCTAGCTCCCTTTTACGGTATGTTCCTTCATTCATTCCTTGTTATATATCGTATGGTATGTGACTGAAATCTGAATTATTATATATGATGATAATGGTGATGGTGGTGGTGGTGGAATATATAGATGAAATATGCAAAGAGGTGCAATGTGGAAAAGGAAGATGCTCGGCAGCTCCGGGATCGGCTTTCAACTTCAAGTGCGAGTGTGATGAGGGGTGGAAGCGTACTCGCCTTGACGACTCCGAAGACAACTTAGAATTCCTCCCCTGCATCGTTCCCGATTGTCCGTCTTCTTCTTCACTAGCTAATATTAATTATTCTGTATTTATTATAATTTTGAATTGAATTGAATTGATTATCAACAACTCTGCATCTGCAGGTGATGTCGACTACTCGTGCATGCCAGCTCCCCCTCCACTCCCCCCAAATCCCTACAACCTTTCTGCCTTCGATCGTAAGTAAACACAGAGTATTACTTATTACTTAATTTACTAGTATTTCATTTTCATTCATTCTGATTAATTGATTGATTACACTTATGTATATACTAGCTTGCTATTGGGTCTACTGTGGAGAGGGCACCTGCCAAAAGAACTTAACAAGTACCCATACCTGCCAATGCAACTCTGGCTTCTCCAATCTCCTCAACATCTCTGCCTTCCCCTGCTATGCTGATTGTATGCTTTCATTCATATTCATTTTACATTTACAACATGCATCTAGGTATTCTCCAGCTATATCATTTTAATGGAGTATTATATATAGGTGCCATTGGCTCCAACTCTTGTGAAAGGCTTGGGATTAGATCTTCCTCCTCTACTTCCAATCCTTCTTCAAATGACAACAACCAAGGTGCTACTGCTACTGCTACTCCTATGCATTCACAATCTTCTCTTCTTTTTTTCAATTAATTAAGTCAAGTGTTGGATTGTTTTTAAATTAAGATTTGATTTTAAACATGTATGCATTGCAGCTACATCGTTATTCTCTCTGGGGAAGTTCAACTGGATGGCAGTCTTGCTTGCAATCACTGCTGTTGCCTTGTGGAAATAGTTCATAGACTTACTTGGTCATATATATATGTATTATATTCGTCTACACATTTTTCTATTTTTATTGATTTTAATTGGATTATTTATATATACCAGCTTATGTTATGCAGTCATCGTTGTTGTACAAAATAAATAAATGATACTACTTTTTTGTGTGAATTTTCTTACTCCCCTTTTCCATTTACTTTGATCCCTACTTTGAAGTTTTTAGGATATATGATAAAAACACATTAACTATGATCAAGAGCTCATGAGTTTGAGCTTTTCAAAAATATCGGAATATAAAAGTTAAATTAATGCATTACTATTAATAAAAATCTCAATTAAATTATAAACGTATAGATAATGAAATAGGTGGTACAAAATTCTTGGTGTTAAATAAGAATCATCTTGATAACAACCAATTATATATTAACATATATATACGCAACAATTTCCAAAATTGTCTCAACTTTTAATGAATACCTGATTTTGATGATTCAATAATTGTTTTAGGCTATGATTTCAGTACTTAAAAAAAAAGTCCCATCCTATATTTCAAAATCAGAAGTACAATGACACAACACCACACCATTTTGCTGCCTTCTCCTATTATATTTATTGCGCAATGAGTTTCATTCATCTTCAGTATATCAGACTCATCCAGCCACTTGGAACTTTGTCTAAGCAAAAGCTGTTTTAATACTGAAGCAATTGTCTGCTCTTTCCTTCATCTGCAACAGATCACAGTGATTACAAGACATATAACTAGATTTCTTCATAGAGAAAATGACAAAGTTATCACGCTAGCTGGGATTTCTGTTTCTACACAGGAGCATGATCAAAGAATTTCAGCTTTCACCACTGCAAAGAAATCGAATATAGTCGTCATTGTGACTTTCATGGGAACATGCATGGTAAACAATGAATGCAATTCAGTTTCCATGAACGATGTTGATCAAATGAATGCGAATATAGTTTTTTGTCACATCTTGTAGTAGGCTATATGAAAATACATTTTGATGCTCATGGTATCCCCAATAATTCAATCAAATCCATGAAATCACTAATTTTTAATCGAACGATTTAGGCTTACGGGTGCCAGAGACAAACTATTTTTTTTGGATAAAATGTTGGAATAAAGAATTCAACATTTGGGAAGGGATTTTCTGTTATTGAATTTGTGTGTATATTACAATGTACATGATTAGACTTATAATACAACTAAGCTAGGCTAATATAGGAAACTAATCAATCCCCACTAATTAGGGATCTTAACCTTAACCAAATCCTCCTAAATATACACCTTCCTTATTAACACTCCCCCTCAAGTTGTAAAGTTGGATCCCTGATTTGCAACTTGCCTAACACTTCTCCAAATGTTGTGAAGGATTTCCATTCACAGCTTTAGTTAGGATGTCTGCTAACTGATCTTCAGACCTGACAAACGGTAACTCGATTAGTCCTTCTTCAAGCTTCTCTTTTATGAAATGCCTATCGACCTCAATATGTTTTGTGCGATCATGTTGGACTGGGTTCTCAGAAATACTTATCGCCGCTCGATTGTCGCACATAAGCCTACACTTTCTGGTTGGAGGAAAACCAATCTCTGTAAGTAGTTTCCTTAACCAGAGTATCTCTGCTACTCCCCGTGCTACTCCCCTGAACTCAGCTTCTGCACTCGAAAGAGCAACCACTTTCTGCTTCTTACTCTTCCATGTCACCACATTTCCTACCACACGTGTAAAATACCCTGAGGTCGATCTTCTATCACTTGGGCTACCTGCCCAATCTGCGTCTGTATAGGCATCAATCTCTAAGTGCCCATTCTTCTGAAAAACGATTCCTTTCCCCGGACAGCTCTTCAAATACCTGCAAACTCTGAAAGCTGCCTCCATATGTGCCTTCTGCGGTCTGTGCATAAACTGACTAAGTATCCCCACTGCATATGCTATGCCAGGCCTCGTGTGAGCCAAATAGATTAACTTCCCCACTAGGTGCTGATACTGTAGCCTATCTGTATCTTCTGCCCCATCTACTATTCTTAGTCCATGATTTACTACCATGGGAGTGTCAGCTGGCTTACACTCCAACATTCCAGTCTCTGCAAGACAAAATACTTAAAACCATGATCAGTGTTTGGGGCAGGTCTCCATACATCGGAATGAACCAAGGAAAAAACTTTCTTAGACCTAGAACTTGAGATAGGGTAGGACTGTCTGTGATTCTTAGCTATTGAACAAGTATCGCAAGTAAACTGACAATTTTTAGGAAAAAATTGGGGAAATAACATCTGAAGGTACCCTATAGACGCATGACCTAGACGACGGTGCCACAACCACTGCTGGCGATTCACAGTCCCGTGAGCAAGCGCTGCGGTTCCTTGTTGAGCCACCTCGTCGACATAGTACAAGCCAAGTTCCTCAGTACCACGCCCAATCACCTTCCCCGAACGAATATCCTGTAATAAGCAAAAATTTGGAAACATTAGCAGCATACAGTTTAATTGTTTCGTAACTTGGCTAATAGATAACAATTTGCAAGACAAGCTCGGAATGTAAAGACAATTTTGCAACTTCATATTCGGGGTTACTGTCACAGTTCCTGCGCCTTGGACTTTCAACACACCCCCATTTGCATTTAGGATCCCATCTTTGGGAGCTCTCGTGAAATTCTCAAAATCTGAGCAATCATACGTCATGGTATAAGTCGCCCCACAGTCAAATATCCATCGTGATTTGGATAAGTCATGAGGTGAACCACTCTTGAGAACTGTACCTAAATAGGCGTGACCTTTGTTCCCTTCATTAGCACCCGTCGCCACAAAGCTTCTGTCTTCTTCTCCTTCACGGTCCGTCGCCTGGACTCCGCCACCGGCGGCGATCGCTGTCGTGCCCTGCGCAGAAGACACACGGTCACGTCTTCTGCTCCGCCATCCCTCCGGCCACCCAATCAACTCGTAGCAGCCATCCACCGTGTGTCCGGTGCATCGACAATGACTGCACTCCGGTGGACCCTTGTTGCCGGGGTTGGCTCCGACGCCACCACTAGCAGTTCCGCTTGAGACTGTTGGTTTGGGCGGCGGTCCGCCACTCCGTGCGTCTGTTCGTTTCCCTCGGCCAAAACCGGGCCTCCCTTGCCCCTGCTTTCCGGCGAACAAGCTGGCTCCTATACCTGTCCTAGACTCTCCCGCCGATGATGACTGCCGGCCCAAGATATCCGTCGATTTTCTTCTCGTCGGATGGTGGCATAAGCCTTTTCGACCGACGATAGTGGGTCCTCTTTCAGAAGATCTATCCTCTCCAGTTCATACTTATCGTCAACCCCGGCGAGGAATTGAAAGAGTTGGGTTTCATACCTGAGGTGATTGAAAGCAGTGATGTCTCGCTCACATGCCATCGGGTTTGGTTGCCGGAGTTCAATCTCTCTCCAGATTCTCTGCAGGTTACTGTAATATGTTTCAATACTGTCTTCCCCTTGTTTCATATTATTTGCTTTGGTCGTTAAATCGAAGATTTGTAGCCCGTCGCGGGCTTGGCTGTAGGTTGAATTAAGGGCGTCCCACAGTGTTCTTGCCGACGGGTATTCGGCAAAGAGAACTACCAAATCTGGCTCCATGTTATGCAATAGCCAAGTACAGACGATGAGATCCGTCTGTTCCCACTTGGCGTACGCCGGTGACTCTATTGCCGGCGGATCTCCGGTGAGATGGGTTAACTTTCCCCTTCCCCCAATTTCCATTTTCATGAGGCGAGACCATAGGGAGTAATTGTGTTGGTTTAATTTGATGTTGAGGGACACAGTTTGGTTTGACTGATGATGGCTAGGATTCGTATTTGTTTGTGTTATTTGCAGATTGCTGATTAAACTGGCTAATTGGCTTGCTAGGGAATCGCAGGGCTGTTGCGATCCCTTGCCGATATTGCTGCTGCTGTCATCGGCCATGGCCGAGGAAGGTATCGTTAGATGATGAGCTATAGAATACGATCAATGGATCGTTCCTGTTATTGAATTTGGGAAGGGATTTTCTGTTATTGAATTTGTGTGTATATTACAATGTACATGATTAGACTTATAATACAACTAAGCTAGGCTAATATAGGAAACTAATCAATCCCCACTAATTAGGGATCTTAACCTTAACCAAATCCTCCTAAATATACACCTTCCTTATTAACATAAAAAGCTGAGTTTTTTCTCAAATCTTATAGTAGGCTATATGAAAATACATTTTGATGCTCACGGTATCCCCAATAATTCGATAAAATTCATGAAATCACTAATTTTTAATCGACCGATTTAGGCTTACGGGTGTCGGAGATGAACTTATTTTTTGATAAAAAACTGAGTTTTTTGTCAAATCTTGTAGTCAACTAAATGAAAATATATTTGAATGCTCAAGCTATCCTCAGTTAATCAATCATATTCATGAAACCACTCATTTTTAATCGACCAATTAAGGTTTACAGGTGCCGGAGACGAATTTTTTTCGATAAAAAATCTGATTTGTTTTTTTTAAATCTTGTAGTCAGCTATATGAAAATACATTTGAATGCTCAAGCTATCCCAACTCCTCAATCATATTCATAAAATCAATCATTTTTAATCGATTGATTTAGGCTTACGGGTGCCGGAGAGTAAGAATCCAAATGACAATAAGTATTTATTAAATGAAGTAACGATTTAGTTAATAAAAATCATTCTCTTAGTAGTTTCCATCTCCTAAATTTTTATAAGTACATTCTAAAGAACCATTCTCTCGGTAACTCATAACCGAAAATTACTCATTACATGTATGTTTGTTGTACTATATATGTCTGTTGTACTAATAACATAAATGTGACGTACAATTTTCTTTTTACAAAAACACGACAATAGGTTCCCCAAGTGAAAAAAAGAAAGTTGAGCAACCAAGTAATTTTCTTTCCCCCAAGAATTCGGAGGGAACTTGGGATTTGGAAACTCGAATAGCTAACGCAAGCTCGTGACTAAATCAATAAGTTGTATATTGACAAGAAGTAGATCCTACATTGACATGTAAACAAATATACATGCATTCAAAGCAAGTTTGTTTGATGTTTCAATCTACCAAATACTCCCTCCATGTCCTCCCCACTTTTTCACCTCCCTGGAAATTGCTCGAATGACCTATTTTGTATTCAGAACTATCTCATCGACAAGAGCACCAATTTCATCCCTGACATAATAAACAACCAGATTATTGGTAAGCCAACACAGAAAAACTAAGACCAATATTTCTAGCTTGCTCATACAAATACACAGCTGTATTCATTTCAGAGATACAATGTTGAGACACTCACATTTGCTGGCCTATTTCTGCAGTTAGAGGGCTTACACCTACACGATGAGGTGCAAATGACACCTTCATTTCGGCATTCACATTTCTTAGTAAAGCAAGTAGACTTTGTGCTACAAAAACATGAATGTTCCTGCATAAAATATTAGATTTAAGAATAAAGGTCTTAACATATATATATTTTTTTAATTTTATAAAATAAAAAAGTAAAAGAAAAGGAAAAGGAAAAAAAATGCAAAGAGAATTCACAACAGATACCTCCTCCGACTCTGACAGCAAATCGATGGTGTTTGATATATCTCCAGAGCTCTTTTCATGAGACTCTCTCCCCAAAGGAGACTTCTGACAGAAGATTATTACAAATATGCTCAAAAATGAATTTTCATCTCTCCCAAATAAAAGTACAATTTCAAGAATTAAAATGACGTACAGGCGAAGGAACACCACGTGGAGTAGGTGCGGGCGATGTGGACATCTGACTAGATTTCATCTTCAGACAAAAGCATAACACAATCAATCAAATGATTAAACCAACAAATCAAATCCAAAACACACTTGACTTTGTATTCAATACTCAATCAATGTTCTAGTTTAATTCCTACTCTTTCAAAATTTGAAATAGTACAAACACTCTATAGGCTAGTGCAAGCTGGTACCTCTGCAAGCATCTTCTCCACCTTTGACAGTCGTGAACTTACATTACCAATACCCTGCATCATAACCCAAAATGCTCATAGCCATAACAAAACTCAATCAATCTATTTAATCACACTACTTTAATTCCTCCACTTATACAATTTGAAATAGAAGGATTTTAAACACTCTATACTTGTACAGGCAGATAAAGGTGTGAAAGTTACCTTCTCCAAATTTGAATATCGTAAAGTTAGAGTATTTATGGCATGTATCATTGAATGCATTGCTATCCTCTCATCTTCATCAACATTGAAAGGATTGTGGTGCTCGGACCTGACAAATAGCAAATGCAAAAGAATCTTTATCTAAGAAATAGCCATTTATATTATAGCTGCAATTGTACTTGGACATCAAGAGCTTTCAACGTCAATCATAAAAATACAAAAATAAGAGCTTTTATATCAAATCACCTGACTTTGCGGGCAGGTCTTGCACTTCCAGTGGCATTACCAAGCTCAGCTTCCAGTTCTTTTTTCTAAAATATAACAGAAAAATGGAGAATGACGACTTTAAAAACAGAAATGTGGGAAATAAGAATCTAATCTATTAAGAATCTGGAATTGGCATACCATTGTATCTCGCATTGTTCAAACAATATGGACCTCACATGATTCTTTCCTATCCAACGACAAAGCTCTACTGTCAGCCCTTTTGAAGAAGCACGGACATTCTGATTTCGATGATTAAGAAGTTCAGGAAGCATCTTCAATAATCTTTCTGGTGGTATTATCTTTGATCCAAATTCACTGATTAAGTATCCAAACAAATGTCATCATAATGCAGGATAATATAGACAAATGGCCCAGAAATGACAATCAAAATCAACTAACCCTATACCTTAATGCCTGGAACATGACATCTACAGCAAAGACAACAACTTTGGCAACTTTACTTTTAACTGCTTTCTCCATAGCATCCTACAAAGCACACATTGCTCACACCAATTAGGAATATCCAAATATAAATGCACCGTTACAAGACTGAGCAAATCAAGTCCTAACTAGTAGATAAAATTATCAGAAACCTTAAAGAGTAGATTTAGCAAAGCCAAAAAAATGTTATGGACACCAGAGTATTGCCGGAGGATTAGAGTTTGAATGTTGGTGGGGGACAGGGCCTTGCATCTTTACCTTGTTTATTTTATGTTGACCCTTTTGTTAGGCCTTTTCCCTAGTGATGTTTTGATATTAAAACACTACTAGTATAGCACTCGCGCGAGAATTATATTTCATTATAATTAGTTGATTGTTCTTTTTATGATTATTTGTTAAATTGTTTACTTATATTTTCATAAAAAGCATACTGATGAATTTATAAGATTTTAAGTAGAATTGCAGAACTATTTTTTCCTTAATTAGTATTCGTGATATTAAGTTTTCTGCCAACTAGCAGGTAGGGCAGAAGGGAAAAAACGAGAGGCTAATTTTCTGAAACAGAAAAGGTAGTGATAGAAGAGAAAATCGGTGATGAGCTTGAGGAGCCAGACACTGACGTGGAGAATGGAAGTTATGAGAATCTCGAGTTTCGACAACTATCTACTAGCTAGAGATAGAGTTAGAAAAGAAATTAAACCTCCATCATATTTAGAACTCATTATTGAAGAATTAGACCAGGACTCTCGTTTGACAGACCTGAAGATCATAGACGTATCGGGTGAAAATGGATTTATAAGAAGAAATCAAAATCTATAGCAGGAAATGTGTCTTTGAGGTTTAAGGCAAGGTTGGTGGCCAAAGGATATTCGCAGCTAGAAGGCATTGATTTTCAAGAAATATTTTCACCAGTCGTCAAACATTGTTCCATAAGAATTCTGTTAGCAATCACTTCACCAGAAAATTATGAGCTTCATCAAATATGTGAGGACAACTTTTTTACATGGAGAGTTGTAGGAAACCATCTATATGGAGCAGCCTCAAGGTTTTGTAAAATCAGATAATTTATATAAAGTCTGTTTAATCATAAAATCTTTATATGGGATGAAACAAATTCCACGCCAGTGGAATAGGAAATTTGATCAATGCATGAAACTGACTGGTTTTGAAAGATCCAAGTATGATAAGTGTGAAGAAAGTGTTTGATAAGTAGTCTGATTTTCTTGCCTATCTACGTGGATGAGTGGATGATATACTCATTGCTGGTAAATATTTGAGAGATATTGAAACGGTTAAAGGCGATTTGAAAGCTCAATTTGACACGAAGGATCTTGGTCAAGCAAACAGGATTCTATGTATGAATATTGTAAGAGATTGGCACATGGGAATTCTCAAGCTGGTGCAGACTGATTATGTTAAGAAGGTGCGTGAGAGGTTTCATATGAATGAAGGTAAAACACTCTCTATTCCTACCTCACAACATCTCAAACTCTCCAAGTTGCAGTCTCCACAAACAGAGAGAGGAGTCCACAGACACGAACAAAATTCCATATGCAAGCTTAGTAGAAGTTTAATGTACTCGATGATCTGCACCAGACCAGATTGTTGTGTACCTAATATTAATTTAGGCCCATATTGTGTAGGCCTTTTATGTTATGTTTACTCAGCCCAAAATGTTAATTGATATATTGTATTGTTTTGGAAAAGGAGAATTAAGAAAGAAAATATTCTAAAAAGTCTCTCTCTCCCTCCCGTTCTTCTATCTTTCTCTGCAAATCATCTCTATTTCTTCCATAATCTTCCCAATTTCTTCAACTATTAACAATGGAAAATCACCAAACAAGTGGGTTCCCAACATTTGGTATCAGAACCGTCGATCCTCAGAAGGCGGTTGTTGAGCTTGCTAGTCAGGAAGATGCAAGACTTTTGCTGCAAAGAGCTGTGGGATGCTTCCCCTTGCACGTTGAATTATGGCTGGCTCTTGCTAGATTTAAAACATATGAAAATGCGAATAAGGTATTGAATAAAACTATGGAGAAGCTCTTTGAGGAGCCGACTATCTGGATTACTGCAGCCAAGTTGGAAGAAGCTAATGGGAATACTGGAATGGTTGGAAAGATTATAGAAAGGGGTACTTGAGCTTTACAATGGGAAAACCTTGAAATGGATAGAGAAATGTGGATGAAAGAGGCAGAGGCAGCTGAAAGAGCTGGTTTTGTTGCTTCCTGTCAGGCTATAATCCAAAATACTATTGAGGTTGGTGTAGAAGAAGAAGATAGGAAGAGAACATGGGTTGCTGATGCAGAAGAGTGCAATAAGAGAGGTTATATTGCGACTGCAAGGACTATTTATGCCCATGCGCTTACTGTCTTTTTGACTAAAAAGGGCATATGGCTTAAAGCTGCTCAGCTTGAAAAGAGTCATGGCACTCAGGAGTCTTTGGATGCATTGCTGTGAAAGACTGTTACTTACATACCACATGCAGTTTTATGGCTAATTGTAGCCATGGAAAAGTCGCTTGCTGGGGATGTGCTTGCTGCTCTAGCAATTCTTCACGAAGTATATGCTGCAATTCCTAATTCTGAGGAGATTTGGCTAACTGAATTCAAGCTCGAATTTGAGAATCATGACCCAGAGAGAACAAGGATGCTTCTTGCGAAAGCTCGAGAAAACGGGAGGAACGGAGATAGTGTGGATGAAGTCTGCTATTGTTGTGAAAGAAATGGAAAATGCTGCAGAGAAGAGGAGGTTGTTGGAAGAGGG
>JAPKLW010001121.1:104449-117163 GCA_026898455.1 Plectranthus barbatus
GATTATAATCAACTATATATACATGAATATATTAAAACATACTAATTGTACATCAAAACATAAGAAAAACTAATCTATTAAAAAATGAAAATCAATCTAACAATACAAAAATAAGACGTGAAAAAAAAAAACTCAACAACAATTATGTAGAGAATGAAAGTGATGCTGAACAACATAGTGTTCGGAATTGCAATATACACATATATATAGTTAGGTAACGAAATCTACTCGCATATATATAATGACAAATTTAAAATTTATCTATTTTATTGCTTAATTATGGCTAATTAAGATTAATTCTTCATAATTTGCGTATAATTCCATACTTTGAATTCTTGCCATATTTAGTCTACCGTTTTAGTTACATGCTAAATTTAATACTCCCTCCGTCCCAGATTAATAGTCTCATTTGCTTTTGGCACAATAACCAAGGTATGTGAGTGTAGAATGAGTTGAGTGGAATTAATATTTTATTGTTGAGTGTGAAAAAGTTACCTTTTTTAGAAATGAGACTATTAAAGTGGGACGCACGAAAATGGGAAACGAGACTATTAAAATGGGACGGAGGGAGTAATAGTTTTCCTAAGTAATATATTTGTTCTTATTAATTTTGATTACATAATTCCATTTTTACCATATTAGTTCAATAGTAACAAACACTTTCCATGCTTAATAAGAAATAATTTTTTTAATGTATTTTGAGAGGAAAAAATAATTCTCAAGAGTATATGTAGATATATAAATATAGCTAACATATTTATTTATTTTTAAATATTATATATCAAGCAAATATATTATGTTACTCATTTATTTGATTGAAGAAAATAGTATATAAAGATATTTGTCTTCAATTACTTTTCTTGATGTTAATATGAAATAAATTTTTGATGTATACCTTAATTTTTGATGTTACATTGAATTATACTTATTTTTGTTTTCGTAATAAGAACTGTTAAAATAATCGAGGCAGTCAAACACCATTGTGGAATAGAGGATTTTACCCGATTTGAATTTGACTAACAAATTCACAGTTTCACTTAAACTTAATTGAGGTTTAATATTTTACTTATAAATCTACACAATAAATAAAATTAATATAATTTAATAATAAATTATGATAAAGTTGTAAACACGACGCGCAACGCGCAGGGGTCAATCTAGTAAAAAATCATATGAAAGAAACTCATTTATAGTATATTATATACTAAAATATAAATTAATAATGAAATTATTTACTTAATGTACACATAAATGAAAAAAAAATAATTGATTAACATCAAATATATGATCTGCCAAGAAAATAATTGATTTTTATTTTTAACAATTATACTATCAATAATTATTCTTCATTGCCTAATATATTAAATCAATTAATTGAGAATAATTTTGCTAAATTTTTCGTATAATAAAAATTTTCCATTCCGTTTTTCCTCTTTATTTTCATAGTAAAATTGATAATACTTTTTTTTATGATGAATATTGTTTTCGATTATTTATTAAAAATAATTTAAATTTAATTAATAAATTAACTATTTAAAATATAAAATGCATTTATAAATATTATTTTATATTTATATGTGTCAAGTAAATTAATTATTTGTATTTACTTATTACTTATTATGATTTTATAATTATCATATTTATTATTGATTAACTACCTAAAATAATATATTACTATAAATAGCTAGTGTGTTTTGGGGGGAAAACTATTTTTTAGAGGGGTTCTTCTTTTATATATATATATAGATTATATAGTAAGGCAAAAACTTACGTTAGGCACGCCTAAACGGTTTAGGCTGATTTTATCCTACCCAAATGGGTTCACCCATCTCAATTAGGGTATATTAAATGGGTTTGAATTGGGCGAATGGATAAAACCCGTCTAAACCATTTAGGCGTGCCTAACCTGAGACCTTCTCTAATATTATTTGATGGTTAGTTATTTAAGTAATTTAGAATTATAGATAATTAGAATTTTTATTAATTTTTTAAATATATTTTATTTTCTTATTTTATTAGGATTAGATTCCCTTGTCAAATTAGATACAATTTTCTAATTTGATTAGGACTATAAATTTATTTTCTCACTATATATAAATAGTGCTTGTCAAATCCATATTTCAACAAAGGAAGCATGAGAATAGGGTTAGAATATTAAATTGTTACGAAATTATATTACTCGTATCAAATTGGGTATTAAAAGTGGAGAAAATGGACACCGAACTTATATTTTGTTATTTTTTGTAATTGTAATTTAATTTTTTCCATGAATTTAATCCTAGGAGGCAAACGAAATCCATGTAATTGGAATCTTTAATTAAGACACTAAATAACAAATTTCAATCCTTAATGAATCATGTTTGCAAATAAACATTGATTATATATATATATATAAATGCAACATAATTGAGGCTGATGGTGATAAAAGCTTCATTCATTTTGTTGCGTAGAGGTCAATACTACCAATTTGAAACCGCGAAGTTGATTTTGCATCCCGAACTGCAAGAAATCTAAACCTGCAACACCGCCGCCAACCAATTATTGGAGATTAAATGTTAAATAAGAATAAATACGAGGCTTTGATTTGATGGATGATGAGAATTAAATTGACAACTATGCATATTAATTAATAGGGATGATTATTCAGCACAATATACTATCTAAACAAGCATACCATACTAATAAATCAAGCATAATATATAACATACTATCTAATCAAACATGCGTTAACGTTTTAACACAAAAAAAATTATTAGCACAACATCCGATCCGCTCCCTATAAAATGTACCTGAAGGCATTTGCCAAGAATGGTTGGGATTGGGATCCAAGTTGGAATGCTTTTCGGTGGAATCGGTTATCAAACTTTTGGGAAGTTTGCTTATCCAATATGCGCCAACTGGACCCTCCATCTTCACTTGCTTCAAGGATCCTATTATTATTCAGTTTTCATGAGCAGAAATCCAAATGATAAAATAAATAATAATATGATAATGATAATCATACTACCAGTCCATAGGATCTCTCTCAGGAGCATCGTTGGCTGACATCAATTCATAAGCAACTACTTCCTGCTTCCGCTTCTCCTCCATTACCTTATAAATGATCCAACAACCTACACCATCCATCCATACTCTTTCTTACAAACCAATCCTATCCTATCCTATTTATCTTGTTCAAATCAAATTCAAAGAAGAAGAAGAAAGAATTCTTCATATACCTGAAGCACCATTTGGTTCTTCCCACTTGGACAACCGTGTTCCATCAAATGCACATGTAGCCTGAAATATAATTCACATATTCGATTTCAGTTTAAGCATAGCATAACCTAGCCTGAAAGACTTAAGAAATTCCTACTTACTATTCCAAAGGGGAGCTCCTCACCACTCGCAAGTATGAAACCACAACATATTCTGTTCAACTTCACCAGTGGCCACGACACAGATTCCTTTTTCAACCTTTTACATTCACTTAAATTGTGGATCAAATCGTCCAGTGCATGGAACACAACCGGTAGCGCTAACGATGTTTTCACTGGATCCGAAGCTATGCATATATCAGTATCAGTATGCCCATCAACCCCAGCCTCACACTTCAATGACAGGGCTTCCAACAGCTGACCAAATGACGGAAGCATTTCACTGAACAATGAGTTGGATACAACACCGATCTTATATCTCCTCGTTTTGAAAGGTGAATTCTTCAGACCAACAAAAATCTTTCGAAGATTCTCAACAACCTCTATTGCTCTCGAACTATCACACCCTTGCTCCGCTAATTGATCAAGGAATGGAAGAAATGCATCGTAGATTTTTGTCACATGCTCATCCACACATTTGCGTACCGGACAAGATGAGGAACTTAGGGAACAATGTTCATCAGACCCAAATTCTGATCTCGCAATACGCCATTCTTTATTCCCACTTTGTCTTCCGGGAAGTGAGATTGATGCGTCATCGTTCGAAAGCAAGTTCCTCTCAATTTCTTCTTCTTCATTCCTGTCACGCTCATCAAGTTTTATGAGCATCTCAGAGCTTAAGCCCCTCCGTATTTCTCTTCTGATGTCGGATACGATACTGGCCAGAGCAGGCTCGGTTGTTATGACTCGTCTAGACAAAACCTGCAACATCAAGTCACTATATAAATATATGTCCAGATGGAGAATACCAGAATTGGGAATTTGATATAGTAGTACCTCATGCCACTTTTTAGTGTAGCGTTTAGTGACATCATGAACTCCATCTTTAGCTATAGCAATCACATAGTTCAATTTCTTTCCCCACCTTAATGGGAAAATACAGGTGCAAGAAAATATTGTGACAAAGATATTCATGTATGCTTAAAAATTGAAAAATATCTTATTAAAAGTATATTCACCCCTTCTCATATAGCAGTGGATTGTCATATATTCCTTCACAGGGATCTAGATGCATCCATCTGTATATGTTTGCCCAGGAACAGATCTTTTCATTGCTCGAACAGTATAGTAAGAGATTATACGATAAGAAACACCCTGAGACATGTTTTACCTTCCTAAATGAGGAGAGAAGCACTCTGTCCAAACATGATCTGTGAAGTCGATGATCTGGAAATCAGAAAGAACAATACAAACAACATCAAAGCAAAGTTGGAGTCAAATATCTAACAAAGAAGTTATTGATAAACACAAAGAGCCAGTAACTAAAACCACAGAGCCATGATTGAAAATATTAATATATCAGGAGACTCCGTTCCTTGTCGGAAATCAATCTATTCATTAGGGGTGTGCAAAAACCGGACCACACCTGAATTAACAGACCGAACCTAGTGAATTCAGTCGGTTGGGGGCGGTTACCAACACATTTCGGTCAGTTATCGGTTGAAATAAGCAAAACCGAATAGCATTTGGACTAGTGGTCATTTTTTGTTGTGTAAACCCAAAAATCAAACCGACCGACCGGATTACGCATCAATTGAGTACTGACTGTCTTAAAATCTGCTGTATCGAGCCCAGAGCAAAAAACATATCAAATTTGAGATTCTGATGTCAACTTCTTAGTAAAATAATCTTGGAATCTAATTCACTAAAAATGAATAATAAGTAAAAGTTAAGTCTAGCTCTTTAATTGCTACTTAAATCATTTACACTCAAAAGGAAAGTAGACTTGTTTAGAAGTCAATGATTGAATGTCAAGCCCAAAACAGGATAAGGGTTCCTGGAAGGGAATTTGAACTTACCAACCGAGAGTCGTAGCCAAACGCTCGACAATATAGTGTGAAGCAATTAGCCCACTCCCCACAGCGTCCCTTTCTTGTTTCAAGAAGCTGAACAGAAAATTTTATCAATACATTTCAGATTCAAAACTTCCTCAGGTTCATGAGATATAATACCTTCATCGGGTCATTGTATCTTGGAAAACGGGTTATACTTGAGCATGATTTGCAACTGCAGAAGTAAATAAATGTTACCATCTTGAGCTTTAAAGCCACCAGGAATTGTTTGTTACCAGCATTATCCACTAGTAAAGTATTGCTTCTTGCTGGAAGATTAAAAAAAAGACTGCCAGAATGTTTCAGGCATCTTCGGAAATAAACGATCATTATGGTTAGTTCCTTTTTCACACTAATGAAGCTTGGCTACACCTTATCAGACTACTCCCTCTGATGACATTTCAAATTTCAAGTGTATAGAAGATTATGTCAGGCCAATGCTGGTAACATGACAATTGCCAAGCAAACAATAAAACAGGGGAGTCTGTATCCATCAACCACAATCCTTTTTTAAAGAAGTTGATGGAGAACTTGCAAGTTTGAAGTAAAGAGGAGCTGCCTGAGGTAATCACTGATATCCCTTTGGGATGATAGATTCATGGTAAAAATACGAGGATTAAGAGAAATATTCTCTTTGGGGTTAAGAGAAATATTCTCAGAAATTTTAACCAATCAAAACACTGAATATGTTTTGTCCTACTTTTCCAAAATGATGTTTTATACCATTTCGGGATGTATGAGTACATTACTCTTCTTATTAATCATTAAGAGAAACAGGGTGAATTGAGATTGAGTCAAGCTTAAGTCATGAACTCAGCATCATGATGACTTGACATGAAATCATGTCATGAAAATGAAACAAACATCATGATTTGATGTCACCTAACCCTAACTCGTTATTAGTCACTGAATCATTGCCCATGAAACAAACATCATGATTTTGGTATTAAAGGTTATTGATAACAGGCATCAAAGAAACCACAGGATTCATAGAACTTTAACTCCATCCTTGACATTCACCTCCACTCTACTTAAAATATATAGTAACAAGATGAAAATGAAGCAAGGGTTTTAAGTAAGAGTAATGTAATAGCTTGATTTGCAGCACAGACTCATCTTTCAAAGAAAAACATGATAATCAATACAAGAAAAAAATAATAATAATGGAAGATACCGGTAAAGCTCCACTCGAGATGCTCCATGAAGTGATTCTGAATGAGTTGCAACTCCCATGCCCTGGTTAAACGTCTCATTGTTGCAACTGCTACAAGGTGGTGAGTTCACCCACCTAGAGCCATCAACGATGAGCATTGACCGAATTTCACATATTAGTTAGTATAGCTTGTTAGCTTAGTTGTTCTTGGACATATGAAGAAAGAGGCATAACAATTAGAGATGTGGGAATGAATATCTAACATGCAGTTTGTATGATAATCACCCTTTGCCAAAAGATTATTTCATTTTAAACAAATTTGAGACAACGGACCATCCTTTGTAGTAAAATGATGAGGCATCAGATCACAAATTGAGATGAGGGCATCAAACCAAAAACAATATCTCAGCTAGAAAATTGGAAGAGTATCAACTAACACTCCTCAAGTTCACTTGCTTTCCTACATTATACAGCAATTATCAAAGTTTATCTCCAAAAAATTAAAAGAAAACTATCTTCGCTGTATATGAAACCTTATTTCAAGATATTTATGTCAGCACATATACAAATGGGGTCATAGCATAACATGCAAATGAAAATACGCCACAGAATACCACAATACTTGCTCGCAGGATTAGTAAATAGTTATTAATGAATAAAAGTGAACCAATATAGTGACCTGAATGATTGCTTGAACCAGAAGAGCAATTGCAACAGGAATGCATGATCAAGTTCATCTTTGGTTGGTTTGAGATTTCCCTCCTACATTAAAGTAGTTAAATATGAAAATCACACAAGTCATGACAGTAACACAATAGTAGGAAGAAGATTACTAATATCTAAAGCAAACCCAAAGAAAATTTTCACCATCATTTAATGATGGCATTAGTATAAAGCCTCATCGTTGGAGAAAAAATCTAAAATATTTCGTTCATTACTCATCTGTACAATGACGGGATTTAGTTATCATTATTTGGCATGGAGGGATTTTTTTACAATTGTTACTAGGTAAGAACTATGAGGAGAATAGTTCTACATTAAGCATATAGTTACTATCAGCATCCCTTCTGTGCTAAATTCTCTAACGCACCTGTGGAGTCTTTGAGCTTTACTTTTATTCGATGTCTCTACAATCAGTTTTTATTTCAATCACCTACAACTTCTGCAATTACAAATAATATCTTATTGAATAACCATCTCATCCAAAATTCAGAAATCTTAGCCAAGAGACATAATAACACATCTCCTAGAGCAACCTTAATGTGAGATTCAGGCCTTTCTGGTCTTGACACTATACATATTCAGCAAACACCATCCTAAGACACTAGGGATGAGAGACATTAACATTTGCATCTCGCTGACGAAAACCAACAATCACATAAAATTATACAAGTCTATCTCAAGATGAACCTTGTGCTTTCTTGACGGACTGAGATAAATGATCTTTGATATCCAGCAATACAATTTTTGTCATAATCCTACCAAATTAGGTAAACACTTTTCTCCTAAAAGGAATCTTTCACTTGCAACTCTGATGCAATATCACTAATTCTGTACCATAACAATTTGTACCCAAACTATAAAATCCTAGTCTTGTGTCACTCTAGGAAAAACAGTAAGGCTGGAAAAAGCTGAACTTACACCACTCTTTTCATGGATGAGAATTATGTCAAAACAATTGAAATGACAATGAGTATTCAGCATTTGATCATGATCGAAAAGTATACAAACATTACTCCTTTGTTTGGATTTCGAATTCAATGGATTTGGGAAATTTCAATGAAGTAGTTGTTCTCCCACCCCATTCACCAAAAAAAGAAGACAAAATACTTCCCCTTTATCTCAGTTTTGGTAGATAATTATACAGTTCAGGCATGGAGGTTAAATATAGAAGTTGTTACCCTAGCCAGTGCTACTGCTGCTTTTTCCTCAAGCTTGTCCATGGGTACTGTCTTTCGAGCTTTCTCCTGTCGCTGTGGATCTTCATACTGCACCAAAATTATGCCCACAAATAACAATTGTTTTCATTTTTCACATTATTAAAATATAAAACTTTTATGAACTATATTGATTGAATCCAAAGAAACAAGCAATTCATATAACTACTTCAAATCCCTGTCCCAACATCTTGGACAATAGAGTAATCAAGAAAAGCACCTCATCTATCCTCCACTTGGATATCAAAGATATAAAACAGAATGAAGAACCAAATTACAAAAATGAAAAAATAATTACCATCAGAACTTGACTAATATAAGGCCGAATCCTCTGCTCAACTTGCTCTCTGTTTTCACTTGTGACAAACTGTTGCATCATTAGTGCTTCTTCTTCTGCCTATAAGAGTCGCAACATCCGTAACAGATTTTCCAACAGAGAAGATAAAGATAACAATGTCATGTGTCTCCCACACCCAACATAATGAAAGTCAAATAAGAATCCTTCCCTAAGACAGAAGTGAAACTACTATATGGACTCAAATCCTTACCAAACTCTACTTTTATACATTTTTAGTTTTCTCTTAAACCATATGTGAAACATTAGCTAAAAGTCGGCATTATATCTAAAATAAATTGTTTCCAATTAAAATATACAAAGTAAAACAAATAACCCAACTTAGAAGAAAGATATAAAGAGAAAAGTAAAATCTTATAACATCAGATTCTGTTTACTGTTTATGCATTAACAAAAACAATCATTCTCAAGCAATTAAATGCTCTAAACGACAAAAATAAAATAAAATATTGGAACGTCAGTGCTGAAGAACCAAGCTTTCCGGTTAAGTAAAAAAATACATTGGTGCAAAATAATAGCTTAAAAAAGGCTCAACATTTTCAGGGGGTCACACTTTAGACTAGATATAGAATAACAGAAATGCAAAGAAGCAGTCTAAAATCAACAAAAAAAAAGAACCTGCAGCCTTCTAGCAAATTCTTCATCAGATGACATGACATCAGGTACAGGTGTTTCCAATTGCTGCAATTTTTCATCGTCATCAATTGCGATCAACCGCAATTTATCAGAAATCAATTCAAGATCAGAATCATCCGACATCATAATATTGCCATCACCTCCCAATATCTGAAGATACAAGCAGACAGACAAATTCAGGACAGCCTCTATCTACTTATGTACCCACATACACACACAACCTGCGCAAGTACACTTTATGACAGGATTAATAGCCAAAATATTCACCAACTTTTACAAAGTTGCAAAATCAAACACAAACTTTCAAACGTTGACACAAAGACATGACCTTTTGATGTAGCAAATAGACTCACACAACATTTTCCCATGATCGACAATCAATAATGTAAGCATATTACGTTCTCTTCCAATAAGGTTTTCTTCTTGTTGATGAAAGCGACAATAAGAACTCATAGCCACCCCAAATTGTTGATAAATGGAAAATACTAAGCGCATCCATTTTGTTACAAATTTCAAGGTTGGGCCTTTACTGCAACGATGGAAAATACTAAGCGCGTCCATTTTGTTACAAATTTCAAGGTTGGGCCTTTACTGCAACGTCAGAAAGTTCGTGTTTAATTTGCAACTTCATCAAAGTCCATGGTTGTTCGGAAAATTAACCCTTTGTTTTATGGAATGGCTGAAATCATACGGTGCCCACTTCTGGTGTAACGCTAATCACATCCTATACCAGAAAAATCCACAAATGGCTGATGTGTACCAAAACCTTGTAGCAGAACTGTAACCAAAAAATTGCTAGTTCGTGTCTGCAATTAAAATTCCCAATGCCGAGCAGAACACAAAAAAGTTTCCTAGTAGTTCCGAATAAGATCAAGAATTCAATATCGCCAATGACGGAATCAAAGGTACAAACACAGACCACTAAATACAAAATTGAAAATTACAACATCAATCAACGGAGTTGAAGGGAAAAAAGGTAAGACCTTTTGCTGATCGGGAGGGATGGAGGTGAGAGAGAAGAGCTGGAACTTGAGCACCTGAAGCACAGCAAAAAAGGGAGCGCAGAATCGTGTGAGAAAGGCGAAATTGGAGAAGAGAGAGAGAAGGGGAGAGAGAATTGAAGAAGACTTCAAAGCCATCGTCAGTGTCGTAGTCGAGGTCGAAGGAGGAGCCGGCGTGTTCAACAACAAATTTGCGGGCCACCATTATTCACCGATTCTTTTCTTTCTTCTGTGTGCGAAATCGCAATGTGTGCAGGCTACGCCTACGGCAATAAGGTAAGGTCAAGCCCGTTTGAGTCAACTCGCATGGAAAATCAAAATCTTGCCAAAAAATAATGAAAATTATGAATGAATTAATTACAAAAGACGACATCAGCAATACAAGGTGTACGTATATTAATACATATTGTGTATATTTATGTAGAAATACAAAAATGGAAGAAGCTGAATGAATGAAAGAAAATGGAGTAGATGAATATGATGATGGTCACAAAATGCGAAAGAATCCACACCTCACCCAACCTCAAATTAATTATACATAAGACTTCGATATTCATGTTAGAATATGAATATTGTTGTTAAAAAATCAAATTCTAGAAATTGGAATTGTATTGCAAAATTGAAATTCCCATATAAACGCGGCACGCGGTTTTCCTTTCTATTTTCTCGCCCCATTTCTTCTTCAATCGTCATCTCTCTCTCTACATACACGACTACTAAGTCTACAACTTTCCAAATCAATCTAATGGCGGAAGTAGGACTGACGTTCTTTGACGGAACCCACCTCTCGCACTTGGACGTTTCGCCGCCGCCCTGTACTCACATCACTGGCGCAGACCTGCTGGAGCTCGCTGAAACCACTGCATCACAAGCCCTTTTCGGTTTTGTATTGCCCGAATCTCTCAAAGCTCCCGTTCTCCACCGGATCGGCGTCTTTGAAATCAACGGATTCCATTCCAAACAGCTCGCGTACTCCGATGCCTGTGAAACTCTTCGAAATTACATTTCTGCTATTGCCGATCAACTCAAAGGTGAGTCTTGATCATTCAATGCGCGCCGATTGAAATGTTGACATTGTTTTTTAATTTTTGTGAAATTTCATTATTAGCGATCAACTGGTTTTTTGGGTTACAAATTTTAACATATACTTGTTGAGAAAGGTTAAGTTTGAATTTTCAGTTGTTTGCACGTATTTGGATCTGTTTGAATTCAGATGATCCTATCGCTGCGACAATATTGGACGGAAAGTCTCTTCATATGTTTTTGGAAGATGAAGATGATTTCGCGATGCTAGCGGAGAATCTTTTCACTGATTTAGATGTTGAAGATAGAGGAAAAATTAGTAAAGATGAGATACAGAGTGCTCTTACTCGAATGGGAATCGAATCGGGTGTTCCTCCTGTATCAGGTAATGCAAATATATGAAGTATTTGGAAGTTGTTCAAGAGAATGCAACTGCAACATATATATTGCCCAGTTCTTCTGCTTTTTATGATACTGAATGCCCAAACATTATAGTGAAAAGCTTATTTATTTTTTATTAATTGGCTATGATATGATTTTCTATTCGATTTCAGGATTTTGAAAATCTCCACTCAAACTAAAAAACATCGTACTGTTTTTGTTGCTCCTTTTGTTTGTTTGTCTCAAAACTTCAAAAGCCATGAAATGCAGAATAGTTTGATAAGATTTATGCTATATCAGTCTGGAGCTGTTTAGGGGGATATAATTAGTAATAACAATAATAAAAAAGGATATGATTCTGATGCTAATGCTATATAGTTATTACTAAATTAGTGGCTGATTTAATATATGTTAGCATTTTCAAGTACTTGGTTGAGAGTTAGCATTCAGGAATCTGCTGAAATGGTGATCATGTTGAAACAGAATTTCCTGAGTTAAAAGATATCCTGAAGAAACATGGAGCAGCTGGAAAAGAGGAGCTGGGACAGGCACAATTTGCTCAACTACTTCAGCCTGTGCTACAAGAACTGGCCGATTGTCTTGCAAAAACACCTGTTGTTATTGCTCTTCCAAACATCAAACTAGCCAATGGTTCTAAGCTTAAAAAGGTATGCTGGTTCATTTGCTTCAATTTCGGGACACTTTTAGCAATGACAATGTGCTGTTATATTAAAGAAAATACTTGACATTCGATTACTGCTAAATGCTGATGTTGGGGTAGTTGCAATATTCATGCTAGCTACAAAGGTTTCCTGAAGGCCAGAAGGAGTTACTATTGTTGGCAAGGGATAATAATGATATAACATATGGATAGTAAGTAATAGTATTAGATAGCTATGAAACAAATGTAATTAATACTTCAAATGCCATTGAAAAATGTGAAATTGAGTGTTATGCTTACCAATGGTGCAGCTTCTGGG
>JAPKLW010001121.1:127163-258410 GCA_026898455.1 Plectranthus barbatus
GAATAACTTACTTAATGTTATTTATAATAACTAATTAGTAACTAAAAAGTTAATAAATCCATTAAACGAGGATTTAAGATTAACAGATATGTAAGTAGGACCTACCTACTAACACAAGAAAAATGTAAGCAGACTTACTGAGGCAATAATTATTTATAATAATAATACATAGATCTTTTGCCTGAAGTAAACAGGCCATAAAATGAAATACATACTAGTACTAGAATTAGGTAGGAATCTTAGTTCCGCATGTTTATGAATATATGAAGGCAAGAATGAGTCTTTTATCCATTCAACAAATATACAAAATCTTACATATATATATATATATTACAGCCGAGGGCCGCAATTGCAGACACTCTCGCTGTTGATGAGATTCGTCACTCAAGGATGCTTCTGCTCATGATGCTCCAAGCTGCGCACAGAGACGGTCTGTCCCATTGCAGCAGAGGCGTTCGGCCCTACATTCTCCACCACCAAATCATTATGGTTAGTCAAGTGGTTATTAGACATGGAATGGTAATAATGTTGTGTTGTATCATCTCGTAATGCTACACCAGCTTCTGCTGATGTTTCAGGGCTGCCTAAGAAGGATGGCACGCCTATTTCAGACATAGAATGGAATAGTTTGTTCAAGCCAGTTACTCTTTTCACACTTTCCTCCGCCATTTTCACCTGTCAAGACAAGAAAACACGTCATAAGATTCGAGCGCAATAACATCCAAACGCTTTTATGCAAAAGACAGGTTGACCTCATTTAAGAATTATTCAGCTAAGTTCATTTAACAGGCTGCAAAGATGCAAAATTCAACATCTTACATAATAGAGTGGACTAATCCTACCAAAAAGCACATACGAGGGTCAAGTATTGAATTACTGCAACATAAATCCATTGATTGGGCACTTCCATTTTAATTAACAAAGTTCTTTAGTGATTCAAGGAAATTAGACAGACTACCGTAGCTCTACAGCATATAAAATGTTTTTAACTTACCTTTGCTCTCAAGGTCTCAACGTCTGCTTTTAGAACTCTATTGTCAACAGCTGATTCGTTGTACTTCTGGTTTATGTCCGTGAGGCGCTTGAGCAATGATGAATTTTCTACTCTTAATTGAGAGACCTGTGGACAAGCATGACCAAGATATAATTTGTGGAAGACGCAATGAAATGACATGAGCTTATACCTGCGTCTCACGCTCAGTCAAATGGGCCTGCTTTCTTCTTCTTGAGCGCCGAGCGGATTCTCTATTTGAGAGCATTCTGAAAGATACTAGATTTATTAGACGCATCACACGTTTGAAAACAAGATATAACATAACTTCTTAGAAACTATAGTTTTTTTTAGCATACAGACTGATAAAGTTTTATTCTTTAAGCAATCGAAAAGGCTTCATAATTGAGGTATTTATATGATAAGAGCTTACTGGCTTGTGAATACACATAAATGATCAAAAATAGGGTTTATGATGATTCTGTTGTTACAGCATACATGTAGAATGTGCCTTAAAAAATCATATGCTTTCTTCAAATCGATACGAGTATACCACATGGTTGAATCCTATTGGCTGCTGGGACAGAGTAGTTTTGACATTCGACAGTACATTGTTTAGAAAATACATAGCTAAAACCATGAGTGGTATTCTCAATATCAAACCATTAAAGAGAATAAAAAGCACGGCCTCAACCTCTAAATTTTCATATGTTCAAATACAGATGAGTATATCATGCGTGGGATAGCATATTTTAACACAATGACATATACAGTCCAATGAAATGGACTAGTTTATGGTATGTTATTATCTAAACAGTCCAATGAAATGGACAATACAGGAATAGGTTCAAGTAATTTCTGACTGGAAAGAGGACTCAGAACTCGGAAGTCAGTAGTACAAAGAGACCCTCAACAAATAAAACAGAAGCCCACTTGTTTTCCACATGAATTTACTGACAAGATTACCATAGTTGTGATGAATAAATACAGGAACTGGAAGAACTAAAGAATACCTTCTCATGCGTTTTGTGTCAGCAGGGTCCATATTCTGAGTATCCTCAGTTTCTCCTTCAGCTTCATCATCATCGGACTGATCCCCAGAAGAGCCACTTGTAGTGGACCTCACTTGAGCCACTGATTTCCTTGAAATTGCAGGAAGGGGCAGTGCACCAACTGTTCCACCAAAATCCTTGACTTGCGTCTTTGACGATTCCTTTCCATTTGCTAGACACAACACAACAATGATTATGTTACATTAAGTTCACTTTCAAGTATTTAATCAATTCCCCTAAATAAATAGTATGAGAGAAAATTCATCTAATTATTATTTCTCCAAAGTTTCTATATAATCATCTTTTGCATGAATATGATGGTTCCAATTTCAGGAAGGATGACATTTGATTTGATTATTTAGCATGACAATCTTCATGTAGATAATTAACAGCCAATGCAGCCAATAACAAAAGCTAAAAAACTGTAAAAAAAAGTAATAAGAGTGATAACCTCTGTCATGAATAGAAATGTATGAGTTTCATTCATATTCTTATGCCTTAAAAATACTTTCTCCTAGCCAATGACAACAGGTGGATCCATCATGAATCTGTCCCCGACCCTTGTGCATTATAACCATTCGTACTTTTCTATGGCGTAAAAGAGATATGCTCATAGCGTGCTTATTTATTGAAATAGGCACATTAACAAGCATAATGGGCAACAAAATAGGAAGTAATAGATAAAACTATTTTAACTAACTCAAGGAACCATTCTACAACGCCGCCATCATTTCATTCATGGACATAGCCTGAAAACTAGGCAGATACGGGATAGGACTGATACCAGTGTGTCTATTTCCCGCTTTTCCCTATTTTCATTGCATATCTTATCAACTCATGCTTCAAAAATTGATAATTTCAGTTTAAACATGCATCAACTCGTGGGCATTCCCAATCCCAACTTCAAGATATTTCATTTTCATGGGAAGGAACTAAATCCATAATCACTAAGAAGCACCGTATGCATAACATTGAATAACCTGGACCAGACGACGAATTCGACACCAGGGAGCCAGCGTCAGCAGCCGTTGAAGCAGCAGACTCGACAGCCTTGCCATTACTTGCCTAACGATAAATAAGCAATACACACGCGTAAAGAAGCCATGAATTCATTGTCGCACGCTCGACTCATGAAGAAACCTAAACAATCTAATAAAAGAAAGCACGAAAACGAAAATCTAAAGGTACAAAAGCTAAAGCACGAGGTACAACTAAAAAAGAAATTACCCGAGTCAAAGCGACGGCGGCGCACGCCAACTCGAGGCGGCTTTTAAGAAATGCCTGACACTCCTGGGGATCGACGGGGATCGGGTGGTTATCGTTGCGATGTGGTTTGATCTTAACGATGTCATCGGTTGGGAAGGTGGACTCCTGTAAGAAGCGCTGGAGAGCCCACTCCGATGAGCTGCGGTTGATCCCGGAGGAGGAGGGCTGGTCCACGTCAGCATCGGAGTGGAGGGGAATGGGCGGAGACCAGAATCCGTCAGAAATATCGTCCATTGAGAATACTCTGTCCATCTTTCTCTCTCTCTCAATCTCTGCAACTGCGTGGAGTAATTAGGAAACAAAGAGGGTGGCTGGTGGGTGAATTATTTACCTTTAAATTAAATTAAATGGAATTTTGATTTTGTAAAAATTAGGACTAATCTAGGGACAATCTAACGAATTAGGAATACTCCCTTGTCCCTAACAACCCTATATAAAGTTTTTACTTAATTCAATTAGGAAGTTATTGAGTAATATTTTAGCTTTATTCTCTAATAATTTAATTTGATACATTATAGGAAAACAATAATTTAAGTAAAATCAATCGAATTAATTTATAGATATTTCCCTAAAATATATAGATTAATTATAAGGAAACAATAATTAAAGTAAAAATAATCTAATTGATTTATAAATATTACCTAAAATTTATTGATTAATCATAGGAAAAAACCAATCAAATGAATTTCTAATTGATTTATATATACTCCCCTAAAATATATAGATTAATATTAGGATTTAATTTGCGTACAATATAGAATTATAATTACAATTATTATTTATTTGTATTAAAATAATAATTAAAAAAAAAAAAGCATTTGTTATAATTATGCTTCACACATATCGTTAGTTGTAGATAGTTAATTACATTTATAGAGTAGTACTCATTATCCATAAAGTTCAAATTTTAATATAGGAACATAACTATATAAGTTGGAGTCGAATACAAAATAATTGAATAATTTGTACACTAATTAACTAAAATGAATTTAATTCAATTTAAATTATTAACTACCAAATATTATTAGAATTTTACCATGGGATTGTTTTGTCTAATATTGGCGTAATTATTTTAAAAAATATTTTCAGTTTTTTGGAGGTTGAAATGTTGTCTCTAATGTCTGTCTACCCTTAGCAAATGTTAATATAACCACAATTTTGTTCATGTCCGTGAGCACAAGTTTTACTGCTCATCAACCGAACATCATATTTATACAGAAACACCAATAAATCTAGATCAGAAATATTGAAAATTGAAACTGGAAATACAATCTAATAACGTTACGTATCTGCTGAATGAATGTTCTATTTAACCACTTGTGGACTAGCTCTTTTCCAACAGTCCCATTATCATCATTTTATTTCATCTCATTAAACAGACATAGGAGTAGTTGCCAGAAACCTAAAACTTGAGCCCCGAATGGATGGCAACTACTCCTCCAACAAGGTTTTCATACTCAACCTTCTGAAACCCAGCTCCCGCAATCATTTTCCCAAATTCCTCCTGCAGTCCAGACAATGTCACAATACAATAAATGGGGCTCTTGTAGGTATGAGGATTAATAGAAGCATTATCAAAATTATTGCACAAAGAAGGCCTTGGTGGCAAAACACGAGCTTGGTTTGAAGTGCAAACCTGAATGTAGGTGTGCATATCACGACACGAGGGTTGATAAATAATATGCAGTAAGAAAAATGCTTCACTAATTTTATCAGTAACATATTAATAATGCCTTTTGATGGACCCAAAGAACTAAAATGCGTGCATGCACAAACAAATTCATGAGATCAGATAAATGTATTTTTTATTTAAATTTCAGCATATACTATAGAGGGCATAATACCTGTTTGGGGAAACGGCGAATACTCTCTACCAGATACTGATAAGATTCACGATCACCTGCAACCAGCTCTCCTACTGCTGGGATGACTGCAAAGGAGTAATAGTCATACCTGAAGGATGAATATAGATCAGTAAGTGCGTAGCAAAGAATCTAACATAAAACCAGTAGAACCGAGAACCTATGACTAACAAGCATTAATTTTAAATATCAAAACTTGACACTTTAAACCTAATCCATAAGTGAAGCAGAGTAAGAATGAATCATCTGGTCCAATTTCTTTGACCAGTAAACTTACACAGGACTAGTGATTGCCAGGAAGAAAATTCAAATAACACATTGCACACAATAAAAATATCAATGTCAAGATGCAATTCCAGTGAACTATCACACACAATACCACGTACACTATCAACTGATAGCAACCAGCAAAATATCGATACATCTGGGTACAAGGGACAAGAGCTTAAGATTGCTGAAGATTTGACTATATTAATGTTTGAGAGTATAACACTACATAATATATAAAATGTAGCATATAGTATGAGTGGGACAGAGGATATACGGAACATTTGCAACACTTACAAGTCTTTAAAAATTGGAAGTTCCACATGGCTGAGCTCAAGGCAGAGGAATCTTCCCCCTGGTTTAAGCACCCTTGGAAATACAATAAACACTAGTTAGAATATTAAAAGTTGCTTCAGTTATGAAGAAAACCTAAAACAGGGAACCGAAAATTAGGATAGTCAATTAACCAAGCAATATCACATGTTCAAATGTCAAAACCATTGGTTTCTCAAATACTAATCAGGAAATAATACAAATCCAACCCTTATAGAATTATAAAATAAATGAATAGTCGATACCAAAAAAAAAAAAAAAATCATATCAAAGAAAAAAAGAAAAATGTAGAATCAGAAGGTTACCTATAAGCTTCTGCAAGAGCTTTTTCTATGTGTGTTACATTCCTTATTCCAAATGCAATTGTATAGCCATCCATTGTATCATCTCCAAATTTTAATTGTTCCGCATCTCCTTCAACCCAAATGAGAGATTTGTCCCCTCCAAGACCTGACAGCATTAAAGAAAACAAATATTCCATTAAGGAATTGAATTGACTTAATATTTAGAGGAACTTGCCACACAAGGGATTTCAATTTCGATAAGTAGATATAGAAACTAAAATACTGCCTTACCTCTCTCTTGAGCCCTCTTTCTGCCAATATCTAACATATTGGGGTTAATATCACATACAAAAATTTGTGTTTCTTCCAGGAGATTATCATCATGAATATCTCTTAAGGCTCTATGTCCGACGCTATTTATACTTTCTAGGATTCTGAAAGCAACATCACCTGAAAAATTAGAGAGGCTCCTTACGAAGAAGATAGTATGACACCAAACATATCAAGCAATCAAAAGAATAAAACTGCAACAAACGAGATTTACCCTCCCCAAGTGAAAGTCATGTAAGAGGAAAAAAAAAAGGAGAAAAAAAAAGCTCAATCTAAAAGATGGATAGGTTTACAGCTCAACTGGTAGTTTAATACTCCCTCCATCCCATGCCAATTGGCATGTTTCTTTTCGGCACGGAAATTAAGAGTTGTAAGTGTAGAGTGAGTTAGTGGAATTAATATTTTATTGTTGAGTGTGAAAAAGTTGCTAATTTTAGAAATGTGACAATTTAGTTGGAACGCCCAATTTGGTAAGTGTGCCAATTCAAGTGGGACGGAGGGAGTATTAAACAACAAGATACAGTTAGAACATATTGTATGCAACACATAAAAAAAAGACTGCACAACTTGCGAAAAAAACTCATCTAGAGTTTATCTACAATCTATCCATAAGAACTAAAATTAAGGCGTTCATGATTGTTATATAGTACCTTATAGAAACTGGAACAGACAATAAAGAACAAATCATAAACTTTCACTCATAAAACTGTGCAATATTTGGCAGCACAATCTTTTCAATAGTAACTTAAGAACTTATGGGGAGTTGGTGGAACACATGGAGGCTAGAAGTAATGCATACTGATGATCTAAAACCACAGTGCAATGTGTTCTGTGGCGAATGCATATGCCCCAATCATGTGCAGCATCACATGTTTCTTGAACTGAACTCTTCATTTCAATGTTATTCTTGTAAAAATGCAGTTATTCTTGTAAAAATGCATCCTTTCAACAGCATTCATACTAATGAAGCTGCTAGATTTACCATACTTATTTATAGATCACCTGTTCCACCAGCCACATCAAGATGTTTCATTCCAGGAAACGGATTCAACTTGGAAACCAACCTATATACATGTTACGATTAATAAACTATCAAATTTAAAGTAAGCAATGCATATAAAGATCAGCTCAGGGTCCAACAATCAACAAAAAACAGAACAACCAACCTTTCTTTCCATAATCTATGCAGCCCACCACTCATTAGATCATTCATGAGATCATAACTTGATGCTACACTTGTGAACACGTTGCCGACCAACCGACTCTTTTCCTCCTCCCTAACTTCCTTAAATCCTAAACCAAAAAAGGAATTTTTTTATTATTATTATTATTATTATCATAATTAGATGAGCCGTATGTCACACAGAATCGTAAGCATCACCTAAAAAATTAAATAAAAGACCAAAAAAATCTAAATCATATTACACAAAATGAGGTAGAGATAATGAGAAAAATGGCGACTGACCGAAACTGGTAGAATGAGAGTGCAAATGTGAGCACCAACGCAAATTATTGTTCCTCAAGCCGCGATACAATGATCTCAATGCCATAACCAGAGAGTTAAAATGGTGATCGCGCAATTAAATCCAAAAACTGCTCGTCAAAAACGAAAATAATATTTGGGGATTTTGATTTCTTTCTTCTTCCTCATTTTGATCTCATCTATTAAGAGATATATATGGGCTCAAACCAACCCAATCCATTTTAAGAAATGTATTGGACCCAAACAAAATAGAAAACCAAAACAAGGTCATCTCTTTTTATTGGGTTGAATAAGAATTTGAGGTAAAATTCAAGTATAGGAGAGTGATGCTAAAGAGTTAAATAAGGATAAATCGATCTTTTAATTTCTAAGAATTAATGGTTTAGGTTTGTTTACAATCTTATATTTTTTGTATATATTATACCTAATTGTTATATATTATTCTTATTTTTAATATATATATATATATATATATATATATGTGTGTGTGTGTGTGTCATATTACTAATTAAAACTACTCAAATGATTTAATTAAGGATTTTGCAATGAAATGAAGAACTAGTAGTTCTCTATCATATGATTTAATAACACTTCCTATTTTTTTTTTATTCTCAAATGAGAAGATTGTTCTATTTACTAAACATATATAGATTCAATAATGATCTTATAATAAAAACAAAAATTGTAACATCCAATTAATAAAAAAAACAAAATATATAATAAATGGGTGAAAGATGAGGATGAATAAATGAAAAGAAGAGTGTGAGAATGCAGAAATTATTAGATGAATATATAATACTAATTGATAACCAAGCAACATAAAGAGATTTAAATATCAATGATGGATTATATTACTTAAACACATATAACAATTATTGAAAAAAGGGAAAATGCAAATATATATAGAATTAGATGATGATGTTCCTGAAATTAATTAATATGAATATAGCATTACAAAACAAAAAGAGTAATGAATTTATGATGCTAAGTCTAAGCATCGATCTGTACATTAATCATCACGTCACGAGGACTGCTTCACAGAACAAGCAACAGCTACCGCCCAATGCCTCAGCTTCGTCTTCACTTGCTTAGGATCATCACCTGCACCACCACCACCACAATCATATTCATATATATATATACATCTATATGTATATATATAATAAATTCCAGTTAATTACCTTGGCTGCATATCCTCCAGGTTTCAAGCTCGCTTCCCAGCGAGGCCGACCGACCTCGGACACGGGGCCTCGGAGGCGTGGTGGACTCGGGGCTTGACATGGGGCTGCTCACCAACTGCCGGTTCACCGCGAAATACAGGTCGAGGGCGGGCAGAGTGCTGCACAGCCGCTGCCCATTCTCTTCATTGAACCCGAACCCTAGCTCGATGCACCCTTTCAGCTCATGCAGATCTTCATCTGTTAGATTCTCCCCTTCTTCATTTATTACACCCTTCTTTCGCCGCTCCTGCCGCCGCCTCCTCCTCTCCCACATCGACATTTGCTTCGACACCCGCTTCAACGGCGCCGCCGCCTTCTCTAGCCGCTGCAGCTCCAACTCCTCCTCGTTGGATAATGTGGATGGCGATGGATCGTCCGTTATTGCTTCGGCGTACCTTTTTTGTGGCTCACCCATTTTTAATTTAACTAAAACTTTTTTGATTCAACTGCTTGAATGCAATGAAACGTTAATGATGTGCATGTGAAAATTTTAATATAAAATGAGGATAGCAAGCAACCACGGCGGTGGAAGGTGGAGAACCGCCTTCGACCGCCGTGGAGGGGTGATGAGGAAAATTAGTTTGTTTATTTCCTTTATTATTAATTAATGTTGGAAAGAGAAGTATTGTTGAGGTTACAAATATGGGGGAGAGCTTATTTAGGGGGTTCTCACCCTTCATTTTTAACTCCTAGATTTCTTATTATGTAAGCCATGAATAGCAACAAATGAGATCAGCCATGGTATAATTAACGTTGAAATAAAACAAGATCCCCACCCCCTACCTATAAATATAGAAGTTATACACGAGAGAGAGAGAGGTGGGAGTTTTTTAGTCCAAATCTCCAACAACAAATAAATAATAACACTTGCTGCACTAGATCTCATCTCATGTATTCATGGACCAGTTTGATCCAAGTTAAATCATCAATCATCATTTCTTCAAAGCTCATCTCCAGATTTTCCCCCACACAATTAAAAAATATATTTAACTACTCAACATCTGTTTCAGAAAATATCCATCTTCTCCCTTTCCTGCGCATCAATTTTGCCAAAAGAAAAAAACTAGCACACCTCTCATCAATTCAAACATTCGATACCAACTCCTCAATGGTAAATTATGTACAAAACAGAACAGAGAGACCGACATAGCTGGGCATCATATTATCATTGATCGTGATGAATTTGCAGCAAATCAATTCATATATGTAACAACATTTCTATTTTATAATAATCTCAAAAAAAATATTACTAAACACTAACTCACTAGCAGCTAAACAAGAAAAGGGGAGAAAGCTTCATAAGAAAAGAAACTCACAATCTCACTTCACCCTGCGAGATCAGATCTGCCTACCCACGAATGAAAAACAGAATCTTGAGCAGCAATCGGCAATCCCGTCTCCCTCTTTATCTTCCGCTTCGTCATAGTCGCCTTCTTCCTTTTACCATTGTTACAAATTCTCTTCGAGCTTCTTCTCCGAGGCAAACCGTCGAACACAAAGGCATCGGAATCGAAACCCAGTCGCCGTCTTCTGCTTCGAGTGGTTACGCGGCGTTGGATGTAAGGCACGCCGATTATCGATCCGGCCGTCACTTGGTGGATCGCCTTCACAAGCAGATCGAGGCCGTGCCAGCGGTGGGAGGAGGGATGCGGGCAGGAATTGGAGGAATCTTGAGAGGAAGCAGAGGAATTAGCCGCGGTGAGCATGGATGAAAAGGAATATGATGAGATGGAGGATGAAGTTGGTGAGTGAGAGAGCGAAGAATTGGGAGCTTGGATCCTCATGAGTGAAGAAATATGATGGGAATTGAAATGGTAGCAGGAGGTCATCAATGGAGGTTTGGTTTGGTTTGGTTGAGTGCGGTGCCAGTGGATGCGCGTGTAGTATATTAGTATAGCACTCACCCACGCGACGAAGTAATTTAATTATTTATATTATTATACTCCCTCTGTCCCAAGGGAATTGTCCCCTTGGGACATGGCACAATAACCAAGGTAGTGGAATGTGGTAGAGATAGATAAAATTATTATTTTATTTGTTAGTGTGTAAAAACTTTCCATTTTAGGTAAGGGGACAATTCGTGTGGGACGGACAAAAAAGGAAAGAGGGACAATTCGTGTGGGACGGAGGGAGTATTAAATTTGGTATTTTATTTATAATTAAATAATATAAATATTTAAAGTGTGTAAATCATAAAATTACTCTCTCTGTCCTTCTAAAATTGTTCCCAAGAGGTTCGGCTCAGTAATCAATCTAAATAAAGATAGAGGAAATTAGTATTTTATTAGTGAGTGAGAATAAACTTTTCATTTTAGGTAAATGCACAATTAAATGAGATGGACGAAAAAGTTCAAAATTTTTTTGTGAAACATAATACATTAACTTAAAACTCACTTCACTCATATTTTTCATTAAAGTTCAAATTCATGACCTTTTGGATACAAATAAGATACTTAAATACTTGGGAAGGTCTTGGGTTAGGCAGCCTAAATGATTTAGGTGAATTTTATCCATTAATCCAAGCCCAAACCCATATAATATACCCTAATTGGGGATTAATAAACCCTATTTGGGATGGGTCAACCCATTTGGGTAGGATAAAATCCGCCTAAACCGTTTAGGCCTGCGTAACGCAAGTTTTTGCCTAAATACTTATGCTCCAAGCTGGGACAACATATATATATTTAACTACGTGCATGATTTATATATATTAAACTTGGATTTCAAACTATTTTAAGTGCAATTTATTTTACTACTCTCACACGTGTTAAAGTTTATACACTTAATATCTCTCATCATAGTATTAATGTCTTCAAAGATACAATATTATACTACCTCCGTCCCGGATCATTAGTCTTGTTTCATTCCGGCACAGATACCAATGCGAGTGAGATAGAGGAAATTAGTATTTTATTAATGAGTGTGTATTAATTTTCCATTTTAGGAAAGCAAGACTAATGTTTGGGACAGACGAAAAAGGAAAACAGGACTAATGTTATGGGACAGAGGGAGTATTATTTTGTATTTGTGAATTCAGATTTTGAAGCCAAAATAATTTCTCCTTTTTTTTGTTACTCAATACAAAACTCATGTTTGTATTTATTTCCGAATTATTTATTTTTTTATCTGATTGTTACAATAATAACATGTGGCAGATAATTTATTTTTAAATTTAGTTGAAATATTATTTTAGGGAGATTATATAATGAGAATTTTTGATAGATTTATTAATTTAGGTCATTACCTCAACAAGAGTAGTGATTTGATTTTTTGTATTCCACATCTTGTCTTGATCATAATCATCTTCATCTATTTGGTTAAGTGAAATGAAGCTATCTTATATCCCCCTCTTACTTATCATGACAAGTGAATGTGAAACCACCCTGCATCCATATAATATAACCACTTGCACTTCATAAGGAATTTAATACTCCACATAGAATCACATTAATATCCATATAACAATCAAACCTATCACTAGTTGATTGTGTTCTATGCACAAATTGAAATTTTTTTAAGCTTAAAAGGTGGGGTATGGGTATTAGTCACAGTGGTTGTGATTCATATCAAATATGACAATAAATCAATGAACTTAGCTTGATTCTTTGCAATTGCTTCAAGGAGTCTTTCTTTCTATCCAACATTAGCTTTCCTTCATGTGATTTCTGTGTTTAGAGCAATAAATTTCACATTGACACCCTGCATGCTCAAAATCAAAGGGGTATCCATAATTGAGTAAAATGACAAATATCAAAGGCATGACAATAATAAGACGTACAGAGGATTTGGCTACGAGATGTGTAAGAACTACATTATGATTGTTACCAATTCAATTGATTACGACACATAATATAATAAGTTCATTCAAGAGAAACGTGTCTGTCACTAATTAGTAGACAAAACATACTTTGCCAAGGGTTAATTAGGTTTTTACATAGTATTGATGTTTTATTGCACCTGAATACCTATCCAGAGAAGTATATGCAATGATGTAAGCCATGAACCTAAGAACTAACAAGGGCAATTCTCTCACTAATCAAGATGAAATATAGCATACAATCCATCACTAATTAAGAGGAAGCATACAATCCATTATTATGACATAGAAACTAAATATCCTCCAACGGTATTCTATGTCACTCATACCGCTATAATAATGTATTGTATGCTATAATTAAATTATATTATCATTATTATTTATACAAATCAAGTTAGTTGAATTTATAAATATTTATTTGGATTTTATTTATTACTATAAAATCTAAAATATATTTTTCATCCAATGATATAAGAAATCAAATTTGATAGAAATCTTGTTTGATTACTATTACTATTACTATTAGGATTAGTTTTTTTTTATTTTTCTTTATTTTCAAACGGATATTTATGCACTATTAAAAATATATATTCAATAATTCAAAATAATATTTTAAAATGAAATAAAATAAAAATATTACTATTGTAGATTGAAATGTGATCAGTTTTTGTTCGATCAACATTGAATTAGATAATTATTTTACTGTTTTTAAGACGTTGTATTAGATTATTGTGTCTGTTTTCACACAAGTAAATTTATTACACAGATTCATAAATATTGAATAATGGTAAATAAATTTAATTTCTAAACACAACAACATTAATTAATTTACACCCCAAGGAAGTAGTTGGCACTTGCAGAGAGAGGTCAGGTGCGATCGTCTCGCCTCGCGCTATGATGCTATCTACTCTTCACAAGCAAAACTTCCTGCCTGCCCCAACTATTATATTTAAACCATCTTTTTCATCAAATCAAATTAAATATCTTTCAACTATACACTCATAAATTACCTCATTTATTTACCACTTACCCCCGCCAACCCACTTATTTTACCACCAACCAATTCATCATTTCATTGCTGACTAGCATGCTCATGCTTGCTGGTAAAGGGGAAAAAAAATTGATATCATATTAACAAGGAACTGGAAAAATCTAATATATGAACAAAACAACTTACTTGAGCATTTGCATTTTTTGTAGCTCTGCAACTGCAACTGCAGCTGATTTCTGATTTATTATGTCGTCGTCATCGTCAGTTGCAAATCATGGTGGGCCTTGTCGTCTATTTGCTTCTCAGAATCCTCCAATCCAGGAAACTGCCCTATATCATGTCCTTTTACTGGTTCAAACTCATTGTGCAAACCTACACCAAACTCATCTCCCCTTGTTCCATCACTTTGCAAGTATTCACCAATCTGCATCCAAATCCCAACTCACTCACACTCACACCTATTTATAATCACAAAGTAAACATCATTTTGCCACCTAAGGCATACAGTCATCTTCACTCGCAAGAGCACCGCATAATGATCAAAGAGAAGACATCTTATATTATGCCATTGTATATGAACTGAAATACAGTTTAATGTCCCGGAAAGAGACTGCCGATGCATAAGCACGACAAAGAGAGTGCAGCCTGTCAGATATCTAAGCGGAGAAGACATGAATGAACTGAATTCACACTCAAACAAGAGAAATTCAGAGTCTACACATGAATGAGACTGTGTACTTGAGGAGAGTACATGATTTTTAAATGTGCTAGGCATACCATTCATAGTCAGTTATCAATCCAGAAGCCGGGTCGCTACACATACATTATTCAGATTTGGATAATTAGCCATCACTTTAGTGTCAAGCTTTAAATAATAAAGACATATATAGTGCAAATAGAAAATAGGAAACCATCTTCACATAGTAATGAACAGATGAATAAGTGAACTACTTAGTAATTGTGATTCAAAGTGAACATTTTTATAGAATATCCCAAGTACTAAACCACATATGCAGATGCTCATACAGTCATATATATATATATATATATATATATATATATAGAGAGAGAGAGAGAGAGAGAGGTGAGAAGGTAAGAGACTTACATGATTGGCAAGAGCCATGCCACTCAATGCTGCAGCTTCTAAGCTCGAGCCCAATAGCCAATCACCGCAAATGCCAGCTCTTCCACGAGGATCAAAGATGCAGGGAATACCAGGCGAATTGGTGGGAAGAGCTGCACCCCTGTTAAGTTGAAGAACACTTGATTCAAACTACTACAAACATTTATGCATTTCAAGAAAGAAATATACAATTCAAAACAGGGTTTGACCTTAAGACTCATCTAAAATTACATAAACATGCAGAAAAATCATTTTCACCATCATGTACTTGAGGAAAAGGTCGAGGACATAAGTGCATTACTAATTCAAGAAAAAGATAATCATGTCTAGAAAAAGTATAACCAAAAGTATCCAAACTGATTATCAAAAAGTGGAAAGAAATTGTTTTTCCAATCTCAGCTTCCTATAATCTGTGCGTCTGTGTGTAAAAGAAGTGGGAATGACATGAGAGTCGATTTATGATTCATATATTTAAGTGCATACACATCAGTAACGGATTATTGCGTACCATAATTGCAGTCGACTATAGAAAGGCTTTTTAAGTGAGTTTTCTGGAAGTCCTAAAGCAATGCGAACACCCTCAAGCATTGCTTCCTTAACCTTTTCAGCTGTACTAGAAGGGATGCTTTCCTGGCAAAACGGAAAGCTGAGACACTTATCCAAATGCATAGTTTAGATCGTTTAATTGCTGTTCAAATACAACTGCACTACTTTAAATGCTTAAAGTGGAAAATAATATTAACATCCTAGTAAAATTATGGTGATCTGTTTCATTGCTATCTGTTAGAATGCATTGTATATTTTATATATGGAGTCAATGAACTTCAATGAATCTATAACTCATAGATCTTACTCTGCTGAATTGCTTTACAATATTAAGTAAACATAATGAATCCCATACAAGTTCTGAACTTCGCCTCTGTTGTGATTTCTTATAGACTTTGCTGAGTCTACTTTTAAACACCAATAGATACGACAAGTTCAGTTAGAAAAGCTAATGTCAGAATATTCTTTTTCTTTATGCTGCAACAGGATTTGTGAAGTTAATAATTATTAAACTGACCTGAGGAACCTTATTCTGCTTAGCAAATGCTGCAGTGCTGAAAAAGGTCCAACAGTGAGGCTTGCTAGTTTGGGAACCAAAAAGTTTAGTTGTGTTGTTCGCCATCCATGAAAGAGAATCAATCCCTTTAACAAAGGCTCCTTCAATAGGGGCTGCTGATGCAGTGGATGGTATCGGAAGAGGGTCCTCAAATGCTGCCATAAGGGCCCATATAGAACTCAAATCAAGTCTCTGGAGACACAGGACATTAGACATTGCCAAGTAGAGGAAAATGAAAAGGAAGCTATTTCAGGTCAGTAGAAACAGCAATCAAAGTACCTTCATTTGCCTAGCAATTAGTGGTAACCCAGATGAAGCTAGCAACCGATTTGCACATTTTCCTGGTTTGACATACAGTAAATAGTGCTTGCTTTATAGCTTTTATTTTCCTACTCAGAATTCATGTCAATGTGGAAAAAAAAACGAAGTAATAAAGCGTGATATACAACTGATCAGTCAAAACATTGCAATGGGGATCTGTAAGCTGTATAAGGTAACTGATCAGAAACTAGTGGTCCTAGATATAAACTGTGACAAGAAAAGACAATGAGGAATAATTTCTACTTCATTTAAGTCCAGGGGACAAAGAAAGTCCATGAGCAGAGAAAAGTGGAACACTCTTCAAAAGAATGGCTTCCACGAGATCTGAAAATCAAAGTTTCAACGCTAACACACGCCATAAAATCATTGATAGCCTAAGTTACTGACCGTTATGTGCAATAACAATTGCATCAAATTGTCCACAAGGCTTCCCCTTCTCCCTAAGATACCATTTCCCATTATATGGTTCCATTTGACTAACCCAGCAAGGCCGCACCACATTCACAAGAGATGTCTGCAAAATTTCAGTTTCTTATAAGATAAACTGGTTATGAACAGAAATGAAAACACATTACATTACATGATAGGTCAATCTAAACGTTCAACAAAACTATAGTATTTAATACCAAAGGATGACACAGGAAAAGCTCGGAGTAGTGATGATGTTGCTCATTTTGAATAAATTGCTAAAGTACAAATAATATAAAGTGGCGGCTATAGTAGGTATTCTGATACTAAAGGATACTCAAGGCATGGAACAACTGTATCAAGCAGATGGCTGAAAATATTTTGGCATTGCCATTCTATGATTTAGTAATTAAAACAGAATGTCTAAAAGAGAAAAAGAGAAATCAGATATCCAAAAGGCTGAATGGTGAAGGATAAAAGATCACCCTTCTTATTCTAAAGCTAAAATAGAACAGTTTTCTGAATACATTATTTCTCATTTCATGAAAATAGTTTTTCCATGAATTTCAGGAGATCGCCGAAAGATAGCATAACTTACTATTTTGAAAAGATTAACATGCATGGAAAGAAAGAACTATAATCATATATTTAGGGATGTGATAATTATTAACATTAGGCTGACATAGCAGACTCACGGGCAGTCTTATTGGAAGGACAATTTAAACCCACAAGGAAAAGCACCTTAGAAAGTATGGCTTCTGCAAGAGGACGCATCCCATTAACACCGATATATCTCGGAGGTGAAGGAGGAAGTGGACTGAAATGCCCACCCGCCTCAAGCACTCCAATTGCACCATGCCATTGACGAACAAGATCATTTTTAGACCACAGGTCAACCATTTCAGCAAAGTTAGGATCACTAACGGTGAAGAACTGTGCAGCATGGTCGAATGTCAAGTGCTGAGGGTCAATAGTTCTGGTTCCCATTCTTCCTCCCAATCCATGAATTCCCTGATGTTGATAAACGGAATCAGAAACTAAAAGAACTTGTAGAACATCATGCACTATCAAGAAATTATACATCAAGAAAAATATTCATATAAATTAAATTTTAAAAAAATTCAGCTACAGAACGTAAGAAAAATAATAAGCATGCTTATATATCTTTCTGAAGGTTCATACAAGCACAGTAGTTGGAAGGCCATTGGCACATTAAAGTGCCATACCTAAGAATTGGGAAACAACAGAGTGCTGGGACAAAAAAAATAGAACTTTAGCACAATTGGGATAGGGAGAATGGGAGAGCAAATAGCCACTGTTTCATATATAATTAATCATTTCCCTCTAATTCTAGCATTTAATAGATTTTCTAAAATAATCTACAAATGAGCATTTGAAAGTGTTGGATTCTGATTTCAAATATTCTACTTTAAAATGTAGAATGTTATCATGATCAAAATGCTTCAGTAAATCATATCAAATATCCAAATCATTCTGCCATTTTTGGCTATTTCAAAATTATCGTAGAGCCCTGATTTGGTTGGATGCAATCTCAGCCAACTATGCATCTTCAAATAAAATGTTATCCTTCCGAACCAAAATCACACGCATTAGAGGAAGTAGAGTTATTTCTGGTAGTATATCGAACAATTTGAAAGCCGTATATCAAAGGGAAAAAGGTTCTAGCAAGTTAACAAAAAAGTTCCCAACTGCAACATCAAACTCTCCAATTTTCACATAAAATTCCCAGCAGAAAACCGTAGCTCCAGCAACACCCGCTTGATTCGATAACTATACATTAAGAGTGCAACATGCCAAGGATGGAAAAAAAAATATGCAAAGCAACAATTCAACAAATTTCCAATCCCCAAAACGAACCGTGTCGAAAACGGTGGACCTGATGCCTCTTTTGTCCAAATAGAGAGCACAGACAAGACCGGACATACCACCTCCAATGATTCCGACAACGGGGTCGCTCGGAATCGGAGACGAGAAGTCCACTTGCTCCTGAGAGAAGCTTTTCTTGATAACGGAGCGCCTGGAGGCGCCATAAGAAGGTTTCTTCCTTGGGTTATTGATTGGTGGTTTGGGTTTTGCTTGCGGCATTTTGGTGGTGTCATCATTCCTGCAGTAAATTATGGTTGGTGGGGGGAGGGGTTTGGAGGAGACGATGGAGAGGAAAGATGGTGAAGGAGTGAGAGTGGTGGAGCGAGATAGTAAGGTCATGCTGGAACAGGATAATCTCAATCATCTGGAACTTTTGGCTTATAGGTGTTGTTTTCACTTGGATTTTTATATATAATTATTTTTTTGGCAAATCTTAATGGAGTAGTAAGTTATCTCAATTCTCAACACAAACTACTCATCTTGCTCGACTAGTATCAGTATTCTACAAGTATTATTAGGGGTGTAATCAAACCGAGTCGAGTCGAGTAATGTCGTGTTCAAGTTTGACTCGTTTAGTTTCGAGTCGAGCTTCGAGCTTTTTAATCGAATACTTTGATGTTCACGAACGTTATCGAGCTTTTATCGAGCCTAAACGAACTTTCTAAATTTAGAATATATTTAAGATTTTCATTATTATTTTGAAGAAAATGTTATTTATCATATTCTAAATATTTTTCATTATTAGATAGATTTATCATTATTGTTACTCTTAAATCATGAAAATATTATTTTTATAAAAGTAATTATTTTATATTTCTTACTAATTTTAACTAATGGGTCTGCTCACGAGCTCACGAGTCGAATACTATAATGCTCAAGTTTGGTTCATTTAATAAACGAGCTTTACTAAACGAACTCGAACGAGCTTTTATCGAGTCGAGATCTGAGTAGCTCACGAACAGTTTGGTTCATTTACACCCCTAAGTATTATTAAATTACTAATATTAGAATTATACGTATTGCATGAAAATATTTTTAGTGTTTATATTTTATTAAAATAAATCAATCATTATGTATATTAAGAAAAAATCTTAATATTTAAAATTGTATAAAGAATATCAAACAAGGATATATACTTATAAAATATATATATTATTTATAAAATGAATGAACAAAAATATTTTTCAATTAATAATGTACTCAATTATCAAAACAAACTACTCATCTTGCTCTACTAATACTATTAAATTACTACTTCCTCCATCTCAGTTAAATTATTTATCTTTCATCTTTTCTTTTTCGTTTGTCCCATTTAATTATCCGCTTATGAAAAGTTAATACACGCTCAATAATAAAATATCAATTCACTCTATCTCTACTTGTATTGGTTGTTGTACCCAACCCTTTGGGGACAATTAAACCAGGATGGATACTAATTTACTCTATCTCTACTCGCATCAATTATTGTGCACAATCCATCGGGGACAATTCAATCGAGACGGAGGTAGTAATATAATAGTAGTAAGTAGTAACAACTAACTACTAGTGCTAGTGAATTGAGTCCACGCCAATATTAAAAAGCGAAATTAGCAGCAGCATTAGTTCACTAATATCATTATATCATTCTGCATTCAGTCACACATAGACATCAAAAATAACAACCCCCAAGCAAAATGTGTTTGTTGTATGTAATGTAATGATAGCAGCAGCATAAGACATTATAAATATACAACTCAAACTCAGAATCACCTTTGGCAAGTCCCAACTGTTCCTTGCACAATCGTACTCGTGCTAGAGGTAAAAACTATTACTCCCAATGCCAATGCCAGCAGTTTCAAGATTCAACGCCAATATCTTCTTTGGCATCCGGCTCTCCACTCGTCTCTTTCGATTGTTGTTTTGGAGGAGGAGTAGGATTCTTGGCTTTGTTAGATCCATTTAACTTGCGCACATTAGTTTGATGGTCCTTACTTTTCGGGGTGATTGGGGATGCCTTTTTTTGAAGAGGAGAAGCTGCTTTGCCTTCTCTGTACACACCAACACTGTGACGAGTTGTTGATCGTCCACAAACTGCCTTGTCCTCCGTACTGGATGGTTTCACTGCATCACCACAGCTCTTTCTCCTAGATAGATTTGGTGATTTTGCACGTGTCACAGGCAACTGTACATCAACAGAATTAGTTCAATTCATTACAATGTGTTTTCACTAATATGCCAAATGTGCATAGCATACACCTTGCAAAAAAAAAAAAACATTTCCAATCAAGCTTCTACATCCAAAACCTATGTACAACAAAGCATACCTTCTTTAGCTCGACTTTGGGTGGAGGACCTTCACGATAGAAACTAGGAACTGGATTTGCTTTGTACATCATGTTCTTCCTCAGCTGCTTTATTGCTGCTTGTTCTTCTTCCTACAAATTCAGATAGAGGGAATACACAAGTCAGATATCATTCACAATTTGCAGAAAATGCACCACCAGACTTATAATCATGGCGAAAAGGGTAACTCATACCTTGGTTCTAGCTTCATATTCAATTTTCTCTTTCTCCAAGGCTTTGTGCTTCTCGTCTAACTTAGTGTAGAACTGAGAAGGAAATATCAGAACAGATGATGAGAACTGCGAATGATAGACCACCCAAAAAAAAAATCATACTCATTCACAATGAAAAAATTACCTCCTTGCGCCTCTCTAAACGGTTTACACAATTGAATTTCGGAGCAACTGGAACAGTAACTCTCGTCCGTACAGAAGTTGCAGTACTACAAATGCTAAAGAACAAACCAAAGGCAAGACCATAGCAGATTTACTGCTACAATGGGGAAAAGCAGAAAAAACAACAATAGTAATAAGATAGAGAGGGTGAGGAAGAGGAAGAGCAACAGAGATCAAGCACATGCACTGATGCACACACGCAAAAAAAATAATGAAATGCAGCTATAGGATACGAGGAAGCCATGGACCAATTATCTTCTTCATCATAATAAATTTTGCAATGGGGCTGCGGCTGCTTCCTTGACGACAAATGAGAATTTGTCTGGAACAGAAACATCCATCATCAGCGACAAAGTTGAGTAGCCATATATAATAAAATTTAACACCAGCAAGGCAATTGTCATTACTCATACAAACTACGCATTGTATTTTCAGAATCTTATACGGTTAAAACTGTACAGGTTACCAGTGCGACAAAATTATGAAATATATTTGCAAGTAGCAACATACATCCAATCATCAGTACTTACTAGCCTCTAAGCCACATCAATACAACTAGCATGCAAGTACAACGAGGCAAAAAAAATCTGAGACCACTAAATTTAGTGTAAACATCCTTCACATCACAATTGTTTTAGGATGGACTTCAATACAAACATTACAATGAATGATAAAGACAAAAGAAAATACATGGGGAAGAGATAATAAATGATATGATGTTTCAAGGAAAAGGCTTGCCTGTGATTTCTGTGCTGATGTGGGAGAGTGCAAATCATGAGACTTGGGCAAACCTTCAATACCAGAATCATTGCTTTCAGCCCCATTAGCATGATTAACACATGAGTTTTGCTTATCATCAAACAGGTCTGCATCAGTCATTCCGTTAACAGAAGATCCTGATGCAGGTTTAACTTTCGAGGTTGACTTTTGATCAGGAGACTTCTGAGCATCAGCCTTAATAATCTTTTCCTCAGGTTGGTGATTGGTGCTTTTCACTCCTAGCACATCTTGTTTATCATCGCCGTCATCATAATCCTTTTTTCCAGATTTCTCAGGTGCTGCTTTTGGAGCAACATGGATGGTACCATTTGATTTATCATTGGCCATGTTGGACTTCTTATCGATACGTAAACCTACAACATCCCTACCCATTTCCCTGCATTAAAAGAAAACCAAGGTATCAAGACAGTAACTATTTATCACACTGAATCAAGATGACGGACAGCCAAAAAGGCACTCCATGAAAAATTCACATAACATTTAAAAATATGCTGGAAAAAATATATTGGATAACCAGACTGGTGATGAAATTGCTTAATAATGCCACTAAACCAAATGCTTACCTAAATATCACTTATTTAGGTAAATGTTTATACGTCTCATTTAAAATTTACCAAAAGAAGGAATGAAAACAAAAGAAAAAGAACAGAAAGAGTGGGCTCCATCAAAATAGTGTTAATGAAAAAAGTTAGCTACAACTCAATTCCAAACTAATGGTGCTCTATTCTCAAGGTAGAGTGGCTTAAGCCAAAAAGAAATGGACAATCAAATATATTTAAAGATAATCATTCAGAGCAAAATGTACTTGAATCACAGTGGTAGTACTTAAATTATGAAAATGAAGTAAAGTTTTCAGTTGGAATCAATTGAAAATGAGTAACTAAGGAAATGAAAGACTGTGACTGTTCAAAGTGTATTACTTCAATGGTATTAGTAATAGACTAATATCATTGATTGGCAAGATTTTCAGCATTAAACAGAAAACAATCTACAAATGTTTGGCGGAATCCGTGTAATGAATAAAGAAGCAACTAACTGCCAATGGCCCTTCTAGTTTAAAGCACAGTCACTAAGACCTAAAATTAAATACAGTATACCTTTTCAGCCAAACCTCAAAAGGTTATAAAGGAAAAAATGAAAACAGGAGAAAATCGAAATAATTACGGAGAAAATTTGAAATCGTCTCTGAATTACTGAAAAACATCAAAATCTATATAACGGAAAGGAATCTGGAAACAGAAAATGAAACACAGCACCTATCCGTGTTAGCAAAAACAATCACTTCAGAAGCTAAAAATCACCATCAAATTCAAAAGCCCTCAATCCTCTCACTTATCACTCCAATATTTCATCTTTGCAAAATCCCAGTCAACAACTATCAACACATCATCATTTTTTCAAGAAAGACGGAAAGGGAAAAAATATATCGCCAAGAATGAAAAAGGTCAAGGAAAGAAAAATGAATTGCATATATCAAGTAGCAGAAAATCCATAAACCACAGGTAAAACCCCAATTTCACTAACACAAAAAACAAGAAAATCCAGAGTCATAAACCACAAACATCTACTTATATACCCAGGAAAAAAGATATGAAGCTCGGCTCTCAGCAACACCGAGATTATCAGCAAAGAACATGCAGATCGAAACAAGCATCACAAGACATTTAGGCTCCTAAATAAACAAAGCAAATCTCAATTAAAAAAAAAAAAAAAAAGGAATTCTCACAGATGGAATTTTAATTTGTTCCTCCTCTTTTGTGTTCCCGATCTGAGCGACAAGATCTTGAGATAAACTGGATAACAAACGCGGCGTCCACCGATACCACAACCTACGACGAATAAACGTGACCGCAACTCACTGCTTTCTCTCTCTAACCCAGCGGATTTTGTGTGCTACCTCGGCTCCGTTTTTGTAACAGCAGATTTCAACCCTTTCTTTTTTTCTTTTTTTTTTTTATATTTTAGTTTTTGTTTTTCTAGTAGCTAAGCTAGTCGTCTCGTCTGGTTTCTCTCGACTCGAATCTTGAAATCGCTGATTTATTGGTTTTTGTCTCTTTTACTCTTTTTTTTGGGGGATATTTTCCTTTTTCTGTAGCAGACAAAATAATATAGTGCTATTTAATTTGTTTTCTATAAATGTCATGCCATTAATTTTGAAAGTAAAGTTAGTTCGAAAAGATATTGAGATTGAAAGTAATTAGGTTTTGATCAAAATTAATATTCGAAACAATTCAAATCAGAACAATATTTTTATAACACGCTTCCGTTAACTTAGTAAATAACATTGAGAATTAATACTGATTGATGTAATTTGGTATTTGATTTGTTGGTTTGATCTGATTTTATGACACACCAATCACTTCACATTCACACCACCTAGTTTTTGTTCTATAATATGTTTGTGTCAAAATAAATCCAAGTTGGAAATGGAGTAATACAATTACTGAAATGAAAGATTGAAATAAATAATACCTAAGAAAGTAGAAACTTGAGCTTGATTTACAAATAAATCAATAATTCATTTGGACCAACTACAAATTTGATTTATTCATTATATAAATTCAACTTTAGGCGTTATGTTTTTTATTCTATTGGAATTTTTTTATATATTTTTTTAAAAAAGGTTAAATTTTTGTGCGACACTTAACGGCGTGAAGTAACGTAGTAGAGGAGAATTTGAAAATTTTCAAGTGACAATCAAATTAGGAGGAAAAAAAAAAGGAAGGAAGGAAGGAAAGGTCAAAAAAGTAGAGGATTGGAATTTGAATGGATTAGTGGTGGGAGTGTTTGAAATTGGAGGTGAGGTGTGTGGGTGTGTGTGAGAGAGAGAGAGGGAGAGAGGTGAATATTTATATGATGGAGGCATGGACACTCCAATTTTGTGGGCCCAACCCTCAATTATTATTATATTCTTATTATTACTTAGCAGGTGAGGTGGTGAAGTAGTTTTTTGCTTTTACTTTTCATAAGTACCATCTTGCCCTTCTCAACACTTACTATCTAATAAATAATTTATTGGATGTCTGAAAATATCAGATATTGTTCATAAAAATATTATTTACATTTTTCCCTTCAAAAAAAAAAATTATTTACATTTTAAAGAAAATTAATTCCAAGTAAAAACTTATGCTACTAATTAGTTCCTAATATTTCCACGACAATCCATAGATAAATTTTCAACCATTGCAGAAACAATATTTACGTGAATATTAAATACTCCATCCGTCCCGGCTGAATTATCCCGATGACTTTGGGCACAATAATTAAGGAGTGTGAGTATAAAGTAAGTTGAGTGGAATTAATATTTTATTATTGAGTGTGAAAAAATTACCTTTTTAAGTAATGTGACAATTGAGGTGCGACGGACGAAAAAGAAAAGTGGGACAATTGAGGTGGGACGGAGGGAGTACAATTTTATTGAACAGTAAATATATATATATATATAGTTTCTACTATGTGCCATTGTAAATAAGAGTACTATATTATTATATTGCTTTAGAAATATAAATGTTAGAATCTACAAGTGCGTGTGTGTGAGTGAGTTGGATTTTAAAGATGGAAGCAATAGTTGTTGTGGCAAAGAGAATTTATCATATTCTTCTTTGTCAAATTAATTATAATAATAATTTATTTCAATAAGTTGAGTTCCACGACACATGCAACATAATTAAGCGTGTGTTTGTTTTTTAATTAATTCTTGCAATGGGAATATTCTAATAATTTTAATAAATGAGATAAATCTTTACATGCAATATTTAATGATCATCTCATAAAAACTGTTAGGTGAAACGGATTCATGCATAACCAACATTAGTACAATAAGACGGTCTCATATAAATATTTATATTATAATAATATTTATTTTGAAAATAGTTTAGTGGGTCTTGATGGAATATAAAATGGTTTTATTGGTCTAAAATCTAAATTAAATTACATGTGAAATTAAAGGAAGAGAAGAAGTGGGTGAATGATGAACGGTGTGCAAGTAATGCGAAGATTGCGCAACATAAATTATTCAGAAATTCTTGTTGATCTCACATAGTATGAATTATTAGGAATATGATATGTATATATATATATATATGTAATAATATTATATGTTAATGTAATAATGTCATCCCCACCGACAACATTGTCAACATACACGCACTCTTATTCAAACCACCTTTTTCGTAATCGTATTCGAAATAGCGCTGCATGAGAGAGAGAGAGAGAGAGAGATGGGACCATTAATTTCCATCTCTCGTGTGTAGTGTAGTAATATTCAATGCCGTTTAGAAATCCATTTCCTCAATATCCTACCTATTTTCATTTGGATTCTTTTCCCACTCATAAAAACACAAATTCTTCAATTTTTCATTTAAAAAAAATAATAATCCAAATTACTATATATCATCGATCTCCAATAATTAATATATTTATAGTATAAAAATGCGAAGAGGAGTCCTACCTAGCTATTAATTGAGGCGATATATAATAATTCTTTAAATATAAATCAAATTGATGAAACCTCCTAAATGGGGACCCACCGGCTCAGCTGCTTTAATTTTTATTTTTAATTTTTATAAATATATAAACCAAATATGTTAGTCGTGTGCCACTCAATTCTTCAATTAATACGATGAAACTAACTCATGATCCATCCCAATCCATCCATCCATGGATTATATTTATATATATTGATATATGTTTCAAATTAAATATGTGTCGGAATTTAATTAGGTAACGTATTACACTTATTGTTGAGCTATATCAAGATCAACCAAAGTAATTATTGAGGTTGTTTGGACCAACTCTACCACGACACTCGCTTACCTTCCACCCACCTTGTCTTCTTTATTTATTTATTTTCACCCAAACTCTCAAAAAAATCATCGCATATATATATATATATATATATAAGTTGTGTTGAGGTTAATGTAATATCCCATCATTACAAGTTCATAACCACTTTGATTGATTTCCTTATATTAAAATAGGCAACAACATCAAAATGAGGTTTAATTAATAGTATATTTTAATAATGATATATGGGTACTGTTTATTATAGCAGCCTTGACGCAACAACCAACAATCAAGAAAAAACAAATTGAAGATTGATGCATGATTTTAATTTCAACTAAATATTGCGGATCACTAATTACTTTAATTGCACGTCTATAATCATGTGCTGCACATCATGCTGTCAATCTGTTGCAACATTTCCTCACATTAAAATAAATCATTTTGTTCCTTTGCTCGGGGTGTAGTAGGTTCGAGCTCCCAAGGAATATCTGGGTGTGTGAGTTTAAGATATTAGTGTACTTATTAAAAAAATAAATACATAAATAAATCATTTCGAACAAAGATTAATTTAATTTGTAATTAAGCTTTGATTTGGGCCTAATAACTTATTTTGAAAAACAGTCGGGCCGGTATTAATGGGACTCAAACGCAAAAGTTGGATCTGCAAATAAATGACCATTACGTAAGGTTTTATATATGAATCTAGTTTTGTTTTGTGGGATGAATTTCAACATCTTATTATTATTAGTGTTGAGGTTCAATTTGGTGCGGATACATAGCTCAAAGAACCGAGAAAAAGTAACCATAAACAATGCAAAAATATCAAATGAAAGATATAAATAAATTGTCGAAAACAAGCTACCAATTAATTGATCGTTTATTTAAACAAGAAAAGTAGGTGCACAGCGGGTCGTTCAACTGCTGCCTGCAGTAGAGTTTCTTCCCATGTTGCAACTGCAAGTGCTCTTTAAGGAGACCTCCTTTGGTGACGTTTTCCGGAGACTTGCTCTTGCCACCTGATCCTGATGATAATGATCTTATTTGGTTATCATTGTGGAAGACCACCTTGAAATAACGAGTTGGAGTTGTTTTTCTCTCGACCTCCTTCAAGTAGCAGCTTGAACGGGGACTCATATTTGTTGGTGACCAGCTTCTTCAAGTTGTGTTTTGATCTGGTCATCGATTTAAATTTGGATCCCGGTCCTTCTTCTTTTAATGGGCTTGATTGAGCTCACTTAGATCTCAACCCAACAATTATTATTATTATTTATTTAAATTATCACACAAACAAATTATGTGATGATGAGGTGGGAGAGTTTGAAAATTAAGGAAATGAAGGTTTGATGATGCATGAGTTAGAACTTAGAATGATAGTAATTTTGTGCATATATACGATTAGTGTAGATTGAGATTTTGATGAAATGATTCAGAAAATTTTGACCAAGGCTTAATTAGGGATCTGCAGGAAATGGGAAGTGGAGAGCAAGCAAAGACTTGTATTATGATGATGATGATGAGTGCCAACCATTGATCTTACATGGAGTATATGATTGTGATTGAGATCGCGAACTCGATCGATATTGTTATACTTCATTCCATGCGCGCAACTCATCATCATTCATAACATTGATGATACTAAGAGGATTTTTAACACAAAAGATGGGATTTTTAACGAATAATCGAAGCTCAAATTCAGTCTCCAGATAATTAATTTCAAGATTTATTTTTAGTGGAAACCAAAGAAAATTGAAGATATTATTATTACTGGAGTGGCATGGCCTATCAATATTCATTCAGACAGTAATTCTCTTTTTTCTTATTCCATTTGTCAGTATGAGTATGAACAAAACCTATTCATTCTATTATTTTTCCCAAAAATCCTGTCCTCAAAAATACAAAGCCTAATTCATAACAATCCCCTTTTTTCTTATTGACCACAGCCAAGCTATTCTCCGCAAGATTCAGGAAAAACCCTAGTTTTATTTGGATTTTTGCCGCTGACCCTCGCATTTCTGCTCCTTGCATTCGCCACTAATGTGAGTATTCACACGCATTTTACTTCGCTAATTTTTGCTCTCGTTTTCTTTCTTTCTTTTCTATTTTTTTTATAAAAAGGATTCAAGTGCAAGAAGTTTCGGGAATAGATTGCGTGTGTGCAGTTTTAGCAATCGGTTTCTGAATTCACTCTCTTGGTTTCTGTATGAGTTGCATTTTCTCGTCATTTTATCTCTTTATGTTGAGACCTATTTGATCAATATCTTTCGCATGTTTTTTTTTTTGAAGTTATGTGAGATTTTGATTTGATTGAATCGAGGGTTTTGTGTTTCTGGGCGATAATGGTGTTTTTTCTGTCCGTGAATGAAAAAATGGTGAGAAATTGGTTAGGCCGACTTAATCTTCGAGTACTTGTTTTGGGAAATCAGAGATTAGCAGTTGGTCTCCTGAAAAAGTTTTTGGTGGCAAAAATTTTATGTGAAACAATCATGCATCGAAGGGCATATATGATTTCTATTTGTAAAGGTTATATCTACAAGAATTCAACCTTATTATTCTGTCTTCGATTATTTGGTTGGCCAACAAAAATCTGTAAAGAGAGTTGGAGATTTATCTTTAAGCTTGTCATCAGTATCACTGATTGAACTCAACAACTAAGAGGGTTGTTTCCTAGTCCCTTTTGTGGAAGACTGTTGACAAGTTGCTGCATGATTCTGTATGCAAAGTTAAGAGGGTGCATACCATTTTTCAGGGACTTGAGGGAAGAGTTTTAGTGTCTAAAACTGAATAGCACCATCGAAAGCATATTCTTGATAATAATTTTTTAGTAATAATCACATAGAGGATCAAAATGGTGTTAGGACCAGGCCTTGGATCTATCTTGAAAGTTTTTTCTGGAAATATATTTTCTATAACGGTCTTCTCTACGAATTCCTGACACCCTTTCCCCTCTGTTAAAGACATATGGAAGGTTCCTCTTGGAAAGTTCAAGTCTTTATATGGTTATTCGTATTGGGTAAGTTCTTTACAAAGACGCTTTTCACACATCTTGGCCAAGCTGTGCTTTATTTAGCTATCAATTTGAGGACCTGAATCATGTCTTTCTATGTAGCTAGTTCTTGCTTAGCCTATGCCGTAGAGTGTTTGAATCAGGCAAACAGTGGGTTCCGCCACTTTCGGTCAATGATATTTTTTTGTCTAATCCTTTTATCACCCCAGTTCTCTGTTTGTCATTGTGGCTGGAATGGAACACGAATCCTTGGAGGGGGTCTAGGGTAGTTATGAGCTTAGAGTTACTTGTTGAGTCTCTGATAATAAACAATTTTAGGATTTAGTGTTACAGATGTAGCTAGAGATTGTAGGATTCTTGGATTTAGTGGTTTCAGCTTCCAAAATGTCCAAGTTATTCCTGCATGCCCTTAAATTGCATGCCATGATTATTTTTACCTCTCTATTGCACCGATGTTTGGTCTCTTGGGCGGACAATTTGACTGTTCTTGTTGGAAAATTATACAATGGCTTGCATGGAAGATTTTTAACTTATGATAGTTTGCATATATTTCTGACTGAGCTCATCATTTATATTTACATTTCTCAGCTAATATATTATGGCGGAAATTAGTCAAAATCCTACTGAACTCGAACAACAACATGACCATGAATACCAGCCTAGCAATGGACATGAAAATGACCTTGAATACCAGCCTGATGGAAAAGATGAATACCAGCCCGAAGGACAACATGAATACCATCCTGAGAACGAACAAGAATACCAGCCTGAGAATGAAGAGTACCAGCCCGAGAATGAGCTTGCATACCAGCCTGAAAATGAGCAAGAATATCAACCTGCAGCTGAACATGAAAATGAACAAGAATTTGTGCAGGAGTATGCACATGTACATGAACAGGATGATAAATGTGAAACAGAAGGTGGAATACCAGAGAACTTTCTTCCTGATGAAGAGAAGAGCCTTTCCAGTGAAATTGTTGATGGAGGCGGTGACAAGTGGCCAGGCTGGCCTGGAGAGAGTGTTTTCAGGATGTTGGTGCCTGCACAGAAGGTTGGTAGTATAATCGGCCGTAAAGGAGAGTACATAAAGAAAACATGTGAAGAAACAAAAGCACGGATCAAGATTCTTGACGGTCCTCCAGGAACCAGAGAAAGAGCTGTAAGCAAAAGTTTTGCTAACCATTTAGTGATGTGCTATGATGCATTACTATTTTGATAATATATTATATATATATATATATATGTGTGTGTGTGTGTGTGCATTTAACTTGCACTTAGCATTGGAGCATACATGGTTGGTTAAATTGTGATATAAATATTACACAGATAGGTTATTTCAGGTTGCTTTCTCTAATTCTTTTGTTCTTTGAGATCCAGTCATGCCAAAAGTTTACACTGCTGACACCATGTTTTTTTTGGATAGGTTATGGTTTCTGCCAAGGAAGAGCCTAATTCTCCTCTGCCACCTGCTGTAGATGGTCTTCTCAGGGTGCATAAACGTGTTGTGGATGGGCTGGACATTGATTCCACGCATCCATCAGCAAGTGCAGGGGGCAAGGCTTCCACAAGACTTCTTGTACCAGCAGCTCAAGCAGGGAGTTTAATTGGGAAACAAGGCACTACTGTCAAATCAATTCAAGAAGACTCTAATTGTGTTGTTAGAGTTCTTGGAGCAGGTGTTTCTCTTTACATCATCACCGCATGTGTTAAATTGAAACTGAACTGCATGCATATTGGTTTTGCTGTTACTGATCACCATTCTTCTTTTTATCTAAATGTAAAATAGTAAGACTTTATCTTTCTGCTGGTTATTTTACTGCAAATATTTTAGTACCAGGAAGAATTCCCTGAAGAGATTTGGAAAGATTAAAGTTCAAGATGCTTAATTGGTTTAAAATCATAAATAGTTGCATAGTATGCTATTGTTCACGCATGTATGGTAATATATACAGCATTTTTTTAATTTTTTTGAATTAAACTGTATCAATAATCTTACTATTCCCATTATGCACAAAATTAGCAGAATCAATTATCTTACTGTACTAGTGTACCCGATGTATAGAACTTTCTGTATAGAGGTACCTACAAAGTACTACCTCCCTGATACATTTTGGAAGGTTTGATGCTTTGTGTTCTATGGTTAATATTGACTGCTACGCATGTGTAAATTTGTTATAAGCTTCACTCTATTTTATATGTTTCCTCAGTTAATGTTCACCCTACCAATATCAATCACTCAAATATTCATTGTTGGCAAAATCATTACAGAAGAACTGCCTGTTTTCGCCCTCCAAGATGACAGAATTGTAGAGATAGTGGGAGAGCCTACAGGCGTTCATAAGGCTATTGAGTTAATTGCATCTCATTTGAGGAAATTTTTAGTAGATCGCAGCATAATATCAATTATTGAAATGCAAGTAAGTTCACTTTAACAAAAAACCCATATGAGATGAACTTTCTACTGTTTGATCTATCTTTTGAACCTTACTTTCTGACCATTCTGTTAGATGCAAATGCCCAATTCTCACGTGGAACAGCAAATGCCTCCAGCTCAGCATTGGGGTCCACCACCTCAATCTTTTCCTCCTAATGCACCTGCAGGTCATGGATATGGAGCTAGCCCCCGTTTCTTGCCTCCTCGGCAGTTTGATAATTATTACCCCCATGCAGACATGCCTCATCCAGAAAAACAACCTCATCAAGGTATATCAGCCTATGGAAGAGAAGCCCCTATGCTTTCATCATCCAGCCAGCCAGCTCCATCTGTAATTACTCAGGTTATCTTTTGCATCTGAAATCTTAGTTTACTTACTGTTGTAAGTGTAGTAAAACTACAAATCATGAACAAAGCTCAATATCAGTCCTTGAAAGGTAGTGTCAGATTTGAAGTGGGATCGTGGTGTGGGGTTGTATTCTGTAGATCCCTGGCCTCGTCTTACTGGCTCTGGAATATTATTTTTCTCGTAACAATTCAGTTCCAATAGTAGCCAGTTAGCATGTCAAGAGTAAGTCCTATCGTTATTCTGGGATTTGAATATGTAATAAACCTCAAGCTCTGCTAATTAGAACTCAGTTGTTTGAAGCATGTTGTTCGATTCCTTACCTAGTTTCAGAAACTAATTCTTCTGCTCTATTTTGATATAAATACTGTTTGGTTGGGCAGTAGCTGAGTTTGTTGCTTTTAGGCGAGAAAATGAGGGTCTACCAAGTTTGATTGTCTGAGCACAGAAGCCTTGTTGGTTCCACATTAAATCTGCCACGTATCTTGTTTTGATAGTTTTGGTGGTCGAGCCTGTATTATAGTCTTGGATCTCTTTCTAGTGTACGACTCCCTCCCTCGGATTGACCTGTATGAGTCTAAATAGTTGTCAAACCAATAGGAAGTCTTTGCAGGCGTGTCTATTAAATGCATAATTTTGGAATTATAAATTTGCAGGTCACACAGCAGATGCAAGTCCCGCTATCTTATGCAGATGCCGTAATTGGTACTCAAGGTTCGAGTATAAGTTACATTCGTCGGATTAGTGGTGCGACGGTGACCATACAAGAAGCAAGGGGGGCTCCTGGAGATATGACGGTTGAGATCAGTGGAACTACTTCTCAAGTCCAAACTGCTCAGCAACTGATTCAGGTATGCTGGAGTTGCATCACTATCTCGATTAAAAAGTTTCGTAGGCTTAGTCGCGGCTTATGTATATTTGTTTTGGCAGAATTTCATGGCTGAAGCTGCTGCTGCTGCTGCTGCAGCGGGGCAACAGCAAGCACAACATGGTTCGTCGTCAGCGGATTATAACTCTTATGCAGCAGGTCATGGGTCAGCATACAACACATCGCAGCCTCCAAATCCTAACCTTTCTGGACAAAGTGGGGGGTATGGATCAGTTTATGGCTCTAATTATGGGTATTGAGTTTATTTTATTTTAGTAATAATAATATTTGATGAGAGTTGGCAGTTTAATTGCTTTCCTTGTATTACATACTGATACAGCTAAAACTAGGGAGGGAGGGAGAGAGAAACTTGTAGTTGTAATGCATTAGGCAGTCAAGTCACTCAGTGATTTTTTTTTGTTTTGGCCGTGTATGAAATTAAATTAAATATTGTGTCGCTATTGGTACTTCCATTCCATGAGCTTTTCTTTTCTTTGAGAGAGAGATAAACACAGTATTATTATTAGCCAAAATCATCATCTTTTCCCCATCTTATCTCATAATAGGAATAATAAAATTAAAAAAATAATAATAATAGAATTACTGGTGAGATTTCAAGAATTACTGATGATATTTCAAGATTGGAGAGTCTATAGCCATCAAACAGAACAACATATTGAGGAATTACTGGTGATATTTCAAGAATTACTGTTGATATTTCAAGATTGGAGAATCTAAGAACTCAAAAAGAAAAGAAAAAGGATCTTCCTCTTCTTACTCTGGCGCTGGCGCATTCTCGTCGAGTGATGATGGTGAAGAGGGAGATGGCCAAGCCATCTCATCTTTTGCGTGCGACTCAACAACATCCTTTTGATCGTATCCAACTCCGTCGAGGATTCTCCTCTCAGCTCGCTGCAACCGACGCCTTTTACTCGCAAGTGACATCATGGTGTCAATCATTTCCTTGTCAACTTTCTTCATTCTCAGTCGAACTTTTCCCAGTTTTTTCCCCACGCGGAGGGCCTCTCCATCCGGCAGAAATGGGAGTTTTTTTTTTTTTTCCGGCCACAAGAAAGGATATTCGTTACACGAATCGATTGTGTTTCATTCACAATTCCAATACTATTAATTAAGAGATAATGAAGATATAAAAAACATAATTGTGATTTGTAAGGAAATTAACTAATTCGTGAATAAGTAACACGAATCTATTTTCGACCCACTATTTCACCAATCCTCAATGTGTTCTTATTTTTTTATTAATTTCATAATTATTATTAATATCTTATTATTAGTAAATTTTTGTTAAATTGAGATTTTTTTGCTGAAGCTTCTTAAATTGAGTATTTTTTGCAATATTCGCATTTTTTTTAATTTTTTTTTTCTCAAGTGTAATTGGGCAACACAGGAAAGGAGAGCCCAAATAACTAATCCACCACTCTTAGTCTTCGTATCCCCGACCCTGGCCCGATCCCAAATAATTAAATCGGGCCCGACTCCTCATTTTGCCCTAAAAACTGTGTCTAATTCCTCCTCTCCTCCATCGATATCTCCATTACGGCATTACCGACGGCTACAAGCTACTCCTCCACCTTCATCCAGAGAGAGACCCAACACGTGAATTGGTATTGGTATTCGTATTTAAATAAAATTGGGTGAATTTCCAAGGTTATTTTTTTATTTGGATATTCGTCGAAGAAAACAAAGGTTTTAAGGCTCTTCTTTTTTGGTTTAAAACCGATTCTACAAATTGTAATCTATTGAGTCTTTTTTAATTGCGATAGCAAAATCCAATCAAACTGCGGTCTTAGGATCCAGTCCTAAGCAACCTTGCTCGCAACTCTAGAGAGAGAAACACTTGGAGAGAGAAAGAGCTCTTGGAGAATGCTTTTGTATTGGTTGGAAATGCTTACAACTTTAGAGTGTACAAATGAGGGGGAAGAGTCTCTTTTATACTAGTTGATGGACCCTTCTAGAATCTAGTACAAGTGTAGTACAATAGTACAAGCTCTCAAAGGTTCTACAAGGTTCATAGCCTTCTACTTCCTTCCATTGTGTTTCATAGCCTTCTATTCAGCCCCAGAGAGTTCTACGACCTTCTGGAGTGTTCCGTATGCTTCTCCCACGTTCTATAATGTTTTGGAAGGTTTCGCATCCTTCCGGGACATTCCCGATCTCATTCCGGAAGGTTCTATACCCTTTCGGTATCTTCCGTTTCCTTCTAGTGCCTTCTAATAATGAGTTCTCCGTGAGTCTTAAGGCACTAAGATGTTCATCTATGGCATTCTCCCCCACCGAATCGAGCAACGCCCTCGTCGCATCCCCATCGTGAAACTCTTTGATAGCCTTCTCGAATTGCCATAGGTCTTCGGCAGGTTTCCAACTTGCCTCGCTGTCGGGCAAACCTTTCCAACGCACCAAGTATTCCTTCTTTGGCTTGCACCACCTCTTCTTTACTTCTCATTCGGCCAAGATTTCTTGAACGTCTTTCTCATAAGACATCTTAGCTGCAAGGGGAGCACGGGACGACTCCTTCCGACTTGGGTCTTCCTTATCTGCATGGAATGGCTTAAGCATACTCACATGGAAGACCGGATGTATCTTCAACTTTTTAGGCAGCTCTAACTTGTAGGCCACTTTCCCAACTCGTTTGAGAACTCAAAATGGTCATTCATATCTCCGCACCAAGGCCTTATGCACATCCTTTTGTCGCAGTACATTGTGGAGCTTTACAAGTACTTGGTCGCCTTCTTGAAACTCCACAAGTCTCCTCTTCTTGTTCGCCCACTTTTTCATTCACTTATTGGCCTTGTTTAGGCAAGATCGTGCTAAGTCCGTCTCTTCTTGCCATGACTTAGCAAGTTGGTATGCTGCAGGGCTACTCCCTTTGTGACCCGATGATATGGTACTTGGCGTAGCTGGTTGCTGTCTGATAAGCTCGTAATTTGACTTACTTATCTATATTTTTTTCTAGTATTTTATTTAGTTTTGTTGAGTTTATTTACATATTTTGAGCATGACTATATTTTAGAGGGTATTATGCTTGTGATTGTAAGATTTTACAGGTTTTAGGCCAAATTCATTGGAAACCTGTACCGAAAGCAGTTGATGTTAAAAAAACAGTCACGAATTCTTCCACACATGGAATTTGAGCTAATGTAGCATGACAATAGAAATATCTTCGAATTAGGTTTCCAATGCAACTGGAATCGGATCAATCGGAGTTCGGGGAGCAAAAGTTATGGCCAAAACCATGAGACTGCGCAGAAGGATCGGAAGGTGCAAAAAATGGTCTCTGTTTCGACCGACGTGAAGTCCACGTCGACCGACGCAAGGTGATCCGCGTCGACCGATACAAGGTCCATATCGACCGACACGGACCCAGAAAAAGAAATTCTTGTATTTTTTATGGTAAAATCATATTTTTTGCCTTTGATCCCAAATTATACACATCTACCTCTATAAATACCCATATAACTCGATTTTAGAGAGGGAATTCATTATTATAGAGGATTCAGTCATTATTCAGCCCTCAGTTTAGATTTTATTCAAGTTTTTCGAGATTGAAGACTTGAACAACCTTTATTTTTCTTGTAAGTTTTCATTCTGCAAGTTTATAATATGTTTCTTTTGTTTCTTTTCATTATGAGTGGCTAGAAACTCTATGAGGTTTTAGGGCTTTGTATAATTAATCATGTTTGCATGTTAGATTAATCAACTCAATTGCATGGTTTCAGTTCCTGATTTAATCGTTAGAATTTGAGATTGATGATGGATCGAGAGATGAAATTGATTTTATATTCATAATTATTAGTCAAAAGACCGAGAGGAGAATATTAATAATAGGAAGAGGAATTTGAATATAATTGATTATCTGTCTCAAAAGGAAGAATAGCCAATTATAGGCATTGAATCTATATTTTTATTCAGGTTGATTATTATTGTGTTCTTGAGGCCAACCAAGCATATACAATCACATAATAGTAACATAGACTATAATTGCCCAACCAAGGAATTATAGTATTTTATTCTGATTTTCCACCATTGTAGAGTTGATTATCTTGCATGTATTCTGATTAATTATTTGCCTTAGAATCTGTGTCTCTTTGTTATTGCTTTTAAAACCCTTTAAATTTTTGCATTGCCATCCTTACTTTTCAAAACCAAAATTCAAATTTTGTCTACTCAAACAATAAATCTAAAAACTATAGTTAGTATATGAGATAGTTCTGTTATACAATTCCTCTGGGTTCGACTACCTTAGGGTATCTTATAAATTTATTTGCCACTGTATTTGCAATTAATCTGCGAATTTTGCAGTGATCACTGTCCCATCACAATCTCGAACGGGCTTTTACCGGTGGACTCATTGCGCTGCAAGTTATAAGAGAACTGGGCCACATCTAACAAACTTGCCCAATCCTTTTGAGTGGAACTTATATAATGCCTTAGATAAATCTCGAGCAAGGCGTTAGCCCTCTCCGTTTGTCCATCGGTTTGAGGATGTAAACTAGTTGAAAAGTTTAGATCCGTATCTAACATTCGGAAGAGTTCTGTCCAAAATCTTCCCGTGAAGCGTGGGTCTCGGTCACTTACAATCGAGCTTGGTACTCTCCAATACTTCACCACATGCTTCATAAAGAGTCGGACCGCCTCCTCGGCCGGACAATCCTTCTTTACCGCTATGAAGGTTGCATACTTAGAGAATCGGTCAACTACAACTACCACCATAACCGTTTGACACCCTTTGGACTTTGGAAAATTCACGATGAAGTCCATTGAGATACTCTCCCAAGGTCTCTCTGGTGTGGCCAAAGGTTCATGCAACCCGACAGACATCTTTTGCTCCATCTTGTCTTGCTGGCACACTAAGCAATTTTTCACGTAAGATTCAATGTCATCGTAAAGCTTAGGCCAATAATACCTTTCTTCCACAAGTGCTTGTAGTCGGTGCATCCCCGGATGTCCCACCCATTTAGAGTTGTGGCACTCGTGTAGTATCTCCCATCGGAGATTGTTGTATGCCGGCACATACAATCGATGACCCTTGGTGTAGAGCAATTCGTCCTGCACCAAAATTGCCTTGTCTTCCCTTCCTTTGCCATTTCAATGAGAGCTTTTACCTTTGGTTCATGCTGCAAGCCCTCTCGAATCCGTCCCACCAAGGAACTCTCGGGTCGACTTATTGCTGCTAGTTCCATCTTCCTACTTAGTGCATCCGCACCGAGTTAGCTTTTACCGGTTTGTACTCCAACACGTAGTCAAACTCTGCCAGGTAGTATTGCCAACGTACTTGCTTCTAGGTGAGGTTTTTTATGTTTGAAAGTAGCTCGTTGCCACATTGTCCGTCCTTACCATGAACCTTTTCCCCAACAAGTAGTGCCTCCAAGTCCTTAGGCAATGTACGACCGCCGTCATTTCCTTCTCTTGTACCATGTACCTTCGCTCTACGTCACTTAGCTTCCGAGACTCATAAGCAACGGGATGTCCCTCTTGCATCAAGATTCCACCAATTGCATAATTCGAGGTGTCCGTCTCTACTTCGAACACCTTCTCATAACTCGGCAAGGCATGTACCGACTCCTCGGTCACTACCTTCTTCAATTTCTCGAACGCCGCTTGGCACTTTGGCTTCCGTTCCCACTTTTGGCCCTTCTTCAATAAGTCAGTTAAGGGCACCGTGATACTTGAATATCCTTGGATGAACCGGCGGTAGTAGTTCGCCAACCCAAGGAACGATCGCACCTCTTGTACCTTCGTTGGTGGTTCCCAATCCTTTATGGCTGCCATCTTCTTCGGATCCATCCTTACTTGGCCTCCGCCCACGATGTGGCCAAGAAAGGGTACCTCCCGCTGGGCGAACGCACACTTCTCCCTCTTTACAAACAAAGAGTGCGCCCGCAATGTCTCGAACACCCATCGGAGGTGCTCGATGTGCTCCTCAAGACTCCGGCTATAGATAACAATATCATCAAGGTAAACAACAACGAACTTATCAAGAGATTCGTGAAGTACCTTGTTCATCAATGTGCAGAATGTCGCCGGTGCATTCGTCAAGCCAAATGGCATGACAAGGAACTCGTAAGCCCCGTACCGAGTCACACACGCCATCTTCGGTACGTCTTGCTCTGCTATCCTTACTTGGTAGTACCTCGACCTTAGGTCCAACTTCGTGAACCATTCCGCCCCTCTAAGTTGGTCAAAGAGATCCGCTATCAACGGGATCGGATACTTGTTCTCCACCGTCAACTTGTTGAGCGACCGATAATCTATGCACATCCTCAAGCTTCCGTCTTGCTTCTTTTAGAACAACACGGGTGCACCATATGGAGATTTTGAGGGTCGGATATGTCCAGCATCAAGCAGTCATCGGAGTTTCTTTCGAAGTTCTTCAAGCTCCGGGGGTGCCATGCGATAAGGTGCCATGGTAGGTGGTCGTGCATCGGGTACTATCTCGATCTCATGATCCACCTCCCTCTTAGGTGGAAGTTGCTTGGGGAGCTCCGGCGGCATCACATCTTTATACTCCTCCAAGACTTTGCTAACTTCGGGTGGGACTTTTTCCTTTTCCCCATCTTCCACGGTTTTCAACACTGCAAGGTAGGTCACTTCTTTCTTTTGGACCCCTCGATTAAGCTGCATTGCCGATAGGGTCTTTTCCCCATTTCTTTGTCTCTTCATGGGCACGATATATTGTCCATTCGGGTTGAGGATACATAGACAGTCCGCGTGCGGCACGATCATGGCATCTACGCAATCAAGAAAATCCATGCCAATCACAAAGTCATAGTCATCGAGAGGGATTACATCAATGTTCGCCTTCCCGCTCCATTGGCCCAATCGAAGCTCAACGTCCCTTGCCATTCCACATGTCGGGACTTCTTCCGAGTTCACCGTTTTGAGCCTCGCCATCATTTTCTTTACTTGAAGACCGACTTTCTCCGCAGCTTCCTTCGAGATGAAGAGGTTGGAGACTCCCGTGTCTACCAACACACTCATCATCTTGCCCGCTACTTCCACGCTAGCGAACGTTAGTCCCTTTGATCGCGTCTTCTTACTTTGAATGGAGCTTAAGATCCATAGAGCACCCAACCTTGCTCCTTCTTTTCCTTCGTCCGACTTGACCATGCTTGCTATTTTACCTTGATTCGTGCAATCCCTTGCATAGTGAGGTCCTTTACAAAAGAAACATTGTATCAGCTTCTTAGGCTTGTCGGGTCTCTTTGCTTCCATCCTTTCTCTAAATGAGAACTTAGGCGGCTTGCTTGTATTCCGTTGGGCGACTTCTCTCTGTCTCCCCGCCATTCGGGGTTACCCTCCTATTGGGGTCCGAGTTCTCCAAGCGATATTCCCTTAGGGACTCGACCGTGGTCAATGCACTATGTAGGTCTCCCACGCCTCTTCTATCCAGCTCTTGTTGTGCCCAAGGTTTGAGCCCTTCCATAAAGAGATGGTATGCTTCCGTTTCCGGCAATGAGGGTATTTGTAGCATCAACTCCGTGAATTGTTGGCAATATTCACGAAGTTCTCCCTTGTGCTCCAGTTTTCTTAACTTCGCCCGCGCGTCTCTTTCTGCATAGGCTAGGAAGAATTGCTTGTAGAACTCATTCTTGAATTCCTCCCAAGTCTGGATCGGTTCACCATTCCAATCATTGCACCTGCGCCTCCACCATGGCAACGCAGTATCTATAAAGTAAGTTGGGATCGTACCTATTTTGATAGCATCATCCTCGACGCCCATCGCTTGGAAGTAGTGCTCCATACTCCATAAGAAGTTGTCCACCTCCTCATCATCTCTCGAACCATTATAACTCTTTGGTCTCGGAATATCCAATCGTGGTCGCGAGTTACTTGCACCTGCCCCATCAGTACGAGTTCTACGCAACCGAGCTACCTCCGTACGTAAACCTTGCATTTCCGTTTGCATTGCCTCTTCCATCCCTTCAATGAGAGCCTTCAAGGAGTCTGTCTCCTTGCTCCATCCTTCCGTGCTATCGTTAAGGCCTCTCTTGAAGTCATCCTTGAGTTCCTCTAACTCGCCACAGACATGTGATTTTCTCAAGTATATTACAAATAAATATATTTTCGTCATATGTTTAAAATAAATTTGATAGTTATAATATTTATTTGAAAAAATATATAATTTGTAATATAATTGAGAAACTTACAATACTTTGTAATATATTTGAAAAAGTTACAATAGTTTTTAATATATTTGTACGATAACATGAAAAAATATATAATTTTTAAAAATCACAAGCGTCAACTTTCCGTCGCCAGAAATTTACTCCCGTCATAAACTTGAAACAAAAATGATAATTTATATATATTTAGATAATACACATAGTTTGTAATATATTTGAAAGAATCAGGTATAATTTGTAATATAATTAAACTTTTTCCTTTTTATTATAAAACATTTTAATACAGAAATATCCCAACAGCCCAATTACAATCATGATTTTTAAAAAGCTAAACCAAATATGTCAATTCAATTCAGTAGCAAACAGAAGCATTTGTATTGTTGTTTCTCATAGGCATAGCTGAGGTTTAAGCAGGCAAAATACAATATACCAATATTATTATTACTACTACTCTCAACACTACCAATACCATCCTTAATAAAAAAACTCCACTAATAAGATTAGAAACCTCAAACTTCCAAGACCAAGCATATAGTCTTCATGGTTTTGACTTTGATGGTGGCTTCTTGATATTTTCTGTTTCAAAATCCATAAACTTCTCCGAAGGCATCCTCTTTCTTTTTACGCGCATTCCTCCCGTGTCTTCTGCAAAAAGTATTACAATTCTTCAATGGAAGAATACTGCTACAATTGCTTATTACATGTAACATGACATTGGAAATGAAAGTGCAAGCATACTTTGTTCCCACAATAACACACAAAAACATCCCAAGACAAAAATCTTTAAATATCAAACAAACCAATTTTTAGATAGTTCAATGATGTTTATATAGTTTGTAATTCCTGTATAAAAAAACATAATCCATTATTACAGAAGTATTTTCATTTGAATAAAATACCGAAAGACCAATATTATTTTTCATAGTGATCTTGATGACAGCAGAAAATCACATCTGGCGGAATATACATGGAAACAAAAATCTTACCTTCAAGGGGGCTGGATTCATGATTTGTTAGATGACCATTTTGCCCTGCCTCCTCGGAAAGAGGAGACTCGGCTTCACTGATTTCCTCTACCTTTGAAGTATTTACAACAAGCCCATCTTCCATTTCAGGAACATCAGGACATGGATCAGGGGGTAAGAAACGAATTTCTCCCTGCGACATGTCTGAATCACTGAAGGCAGAGTCTTTCTCGACTGTTTCAACATCAATGACTTCTTCTTCATTGACATCTAAATCCTTCACCTGCAACCATATCAACATCATAAGCAGGGAAACAAGTCCCCCCAAAAAATAATAATAATAAAAAAAATACCCAGTACTCACCTTTTCTGTTTCAGGTACTAAATCAAACTCATCTTCTCGTTCTACATACTCCTCATTTTCCTCGAGCTCTTTAAAATCTGGAGCAAATGCACTCCAGTTCTCAGTATAATCCTTGGCCCAGATATAAACCAAGCCAGTCAAGGAGACAGAAACAACTACAGGTTTAACAGGATGCCATGTCAGATCTATTAATGCTTCTTTTGGACCTTCAAGAATTTTTACAAGATGCCCAGCCCTGTCCCATATATATATCTTATGCTCTCCTTTGCTAGCAGAACCTCCAACAACCCACTCCCCGTCACCACTAAAACACGGGGCCTTCCAGTGCACTTTGGTGATCAAATCCTGAAACTCTCGGAAAAGAGCCAGAGACCTTGATCCAACGCCTTTTAATTTTTCACCTTCATCTTGCTCGGCAATTTCATGATTTGCTTTATTGATCGCTTCAAGCCCACCTTTCAACGGTAAAAGGCTTTCATAGATTCTGATAGTTCTATCATTTGAATTTGTCAGAAGATATTGTCCATTTCTGCTAAAAACAATATTCTTTATCACAGCACCCCCTGGGATAGAAACTATACCGCGTATTTCAATACTTATATGATCAATAATTAGTATCTCTCCTTTGGAGTTTCCAACGTACACCAAATCACCATATTTGTTGAAGCAAGCAGCAGTAGGTGTAAAGGGAGCAGATCCATCTGAGAATTTATTACGTGATGGAGGGGCAGCACCATTTCCTGTATCAGACAATGACACAGGAAGCACAGTTGTTGTTTCTGTAAGCATGTCAACAATCATGGGAGCTGACGATAGAGGACAAGCTAAGCAAATCGACGGAGTGGATGAACCAGGATGGAGACGCGCTTGCAGAGGTGTTTGCTGAAGGACAGTTCGACCTAATCTCTCTCCTTTGACAACATCCCAAAGAGTTAATGACTTATCCGCAGCTGACACTAGTATGCGGTGGCCATACTTAGACCAACAAACACTTGTTATTGCACCAATACAGTCCTTGTCTTTGAATTCTTTTGCGATGCCTCTGGTTTCAAAATCCCAAATAATGCAACTTCCATCTGAGCACCCAGCTGCCACGTTTTAAAACAAATAAATGAGTTAGAATCATGGGTGGCTTGCAACTAATTACAGGGAACAAATAGATAAGAGGGATCTGCAATGTGGTTCAAGAATGCAAAGAAAAATAAAAGAATGGCCAATCAATCAACACCATGTCCATAAGTAATTGCAGATGTAAAAGAAACAAAAAAATCTGAGAAATATATCATCATGATGTGGTTCTACCCATCCCCATCTTATTCACAGCATGATCGTTGACTTCCTATGAGAATCTTCACTTTCCCACTTTCTCCCCAATTACATATCAATGAGGATTGGAAGGAAAAAAATGACATGTTCCAGTGTAGAACTATGGAACCTTGGACAGACAGTAACAGTTGGCAACAGAAGTCACAGAAGACACCAAACTATGACTTAAAAGTCAGAATAACATCAAGAATGGAATAGGAAGCATCAGAAGCATACATGTAATACACATTTGATAAAATCAAGTCAAGTTGCTGGACTTTACACAAAAAGAAATATACAAGATCATAATCACAATTATATAAGCGGACAGAAACTTCCAAGCATAAAACTGAAGCAAGTTAATGGCTTGTTAAGCCTACTTTATCCACTCATGCACCATCCAAAACATATGCTGTTCAGCCACCCTACTTAGCCACATTGTCGAAAGTAAATATGATAACAACAACTAATAGAATGAATCGAGATTCGAGAAAGGCACCAAACAACTTAATTGAACTTGGGATATAGAAATCACAAAAACATACCAGCTAGTAGGTTTCCTCGGCGATTGAACGCGATGCATTTCATAACTCCATGCTCCAAATACTCCTCTATCACTTCTGGAAAATCACCCTGCAGAGGGTCTGCATGCATCCCAGAATATTTTATAAGACGAAATAATGGGCCAAATAACGTTTACAAGTAGAAGGAAAAAAACAACAAAGGGAATAAAAGGGAAAAATTTCAAATAACATGTAAAATCAACAAAGTATACAGTCTGCAATGTAGAACAACATTCAATACAATTACGTGGAAAAACAAAGAGTGGGATGATTACCAATAACGGGGGCGTTCATGGTGCACCAAAAAGCTTGAAACTTGTTTCAGATTTCAAAAACAAGTCGGAAAATTCGGAGGCATACACACAACTTCAGCACAAGCCCGTGTGAGAATGTGGTAGAAAATAGCTAGAGAAGATAAATCGGTCGGTAGAAACAAAAAAACAAGAAAGAAAGCGCTATGGGCGGAACCCAAAATCGACGAGGGTGAGTGGCAAAAGGGTTTTGCAGAGCAGAAGGGTGGATTGGGGTTGGGCAAATTATAGAATTGTGAAAAAGAGAAGCTTTGTCGTTGGATTTAGGGGTTTTTAACTGAGCTTTTTTCCCTCCAACGCCATAGCCCCTTTGGTTTTGGGGAATACAATTCTCTCTCTCCCCCTATTTGCTGGACTTTCTTGATAGATTAAATTAAATATATATTTTTAATGATACAGAAAAATAATAAAAACTAATCCTAATAGTAATCAAATAATGAAAGATACGTCAAAAAGATTTCTACCAAATATTTGTATCCTTGGATGAAAAATACCTTTTAATAATAAATAAAATCCAAATAATTATTTATAAACTCAATTAATTTTATTTGTATAAATAATAATGATAATATAATTTAATTATAGCACAGAGCAGCGAGCAGAAGGGAAAACCGCCATGGTCCAGTCCTTTCTGCGCCAACTATGCATTCCAGACTAAGGGCGTTGCTCGCGCGAGCCGCCAGAAAGCCCGCCGCTCTTTTCCCCCCTCGGAGCCCTCGAGTTGTACTTATCGCCGGCTACATTACCGTTGCCAACGTTGTCGAAAATGGTGTTTGGTCCAAGGAGCAAAGCTTGAGTGGTCACTCTATTGTAGTGAGGCGGCGGCTGTGTGGCTACGCCGTAGAGCAGTTCTCCGACGATGAATATGAATGCGATTACGAAAACCACCCAGTAGTTTGTTTTCTTTATATTTTCCCTTTTTTATATCATTGCTCCGAATGTGTTTGATATAATGCCCGTTTTTATATGCGATTGTGGTTTTAAATTCCTAGGTTGGTTTAGTAACTTTTAGAAATGGTTATTGCTGGAAGAGCTCTTCATGCTCTCACAAAGTGAAACATGTAATTGGGATAAAGATGCAATCTTTTTCTAATGACGACGGTAATCCACAATAAAGTTGCAGTCTTTTAATCATGGATTGTGGTGAGAGATTTCATATGAATGAGCTATCTATGAGTAATGAGTTGTAGTTGAGGGTGAGATATGCTGCAAATAATTAAGACATTCTTGATTGCCTGGTTAATTTTGGACGAGTAACAACTTCTTAGCTACATCATGTACAGTTATTTGAACAAGGATAGCTGTTTGAAGTATTGAACCAGTTATTTATACTAAACACATTCTATTGTAGGCCTCATCATCTGTGGCGAACATTGATGAGTGGAAATGGAAACTCAGCATGTTGTCACGAAATGATAAAGATCAAGAGCTCGTATCTCGAGATAAAAGAGATAGGCGAGACTTCGAACAAATATCTAACCTTGCCAAACGCATGGGGCTTTACTGGTAGGACAGCGTACTTCTCATTTATCCCTTATCCTTTTTTTTTCCTGTGTTGTTTTGATTGAGGGATTACTTAGTATACTCCCATTTTCATTGTTCAGTGAACTGTATGGGAAAGTGGTCGTAGCCAGCAAGGTTCCTCTTCCCAACTATAGGCCAGATCTGGATGATAAGCGACCTCAAAGGGAGGTGAGAAAATCCTAGTTATTCACACCAGACCTTTTTTCAGTTTGTGTACTTGCCTTGTCTGAACTGGAGTTTTTTATTGTAATTATGATCTCCAATATGCCATGACCCTTGGAATTATTTCTGTTTTATGTTTAAACCTTCAGAATTAAGAAAACTATGTTAGTGGCGGGATTTACTAATAAGTACCCATAACAAAGAATTATAACCTTTTCATGTTGCTTTTCTAATAACTGATTTCTTTAGTAATATCTTATTTTTGTTTATATTGCCACTTTCGATCAATTATCATAGATGCAGCTAATACTTTTATCTCTCCAAGTTTCATTTCTCAATACATCTTTTTAGATCGTCATTAGACCATCCCCTACTTTGCAAACAACATTTTCAAAAGAACTTGATTTAAAATGATCATGAACCCACCCTTGTATCTCTCTGCTACTTTTGTTTAGCAAAATGCCAAGATAAAGAAACATTTTTCTTTTTCACCTTTTTATGTGGAGCTCCTTGTGACAAAATCATATAATGAAGTATTTTCTTTTTGTTTTAGAAACAAATGTGCCTATGGCTGTGGTCTGAGTAAGGATTAAGGGTTCATCTATGATTATACTTAGGTTGCAGGAGTCCTGAGATTAAAAGTAAAACTGGTGGAACTGGCAACTCTACCAATCGAAAGAATCTGATTGTCTACTTCTTAAATGCTCCTTTCCCATTTTACTTGAGTAGCATTTGGTTGAGATTGAGATCACAGAACACAAATATATACATATTAGTAACAAAGATATGTAGGGGGTTTTTCTTCTTCAGAAGAGTTTGAATGACTTTCAAAAAGTTTGTTTATTTTTGTGTTGCTGGAATCTTGTGTTTAACAGGTTGTCATCCCATTGAGCTTGCAAAGAAGGGTTGAGGGTTTGCTTCAGGAACATCTTGACAGAAAAATCTTAAACTCAGAAAAAGCTGATCAAATTTCAGATAAAATGGAGTCTAGCGATCCAACTGAATATGCAAACTCATATCTTGAGGATTCTGTTATGGAGAAAGTTCTGCAGAGAAGGAGCTTGCGCATGCGTAATATGCAAAGAGCTTGGCAGGTACACATCCATTTTTGAATGTGACTGACTGTATTATTTTTGTGAGCCGAAATGTTTAATGTGGCATAACTTTTTCATGGGTGTTTATTAAGCTTCACAGGTATGCGTTGAATTTTATTCTCTGATGATTTTATCCTGATAAATTTGATTTCTATTGACATGTAAAGCTATAGTAAGTTACTCTACTGTCTTCTGTTCCTGTTTGAACACTGTTGATATCAAATAAACTTTCATTCTTTTTTCTTAGATCTAGCATTATTGGACTGAACACTTAGAGTTTTCCATGGTTATAATTATCCGTATTGCATAAATGGTGGAGTTAGTGGACAGTTTATATGCTCATTAGACATTTTAGATCTAGCATTATTGGACTAAGCACCTTCAGTTCTCCTCCGGGGAATTATAATTTGCCTTGGGTCTTTAGACATTCCATAAGGTGCTCTAGTGTTAATATGTTTTAAATGGGTTAAACTCTTATAAAGATTGTGGGTTCTCATTATTAGAGGAATTTAGTTTCTATTTCACACGGCTATAATAATGTAGATTCTGTTATTGTATGCTATATCTCATCTTGATCATCTCCCCTTAAATAGTGAGATAATTCTCCTTGTTAGTTCTTAGGTTCATGGCTTACGTCATTGCAGACATTCTCTGTATAGGTATTCAGTTCATTCTGTTCAAGAAAACACAATGAACATCAGTGCCACCCATGTAAAAACCTAATTCACTCTAGACAAAATATGGTTTGTCTACTAAGTGACAAACACGTTTCTCTTAAATGAATCTATTCTGTGTCGTAATCAATTGGTAACAATCATGATGTAGTTCTTATCACCACCTACAAACTCAATGGGTCAACTACCTCCAATGGGCCTTATCCATGATGATGTTTATTTGTTAAGGTAGGGGTGAATATCTCATGTACGGAGTACCAATCAAGGATGACCTTAAACCCAAGACTTGCAATTCCATTAATTGTTGCTCCAAATATGTTTTATGTTTTATATGATAAAAGTGCTTGTAACATCTCTTAGCCAAATGCCCTGTATGTCTTACTATTGTAATGTCTTTTATATTTCAAGTTCTATTTTGGTATTTACTCAATAATGGTTGCCCCTTTGATTTTGAACATGTAGACTGTTAATATGGAATTTATTGCTTTAATCACAGGAATCACCTGAAGGAAAGCGAATGCTGGATTTTAGGAAATCTCTCCCCGCATTTAGGGAGAAAGAAAGGCTCCTTGAAGCAATTGCAAGGAATCAAGTTAAGTTCATTGATTGATTATCATATTTGATATGCATCACAACAACTGTGATTAATGTGATAAATACCCCCTACCCCACCCTTTTTCTAGAAATTCTGCATAATACTCAATCAACTGATGTGTCACTAATGAAAGGTTTGATTGTTGCTAATGACAAGGTTGTGATGAATTTATCTGTCTATGTCTTGAAATATAGTTAGCGCTTCAAGATTATGGCACAGTTTATTTGTCTTGTTAGTCTGTTTTTCATAATTTGTACTAACTTATTTTTCTTGTAAACAATAGGTTGTGGTGATTTCGGGAGAGACTGGTTGTGGTAAGACCACACAACTTCCTCAATATATTTTGGAGGCCAATATAGAGTCTGGCAGGGGAGCGTTTTGTAACATAATCTGTACACAGCCTCGAAGAATATCAGCAATGGCTGTTGCAGAAAGAGTTTCAGCAGAGAGGGGAGACCCTCTTGGTGAATCAGTAAGCTTGCTATCTGTTTTCTTCTTAAGCTATCAGTTCCAATTTGAGTGGTGTATTGCCTTTCAGTTAAGTCGGTGCGAATCCAGTTGTGAAAGCATAATTGTTTTTGGTTGATTGTCTTAAAACATGATTTTTTTGAAAGGTTGGATTTAAAGTGCGATTAGAGGGAATAAAAGGCAAGAACACTCATTTGCTATTTTGTACCAGTGGAATTCTACTTCGAAGGCTCTTGAGTGATAGAAACTTGGATGGTGTAACTCATGTTTTTGTTGATGAAATTCATGAAAGAGGCATGAATGAAGGTGGGGTACTTATATCTACATGGATTGGTCATCTGTTTCATTATCTCGTGACTCCTGGTGATATTAGATTCTTGATGTCCTGTTCCCTTTTCCAGATTTCTTGCTGATTGTTTTGAAGGATCTTCTTCCACGAAGACGGGATTTGCGATTAATCTTGATGAGTGCCACCCTGAATGCTGATCTATTTTCTAATTATTTTAATGGAGCACCAATGATTCACATTCCTGTAAGTCCAAATTGGAGTACCCTAAAAGTTATAAACTCGTGGTGTCGAATACAATACTCTTGGTTGGTGCTTTACATTCTTGTTTTAGGATGGAAATCAATATTTGGGTTAAGTATTCCTATCTTGTATCTCTTCCCCTTGTAACCTTTCTTTCTATGCATTAAATACCCTATGAAGAGCAAGTGTTTATATCGATGCAGGGTTTCACTTATCCTGTAAGAGCCCATTTTCTGGAAGATATTCTGGAAATGACGGGATATAAGATAACTTCATTCAACCAAATAGATGATTATGGCCAAGACAAGATGTGGAAAACACAAAGGCAACTGGCACCACGGAAAAGAAAAAATCAAATTACTACTCTTGTTGAGGTAGGAGACATTTCTGAACTGCACTCAACAGAGAAATTCTGATGATTTCCTTTGATAATGAGACTGGATTATGTACTTCTATTCACAAATTCATTGATTACCATAGACAATTCTTAGGAAAGGTAGATCTCTTTTCTTTTTTAACCATCGTCTCGCATTTGTTTATTTGTTTATATTCTCATACAAGTAAATTTGAAGTTATTCCATAGATGGCGACATGCACTAACCCCTAGGTGCAAATTTTCCGAGGTAGGGTCATAATCTACCAAAAAATGTTTTACATGGCATTGTGGCTCTGGCTCTATCTACTTTAATAGTTTGCGCATGCTTTTCTTTTGTTATTTACAGTCTCTTTATTTGTACCTATTTTCCACTTAATTGTTCTGGTGTGTTTTTTCTTATTTTGCATGCCAATGTGACCATTCTCCCTTCCTTAGTAAAACTGGCATGCAAGATGATTTGTTGATGCTCAGCAGCATTAAAAGAAATTTCCTATTTTACATGGCATTTTCAGTGAACTTTGTTTTTGCTGTATTCTGTTTCCAGGAAGCTATGAGTAAATCAAATTTTGAGAACTATACTTCTAGAGTACACGAGTCGTTATCATGCTGGACACCTGACTGTATTGGGTTCAACCTCTTAGAGGCTGTGCTGTGCCACATAACTCGCAAGGAACGTCCGGGTGCTGTGTTGGTATTTATGACTGGGTGGGAGGATATTAGTTGTTTGAGGGATCAACTAAAAGCTCACCCTCTCTTAGGGGATCCGAATAGGGTCCTGCTGCTTACATGTCATGGCTCAATGGCGACCTCTGAACAGGTACATGGTTTGTGGATTTCATAAACCATGAGTTTCATGTATATATATATTTTTTCTTTTGAATTTCATAAACATTGAGATTCTTATCTCATTCATTCTTTTTATTTCTATTGTTGCTTTGAATTATATATTACTTGTCTACATGTGAGACAATTGAGAAAAAGAGAATATTATTGTTCTACTGGGTGGCAATCTTGTGAAATATCTGTTCATTCAAATATGTAAATTCCTTATCTTAATTCTTTCTGGAAGTATTTGTGTTCACGATTTTTCCCTGAGTTCACCTCTTAACAATTCTGAGATGCTAAACTTGCTTTGTCCGTGTGGATATTATATTTTCCATTTACACTTCCAATTTCTTGATTGAAATTTTGGTTGCTAAATCATCTCCTACTTTTCTATCTTACAGAAACTTATATTTGAGAGGCCACCTCCAAATGTACGCAAAATAGTGCTTGCCACAAATATGGCTGAGGCAAGTATTACAATCAATGATGTAGTTTTTGTTGTTGACTGTGGGAAAGCAAAGGAGACTAGTTATGATGCCCTAAATAACACACCATGTTTGCTACCTTCATGGATATCCCAAGCTTCTGCTCGGCAAGTGAGTTACACATTCTTCTTTACTTTTCTTACTGGTTCTGTATATTTTGTAAGATGAAACGTTATCCACCCGATAAATATTCAGAAGCTTAATGCTACACAACTTAATTCAAGGCGCGGGCTAGTTTAAGTACTTCAGTTGGTTCTGATCTGAAGTATATTAAATTGCCTTCTTGCCGCTAAGTATTCAATTTCTTTACCATGCAACATACTGAAACAGTTCTTGAAACCAAGTAGCTCTTACATTGATAAAGTACCATTACTTCTGTGAAGCTTCCATAGGCTTCCTAAATTCAATTCTTCTAATATTATTTTTAATTATTCTTGTTTATCCTTCGTAGTAAATAATGTTGCTCATGTCCATGTTTGGCTTGCAGAGAAGGGGTAGAGCTGGCCGCGTACAGCCAGGCGAGTGCTACCACCTGTATCCACGATGTGTGTATGAAGCTTTTGCTGAATACCAACTTCCTGAACTTTTAAGAACTCCTTTGAACTCTCTCTGCTTGCAAATTAAAAGCTTGCAGGTTGAAAGTATTGGAGATTTTATCTCTGCTGCTCTTCAGCCGCCTGAACCACTGGCTGTAAGGAACTACCTCTCCGTTCTATTATAATTATACTGCTGAAAGGTCTGAGATATAGGGGTCTACATTTTCCTTTTAATCTGGCAAGACATATTGAGTTTCAGTTTCATGTACTGTTCTCTGGTGTTAGGACGTTGTGTCATAAGTTCTGAAAAATAAATTCTCATGCAATTGGATAGTCATCCAGCAATACCCAGATAAAAGTAGTTTCACAAAGATTTTCTCCAAACTTGAATGAATTCTTCCAATTTATATCTGCCTGAGGGATGAATACCATGATGGGAGATTATAAGAAATGAATATATTCTTCAAGAAAAAATAGCGATTGGGTTTTAGATTCTGTGGCATTCTGTTTCCTTGCACTCTTAGATAATATTTTGCTTTGTTGCTATGGAAAATGTTTGAAGAAAATTGTTTCAGGAAATGTATAATATAATTGGTTGTATTATTGATATATTTACAGTGTAATGGCTAGGATATGTTTAAATATTATGGGGGAAGAAAATTCTTGCATGGAATCTACTGGGGAAGTTCATAATATTGCTTGATTTTATTTTTAGCAAATAAAATTGTTGTACACAACACAAATTTTCCTTGTTACATGTGACTAAGGCTAGGATTAGGTTTGAGTTGGGGATTGATGAAAGGGTTTAAAACCTTACCTTATATGGATTCATGTCCATCATAACCTTTAGAAATAACTTGAAATAGGAGCTAGATGCTTCTTTGAAGTAATTTTCGAAATATATCCTGCTTTTGTTGCCCGCCCCCTGCGTTTTGTGAATTTTGTATTCATATTTCTTCTTTTTCCGAGGTCTTCCCATTTTAGACTTTTCTTTGTTGTCTCGAACTTTTGATATGGTTGGAGTCTGCATTTATTTAATTATTGTTAATTTGTCAATTGTCATACATATAACATTATTTTTATATGCTTTTTCTGTCCACGGAGGCACTGAGGGTTAAGTTCTAACTGAAAATTTCAGGTTCAAAATGCTGTTGACTTTTTGAAGATGATTGGTGCTTTAGATGAAAATGAGAACCTCACTCATCTTGGTATGTAAATTAAATAACATATCTGCTTGTTATGTTCCTCTTAATATGCTGCCTTTTCACTTCCTAGTATGTAAACTTATATTTCTTGTGCAATCAGGAAAGTTCTTGTCTGTGCTTCCGGTGGACCCTAAATTGGGGAAAATGTTGATCATGGGAGCTATCTTTTGCTGCTTTGAGCCTATACTGACAATTGTGGCTGGTCTCAGTGTCAGGGATCCTTTTCTTTTGCCTCAAGATAAAAAGGATGTAAGTTGCATTTTGCATATGTTTATTCCTCGTTACTGATGATGGTATTTCATGTGTTCTTAGAAATTAAAAAAGGTTATGTAGGGAGCAAAATGTGATTTAGTATGGAAGTGTGTGTATACAATTCTTTTATTCGTCGTTTACTACATGCCATCCATGATCATACATTGTTGGCAGAAATATGGAACACTATGATTTTCTGGAACTTTATACAAAGGAGTGTAAAGTAGTCTATTTCATCATGCCCTTATTGCAATCTCCTAACATGAGGCTGTAAAAAATTGTCATTTAATTCTTCTAGTTGAACATTTCTAGTAGTATATGCAAGATTAGAATATCACATCTTTCAAGAAGCGAATCCTCCACCTTAAAAATTAAAATAGTAGCTACTTCACATAGCAAGATGCATAGATAAATTTTCGAAGTAATTGTCCATATTGAGAAGTTCATGAGCTGATTTCACATCTCTATGACTGTGCAGTTAGCTGGAACCGCTAAGTCCAGATTTTCAGCGAAGGACTATAGTGATCATATGGCTCTTGTTCGTGCATATGAAGGATGGAAGGATGCAGAAAGGGAAGGATCAGCATATGAGTATTGTTGGAGAAACTTCCTCTCTCTCCAGACTCTTCAAGCTATCCATTCTCTTCGTAAACAGTTCACGTACATCTTGAAAGATGCCGGATTGTTAGACCCAGATGGAGCAATTAATAACAGATTAAGTCACAATCAATCGTTGGTCCGTGCTGTAATATGTTCTGGCTTATTTCCTGGTATAGCTTCTGTAGTGGTAAGTTCTACTGAGTGTAGTTCTTTTTGGAGTCGAGCAAATAAACTCAACAGGTTGACACATTGTCTTCTTCTTTATTTACAGCCTAGGGAGACCTCAATGTCTTTCAAAACAATGGATGATGGGCAAGTCTTTCTTTATGCGGTATGCTGCGAAGCTTATTTTGATATCCACTAGAATGATTATCCTTTCTCAGAACAGATTTAGGGATGATTGCATGAAACAGTTGTCGATATTAAGGGAGAAAGTGGAACTGTTCAGGCCGAGTCTTAATCGCTCCATTATAATGCAATCTATAATATGCCTAAATCTAGGAATACGCGAAGAAACAGAAAGACAATGCTTTAGATACAATTTAAAACTCCACACTGCCACATGAAATACTTCCAATAGTTCATGCTAATTCACAACTTGGGCAAAAGGTTTTTCTTGTCTGCTGAAAACCTTAAGAGGTCGCTGCAATTTGTATGTTACTCTAACCACGGCAGATCTGCATGACTTTTGTTGAGTTAAAATCAAGTCCAGTATGATCCCAACTTTTTTAAAATTTAGTCTTGATTTCCTCGGAATCCTTGGTGGTCATTCTTGAAAATATTAAATAGAATCCATCTAGAATTCGAGGTTCATTATCACCAGATTTCTAATTTTTTTATTCATCATTTGTGGGAAAGATAATTGGTTCATGCGTGGGTGGAACTGAAATTTATAGTTGTGTTAATCTTTTGATGACAGTTGCAGTAATGAGCTTGTTATATTGTCTTGGTCCAGAATTCTGTGAATGCACGTTACCAAACGATACATTACCCCTGGTTGGTATTTGGTGAGAAAGTGAAAGTGAATACTGTTTTCATACGCGATTCAACTGGAGTATCTGATTCTATTCTGATGCTTTTTGGTGGTGAAATGGCGAGTGGTGCTACGGTAATTTCTTTTATAGCAAATTGCTTGCTTCGGTGGAACTGTTTCTACTACCTTGCCTTTTTTTGTTTGTACATAATTAATATTAGGAGAATTATCAATTCAGGACCTAAAAGATAGTTTAAAAGATCAAACAAATCTCAATCCAGGACATGATATTGAGGTCTTGGATTGGGAATTATATGATCTTTCGGGTTTTGAATTGACAATTTTTTTGATCTTTCACGTCCTGGATTGAGAATTAATCTTTCGAGTCTTGAATCGATAATTAAACTATCTTTTGGGTCCTGAATTGAAATTATTAATATTAATATATTTTTGGGGTTGGTGGTTTCAGGGAGGACACCTGAAAATGTTGGGAGGATATGTGGAATTTTTCATGGATTCAAGCTTGGCAGAGTGCTATGTGAAACTCAAGGAGGAGCTTAATAAGCTTTTAATGAAAAAGGTAATCAATCAATCAATCTATCTATCTGTTGATTTCTGATAATTTCAGCTTCTATCAGAGACTGAAATCTGGAAAATGCAGCTTGAACATCCAAGCATGGACATTCACAAGGCAGGCAAGTACCTGATGCTCGCAGTCCAAGAGCTCGTGTCGGGTGACCAGTGCGAAGGGAGGTTTGTTTTCGGTCGCGATAGCAGCAAGAGAGCCAGAGAAGCCTCCTCCGATAAAGACAGGTTCACGAGAGACGGAACAAATCCCAAGAGCTTGCTGCAGACATTGCTGATGAGGGCGGGCCACTCGCCTCCCAAGTACAAAACCAAGCATCTTAAAACAAACGAGTTCAGGGCACTGGTGGAGTTCAAGGGAATGCAGTTTGTGGGGAAACCAAAGAAAAATAAGGTCCTAGCAGAGAAAGATGCTGCCATAGAAGCACTGGCATGGTTAACCCAAACCTCCGACAACGCTCCCCCAGAAGATGCCAATTCTCCGCCCGATGTCACCGACAACATGCTGAAACTTCTTGGCAGGCGGCGGAGGTCAAAGCGCAGTCCTTACAAGTAACAGCAGAAAAAAGGGGAGACTGTATATTCTTTCTTCTGCATTTTTTACTATACTATACATGGTGGTTGCTGTTTGTTACAAGGATTTCTTGAGTAACCATCAGATTTTGTCAACTTTGCTGTGTTTCGCTTCCATCAAAGCAGATTGTAATAGATATTAGATGCAGATAAAAATGAGAGCATTTACTTATATATATTTTTGTATGACACTACATATTTGGAAATAAGAAGTTGTAATATTTGAATTGAGTTGCATACATATATTAAACTTCACTTGCAAATGCTTGATTTTGAGAGAGATGGGATTATTTCCTCACTTGCTCAATATTTGTGTAGTTACTAAAATTTTACTAGTATTTTACACAGTAACAGTAAAAAATAAAAATTAAGTGTATGTATGTATATCTTTGATTAGCGTTATCTGTCTGTTGCTGTTTATCATCTTCTCCGCCACTGCTACTTCCCTTAGATAGCAGCAGCAATGGCGACTTCAACTTCTTCCCTCCCATTTCTTTCATTCAATACACACTCGCCACTTCAAAAACTAAATCGCAATTCCTATTTAGCCAAGCTTTATTTTACTAAGAAATCAAACCCCTCTAGCTGCAAATCGTTTTCCGTGGGAGATGCCTCTTCCTCTTCTTCTTCTTTTCCGTCTCCTCCTCCTACTTCATCTACTGCTTCGTCTTCTTCTGTTGAGGAGAATAATAGTGAGCCGATGGTTCCGCCGTACAACGTTTTGATTACTGGCTCTACTAAAGGTCTGTGTAGCTTTTTTTTTTCCCCCTTTCTTTCTGCTTGAACTGCTTCCATCTTTATTAGTTTTTTGTTGGAATTTCTAGATTTCTTTGGTTAATTGCCTTAAATTCACGGTTCCAGCTTTAGATTATTTGTTCAACTAAAGTTGCGTGTTAGTGTTTACAGCCCTTTCCCCCCTTTCTTTCTTAGCTCTCTCTGCCTGATCAAGAATGAAGCTTTTAGTGGATAATTCATTTGAACGAACTTCTTCCAGCTTAGTTTAGTGTGCTCTTTTATAACACTTGTAAATTTCTTTGGTATAGCTACCTCAAATATTCACGATTCCATCCTGTAATGTTTGTTATTCTGCTTATCAATTCAGGAATAGGGTATGCACTTGCAAAAGATTTTCTGAAATCTGGAGATAATGTCGTCATATGCTCCAGATCTGGCAAGTTATTTTTATTAGATGTTATGTTCTTAATGTTTTGAAACACCTGCTTACATTGAGTGTGCTTTTTTATTGCTAATTTGGTGCTGCAGTGACCTTACAGTCTTGTGTATGTTCTATGTGAAAGAAATTTACCTAATCAGAATTTGAAATGGTGATGTTTACATCTATCATGAAAAATACTTTGATATCCTATGGTGCTTGTAAATTGTGATATTACAGAGGAACGAGTGAAATCGGCTCTCGAAAGCCTCAAGGCAGAATCAGGGAAGCAGCATGTGTGGGTACCTCCTTCACCATTTACTACTCATTCTTCTTTCTTTATATTCTTGATCTTGAATCTTGGTCTCACTGCACTGTTATATTTATCACATATTTACAACGCATCCTCTACATTTAGGGTAACTTTTATGAGTAGCTCTTTTCGTGCAGGGTACCAAGTGTGATGTTCGAGATGGGGATGATGTCAAGAACTTAGTTGCTTTTGCACAACAGCATCTTAAATACATCGACATATGGGTACTCCATCTTCACACTTCAATACATCTAAATATATAGATAGTATGGATCAAATTTGTATAGTTTCTGGAGTTTATGTATATGAATTCTGGAGAGACTGTGTCTGTGTGTACCAATTTGCTTTCTCTTACCTGCTCATCTCTAGAATGATGCAGATAAATAATGCAGGATCGAACGCATACAGTTACAAACCATTGATGGAGGCATCTGATGAAGATCTCATGTGAGTCATGGTATAATTTTATGCACTTAACAACTTCCCTAGGTTATACTTATATATATATGTATCTGCATTCTATTTTGCATGCAGTGAAGTTGTCTCTACAAATACCCTTGGCTTAATGATCTGCTGTCGGGAGGTAAAATGCATATCCACATACCATGCTGATGCAGGTAGATGGCTTTTTTAGCTAAATGCATGGATTTAAATCTCTAGGCAATAAACATGATGCGGACACAGCCTCGAGGTGGACATATCTTTAACATCGACGGAGCTGGTTCAGATGGAAGACCAACTCCGAGGTCTCATTTTCTCTACATCTCATCACCATGCTTATCTGTTCATTTTGTTAAGTTTTCTCCTGCTCTCAGATTTGCTGCTTATGGGGCAACTAAGCGCAGCGTGGTGCATCTTACGAAATCACTACAGGCATGTTCAAAAACTCTACCAATGATTATATAGATCTTAGATCAAAATTTCTATCCGGGGTACTTGATATAGTGGAAGTGAGAAATGCATCCATCATTTTGTGTGCAGGCAGAACTGAAGATGCAGGATGTTAAAAATGTTGTAGTGCATAATCTTTCGGTATGTATGCTATGCTGTCTAGCCTACTACAGAATCACCTAATTATATGATTAGCAAGCAGTTTATATGAGTATTCTTCTTTGGCACTTTCTCATCAAGACACATGGGACTTTGTTAACTTAGAAATTAGAGCTTTTTGTTTTGTGCCATTATCATAAACTCAACTACATATTGTGGCAGCCAGGAATGGTGACGACGGATCTTCTGATGTCTGGTGCTAATACAAAGCAGGTAGATTTAGATATTGTTTTGAAGGTGATTTTCCTGATAATGTTATATTCATGGAGTAGCAACACATGTATATGTATGTATATTGCAGGCCAAGTTCTTCATCAATGTATTGGCAGAACCAGCTGAAGAGGTAAGACAGTTATTTGAAATGAGTAGCTTGATTTGGATAAGCATAAACAAAAGCATGAGGAGGTAAGAAGAAGATTGTGAATTTTGTGGATTATTAGGTAGCCAAATACCTGGTTCCCAGCATCAGATCCGTTCCTACCAACGCCTCCGGAAGGCCCACCTACATTCGTTTCCTCACTGGTTTCAAAGCCTACTCCCAGATTTTCTCTGTTAAGTTCCTATCCTATCCAACTGCTTGCTTTGCTTTCTTGATTGCTTTCCTCAATTTCAATTCATCTCACTATAACTATAACTATCCCTTGCATCGCAGAGGCTTGCATTTGGTGCTCGAAGAAATCGATATTTTCTTGAGGATTAGTACTTGTAGCTGAAATTCTATGGTATATGAGAGCATGTAATTATGTCTGGATTTTGATAGATGGAAAACATAAAACAACAATAACATCATCTCCTTCACCATCACCATGTATGTACTGTATATCCACTACAACTAGAAAATGTATATCCACTGCTTACTTACATGAACAGTAAGTAATAAGTAATATAATATACAATTACAAATTGACAAAAATCACATATATCTCAAAAAAATATCAAGAATAACCAACCCACTACTACTACTACTCCCTCCGTGGAAGATCAAAAACTTGATTCATCTCAATTTCTGAATCTCCTTCTCTTGCATTTCCAAACTTCTCTGCTTCCCTGGCTATCTGAATGTCGTTGGGTTTGCAGTACTGCACGTACGCTTTCGCCACGAAACGAGGCACCAATGCTCCCACTGTTATACCCAGCAAGCACACCCAGAATAGACTGGTCTTGGCTATCTCGAAGAACGCCCTGCACCCACAAAATCAATCAATGAACTTGATACAAATCACAAAGCAAAACAGATGATGACGCTTACCAGTAACCGGGCAGGAAGGGCAAGGCGTCGATGACCATGACACAGATGAAAGTCGCGAATATAGATCCCCAGACGGCCAGGTGAGTTATCCAGTACCATCTGATCACATCCATGGCCAGATGCACATTCACCAGAATCACCACTGCAATTATCCACAAATCTCCCAAGGCCGACCCCCCCACCGTGCTCTCCCTGTACGCAAAGAAAGGCACGTAAAACGCAGCTAAGCTCTGCCACAATGTGTCCAGTATGGTAATCCAGAACAGCTTCCCATTGTAGCTTTCGTCTCTCTGTCCAGCGCCGTACAGCTGTGGATACTTGAGAAGTGTGCTTCTACCTAAATCCTTATCAAGAATCCCCACGATAATAGTGGGCACAGCCGTGTAGATTACTGAATACAGCACCGAGCTCCAATCCGTGATTGCAGTTGTCAAGGTGAACCCTGTAAACAGCACATACCTGCAGACAGAAATGATCACCATTTCACCACATTGTCTGACTCGAAGTTGAAACCCAGAAACCGAACTTGCACTTACCAGAATAAAACAAAAACAAGAATAACATTCCTATAGAAGTTGTACAGTATCATGTAGCTGATCCTTTGGTAGTTCCAGTGCCCGTGCACCAACAACAACGGGACCAAGAATCTGAACTGCCCCATCGCGAAATCTGAGGCCATCACGGCTTGCCTCCCCTCTTGCCCGCTGATTCCAATGCCCACGTCGGCCTTTTGAATCATAGAGACGTCGTTTGCACCTGAGATTTTACATTTCATTTCATTTGATATCTCAACTGACAGCAAACTGGACACACAGACTGACAGACAAAGATATAAAGATACATACCATCACCAATGGCTAGGGTCATGTCATCAGTTCTATTTTTTATGAGAGCCACTATGCCAGCTTTCTGCAATGGAGCCACCCGGCAACACAATACCACGCTACATTTGCTAGCCAAGTCGAAAAGCTGAAACAAGAGCAAAAGATCAAGACTGAATAAAATAGACCTTGACGTATATTTGTGTAACATGGAGTGAATGGGGAATGCCTTACCTTTTCCTCGAGTTCAGTCTCCAAAATATAAACAAGGCTCGTTCCATCAATAACTAAAGCAATTTGATTAGTTCCATCTCCACGGCTGGAATGAGAAACAGTTGAGAGCTTCTTATACAATTGCAAAGCGTCGTCCAAGCTCCTTCTGCACGAGTCCTTGGAGTTGTTGTTTATCACTATCTGGGTCATCTGACCAGTCAGGAGCTTAGAGGAGTAGCCTATTGAGATGGCTGTCTCTTGCTTGTCCCCAGTTAAAACCCACACCTTGATACCAGCCATTCTCAAAGACTCAATGGCTTCGGGCACACCTTTCTGCAGCTTATCTTCGATCCCAGATGCACCTAATAACTTAAGATCCATCTCTATATTGTTGGCAACTTTGCGAAGCAAATGCGCTCTGCCCATCAAGGATGTGCTAGCTGCCTCGTAGGATGACTGCCATCTTTCGAATTCAGACGTATTCAGTTCCCGCATTCCTATAACAAGTGTTCTCAAACCCACTGATGAATAGGAGTGAAGATGAGCTTCAGTTGCTTTTACCATATTCGAGTTCAAGGATTTGTCTATCACTCTGAACATGGTTGTATCAGCTCCTTTTACAAAAACCTTCAGTGAATTATCCGGGCATCCTAAAATAACTGACATCCTCTTTCGGTCACTATCAAACTCGTGTAAACCCAAGACGTTGAACCTGCACGACGAACATCATAAGAAGACTCGAACCAACAGGAAACAGTAAAATGTAACAGAAAAAGGAAAGCATCACACAAAGATAGAGCAATGGAACTTAGAAGATGAGATACATTCTTAATCTCTTCAGTCATTTTGTATTGATCTTCGATAATAGAGTAAATGAATGACTTCAAAAAGTGGTTTGGCATTAAGTTACCTCTGCCTTTCCCCTTGGATGGCAACAACTATGTGACCAGAAGTGCGTTCAATAAGCATAAAACCATACGAGGCAGCAGCGTAGACCAATGCCTGTTCATCAGGAGACTCCCCCTGATATTCTATCAATTTTACGGCAGGATCAGACGTATCAGCAGTGAGAGGCACAATGGTGTTGCAAGCAGCCAATGCCACAAAGAAATCATGAACATGTTTGCCTTCATCTGTGTGTTTCATCTTTGACAAGTTGAGAAGCTCTGGATCAACTTTTACAGTCATCTTTGGCCTCAAAACCATTCCATCAACTGAAACCAAACCCGAAATAAAACAATGTTAGAGCTATTACAAAAAAGAAACAGCAAAAGAACTTGAATCTCTCTCATCATTATACCTTGGATTGAGTATCCTGTTTGTCCATCATCAGAACTGGCCTCCCCGTTGTTGTAATCGACTCCTCCAACGCTTGCACACTGAAACTCCATCTTGTTCTCAGTCAGAGTGCCAGTTTTGTCAGAGAAAACATACTTTATCTGCCCCAAATCTTCATTTATATTCAAGGCCCTGCACTGGAATCTCGAATTGGTGGATTTGTCGAACATCCTGTCATCTCGGATCATAAAATACGCCTGGCCAATACGAACAAGCTCCATGGATATGTACAGTGATATGGGAATCATAACTTGGAAGACAATGACAGACATGAGGAATACAAAGAAAATCTCCATCCCCCATCCATAATATTCATACTTCTCAACTTCAGGCTCCGAGTAGTCATACTTCCTGTAAAACTGCATCAGATACAGCTCCTTCCGGTGGCGCCTCAACCAAACACCGTGACAAATGGAGACCACTGCACATAATGTCACAAGAAAAATCGAAAGAATGATGATCTCCCGGTTCATGCGCTTCTCAAGACGGCTTCTCTTCGATGGAGCGCCTGCATTGTTGAGCATTGCTTTTGTCTCTTTGCCAGCATAAACTGCAACACCAATAGCCCAATCAGTGTTCTTCAGTTCACAACCGCGTAAAATTATATTCGACGGCCCAAGAGAAATGCGCTTCCCATCAATATCTATGGTTGCCTGGAAACCATAAATGTTCCTATTTGGTTTCTCACACTTGATCAACCCACCAATGTTCTCCACCAGTGGATCTTTCATTTGAGTCTCCTGCTTAGCATATCTCGTCTTCAAATTCGACTCCCCATCCAAATTCGTGGTCTGAACATATGCAACACCAGTAGCATCACTAGTGGAGAGCAACACCATGTCACATGGAAGAGTTTCATTCCCAGTGACCTTGATGATCTCACCAACACGAACATCCTTCCATTTCTTATGCACAAACTTATCATCCATTAACACGGATGCAAGCCGGTTATTCTCAATCCTATCCGACCTATGCCGCCTATAATCCTCGTACACATCCTTAACTGCTGTAACGAAGAGCACAAAGGCTAACGGCAAGATCGAAGCTTCCCGGCCGAAAACAGCCAGCTGAGGGAGCTGATTGAGAATGGCAATCACAAGAAAGTAAATGTAAGCTATTCTATGGAACTGCTCAAACAAGTTCCTAGGCAAGAAAGTCAAGATAGTATACTTCGAAGTCCTGATTGAATTCCCAGTAAACTCAAACTTCTCGTTTGTTCTAACAGGATCATTCACATACACTATCCTTGCATCCTCATCTTTAATCTCTTTGTAAGAGGTACTTAGCCCACCTGAGCTAGCACCTCTCGAGCCATATCTAACCTGGTTCGGGTTTGGGTTTCGGTTAGAGTTTGAATTGGGGTCCTGCCCCTCACTAAAGCTCACCTCCCTAATAGAGTGGCTGCTATGAATGGACTGAATTGAGGAAACAACACTTCGATGGGACGAAGGGTTCCTCGTAAAGTCAGCAACTCTATGAGAGGTTCCACCCATCTCAAGCTGTGAATTTGGATCCATCTCAAAACTAGATTTTGACATAGATGAAATAGGAATTGAACTATCAACAGAAACAGAAGAGTAGGGAGTTGGGTTCTTCTTTACCAGGAGTTCTAGGTGAAGGAATCAACAGAGGCCGCTGCTGGGAGGCCATGATGTCGACATCAGAAGCTCCCAATCAAGACCCACAAATCTCATCTCTCTCCACACCCAGAAATTACAACTTTCAAAGGATCTATGTAGGTGGCAAACCAGAATTTCCCACAGCCCTAATAAAGATTACAACTTTCAACTAGAACCAGCTCAAAAAGGTATTTGGAGATTATAAATTGCTATGGAACAATGAAGAAGCAGAAGGGGCAAAGAATTCAAGTGGTCTATGGCTAAGCTAAATCAGTAGGCATTGATTGAAAATGAGGGGCACTGCAACTTAACTCTTTACAAGGAAAAACAACCCTGCAGCCAAGAAAAGAGATAGATTTTCCCACAGGGCGGCGTATAATTTTGGTTGGATGTGATTGGAAACCAACGCATTTAACACCATTCTTGGCTATGCGTGTGAGAAGAGCAGAGAAGAGGGAGAGAAAATTCAAAGGTCAAAGACATTATTTTTCTTGAAACAATGAAAAGAAAAAACAAAGGGAACGTAGGAAGAAACTTGGAAAAAAGAAAAGCGAAAGAAAATATTGTAGGTGGCGAAGAGAGCTTCTGGATTAACTATAATATTATTCAATTATTAGGACAGCAGAAACAATTGATTCAAAATGAGATTTTGCATTTTCATTTGATTAGATTAATATTGACAAAAGATGTCATTTTAGAACAACAATGTGGTCTGGTGGTGTTTTTTTGAATATTTTTGGTCAGCAGTTGGCTGATAAGCTTCTAGAAGCAGCAGCTGCCACCGTTGTGGAGAGAGAGGCTGCTACAATGATATGGCCTGCAGTTGCACCTCCATCATTAATTATATTATTATTACATATTTTGTGTATAAATACAAACTAGTGTTCAAGTAAATTGTATTTGTGAGTTGGTGAGATTTTCATTTATTTCCGAAAGTAAATTTTGTGTGTGTTTGGGTGAATCAAATAAACTGTAATTTTTCATAGATACATAAGGTAAATTTATAGATTTGTTATTATAATATGCGTAGGATAATTAAAAGCATTTATTGAGTTGTTCACTAATCTCATTTATGGTTATGGAGGATCCTGCGACATCACTAGAATTACCATATTAATTATTTATTAGATAAATTAAATCTTTTACGATATTGATATGTAAAGAAGAAGTTTCACAAGCGTGTTTCATGATAATTGATAATAACTGACAAATTAAAAAATATTTTTAGAAAAAAGAAGAAGAAGAAAAGACATTTGTAGAAAATTACAATTTGTATGAGAGAAAATAGGAGTGTTCATACTTCATATGTATAATGAAAGCGATAACTCATTATGCATATTCCTAATTATTATTGCTTATTAATCTCATTATATATATATATATATATAAGAAAAAACAATTCTTAAATATTGTTTGGTAGAATTGGGATTCTTAAGACGTCATCTTAGATGTGTTTTAACATTGGATTTATATTATGGGTTTTTAAGAACTTTATCGATTAGAAATTAAAATATTATTTAGTTGTTAATTCAAAACGAAAAAAAGAAAAAGATTTTATGAAATAACAGTAATATATAATCTGATAAATAAATTATGAAGATGTGATAAATATTTATATAATCTGATTAAAAATTGCGTAAACATTATCATAAAATAAATTAACTACTTCATTTTGCCTGGCTACTACAATTTACACAAAAATAACTAAAAAAACTAACATTTTTTAAAAAGTGGTCATAAAGTTTCCAAATCATCAATTTCTTTGCTAACTTAAAGCTTCAAACAAAACATTCGTAGTAATGAAGTGATCTCTGAAGCAGTAGAATTCTGTATATACACATACACAGAGTCAAAAACACGAAAGATCTCAACGATGCAGAGGAGAATACAAGAAAATCCTCTGATACCACATGTGAATATGTACATCACATAAATATTTGAAGAAAAACTTGTAAGCATAAAACATTTCTACACCTTGTTAAGATCTTTCACCTACATCCTCATCCTCATCTTCATCTTCAACATCGACATTTTCGGCCTCAAATTTCTCTTGTACAGTCTCACTTTCCTCGCCCGATTCTCTGACAATAACTGGAGGGAATTTCAGAGGTGTATCAGGCCAATCTTGGAAGAACTTGTTCGCCACCATGAACCTGAAAACCTGGAGTAGTTGTTTCTTATCTTTCTTGATCTCAGAACTTAGCAGTTTCTTCAATAGGGATGGCTCCTTTTTCTTCTCAATCCGTTGGTTGGTCGCGCCATTAGCCAAACCCGGTGAGTGGTTGTTTTCATATCTCTGTCTCTTAGGGAACCGGTCTCTTTGCTGGAATTTGCCCTTCTTATCAAACTTGTTTTGAAATCTTCCCCTCTTCCCAAACGCCTGACTATTCTGCCGCATACCATCTGTCCTTTGCTCGGTATCTGAGAAGTAACACGATGGTATTTCTGCAACTTCACAGCCTAACTCAGCTTGCTTTGCCAATATTTCCTTGAGTTGCTGTGACAAGTTCAGTAACATGTTATCTAAACTTGAATTGAGAAATAAGTTATGGAAAAACAAACAAAAGAATACTGCTCGATAGCCTAGCAAAGAACTGTGGTTAAAGAGTAACATGGAGGTAAAAAGGAATTCTAAGCAGCATGTAAAATGCACTGAAGGCCAGAATACTCATTAAAATTGGGCGTAAATCCATCAATCTATTTAGGCTATCCATCTCTCTCTACTGAAAAAAGAGAAAAACACCTAATGGTAATAATCAGATTTAATGACAAACAATCGGGTTTCTGTAAATCAATGTGTTCAAGAAATATGTACATGACATTACACATGCTATGGTGGGATAACTATCTTATTACTCTTGATCAAGCTTCACCATCTAGGGAAAAGTGAGGCAATGGAAAGTTGTTCAAGGTCTGGAGCTTCTATTTTAATCAGAGCAGCAGCCATTCAGAAATTCGATAATCAGGACTATCAAGGACATTTTTTATATTCTTGAACAAATATAGGAGAAAGAAAACTAGCCTCAACTATTGCTGTTGGTAGTTGAAAGAACAATACCTGTCGTCTTATCTTTGAAATTTCATCTGTAATCTCCGGCTGCTTTGGATTTCTTTTCAACTTCTGCGGTAAATAAAATCATTGAAAACACAGAGATACGTAAAATATTACCGAGGTATTTCCCATCAACAAACCTTCTCCACGTTGGCTTTTGATGGGTAGTTCTTTTTGCGTTCTTCACGCCATTGTCGAATTTCTTGTTCTGTATAATTTAATACGAGAGGCCTTGATGGAAAGGTAAAAAAAATGAACTTAGTGATTGAATGCAACAATTCTGGACCAAACAAAGAATTAAACAAATCAAGAGCGAGAAGGCATCCAAGAAGCTAAGAGATAAGGCAGTCCCACATAACATGCATACTTTCCAATTTGAGAATGGCCTTAAAACTCTCTTTTATGTATATTTTCCCTACAATATTACAATTGAGCAACTCACAGAAATGGAAAAGTTACTCTCTATTTGTTTGCTCAATATAAAAATACAAAATCAATCAGCTTACCTCTTTGTTCCCTCTTGAATTTTCTCAGAGACATTGGATAAGTTAAAGTTCCTCCCTCCAAAATTTTTGTTTCCTATATGAACACAGAAAAATCTCTTAGGCAACCAAACCCTCTAATTAACACAGATAGATGAAAGCATAGTTTGAATGCAGGTGTAGCTAACAGAAAAGAATAAACAGCAAACATATGGATATTACAAATTTACTATAATCATAACGCAATACAATTAAACTAAATCCATTGTTCCACAGAAAATAACAAGCAGTCAAACAAAGAAACGATAAGGTTCATGCAGCAGAAGAAGAACCAGGAATAGAGTCTATGACATGAGCTCCAGGGGTGGTTTCAAACAGTAAAATTAGTTTATTTTTACCAAATATAAGTTACAATGAGACTTTTACTATTTCGAAGGAAAATTAGTCGGTCAAATTTGTAGAAGTAGAGTTCAAATTATTGAGCCTCGGGCTAGTCAACATGAAGAAAAAAAAGTGTCAAACTTGTATAAATTATTATGTTACTAAACCTAAACAAGTTACTAGAGCTGCAATCGGGACCTAATTATTATAAAAAAAAGCATTATATGCTTGCTGTTGTCGGTACATTTTTTTTTTAACTAATACAAACAATTTGGGTAGTAACAAATTAGCAACAAGCACCACCATGTATGCAGTCATTTTGTTTTTTGTGTATAATTTGGACATGTACTCAATTTACCGCCACATTGCAAATAAAGAGTCAACCACAAAAGATTATTACTTGACTGCTACTGGCTAATGCTGCTGAACTACATTCATAGCAAGGAACAATCAAGGAAATGTATGTATAGACTAGTCAATAATGCCCAAACCTTTTCCCCGATTTTCATTATTAAACTTGAAGTTTCCCTGTGCATTTTGGCGATGATTAAACTGTCTATTGCCAGATCTGCAAAATATCGGAAACCAGTGAGCATCCTCTCATCCACAATTTCTATTAATAGTATACAGCTAAAAGAAAAGAAGGGCACAGACCCTCTTTGCCCATCATGTTTATGGTTCCCATTGAAGTTCTTGTTTTGAGATTTTCCCCAGTTATTGTTTCTGCCATTCACATCATTAACTCCTCCAGCATTGATCTGCAACAGTAAGGCAGCTTAAAATTGCTTCTCAACAAAACACAAGAAGGTTTCAACAGTAAGAGGTCTAATACAGAGATGATGCAGATTCTTTAAAGACTAGTCCTAAAAACAGGTACTACATCAGTTTTGCAATGATACTCTGTTAAAAAAAGGAAATTGCACAAGCAACCTGTGGATTTGCAGCACCAGGAGAAAAGACATCCCAATTCTGCTGTGAATGATGGAAACTGCTATCTTTGGTTGCATTATCATTATAGTTCATATTCTTTAAACCATTCCCGTCCACCGGCTGTGGGAAAATCCCATCGATACTCCCCCCACCTGTTTGGGGATTCATAAAAAGACCCAAGTTTTGAGGGGCAGCATTCATCATTTGCATTTGCAAAAGCTGGGCGACAGTTTGCACTAAATTCGGGTGCACATTCATAGGCCCATTAGGCAGGAACTGCGGCGGGTTTACGGCATTTTGAACGAAAGGCTGTGGCCAACTGTTGGGATTCATGCTCTGGAAAGCGCCTTGCGGAAAGGGGTAAAATTGGTTAGGAGCAAGAAAAGGATTGGGATTAGTAAAGGGTGGTGGGCCTTGCGGCATTGGCAGCTGAGGATTGTTGAACATTCCCGGTTGAAATTGATGGCCTATTTGGCCTAAATTACCTTGATTCCCCATAACCTGACCAGAAAAGTGTTACAAAAATCAGTACAACAGCAAAAGGAGAATCTTGCGAGTTATTTACACACAAATAAACCCCCAGAGAAAGAGAGAGACCTGTTGTGGCAGTGCTGAAGCATTAGCTCCGTTCAATTGAAGTTGATTGTTAGGGTTTTGGAGATGGGGATTGAAGTGAGGAAGCATGTCCGTTTTTTCTTCTGCAACTGTCTGCGCGCGTGTAGGGTTTAAGAGATTTCTTATTTTTCAAGAGTTTTTATATTTTATAATTATTACTATTGTGGTCCTTGAAGTTTTCATAATCCGAATTTGGCCTTTTGATAAATCTACATCTTTCACTTTTGCCCTTCTTTTCGTTTATTCCTTTTTTTTCTCTCACTTCCCAAGTCGCTTCACCGATTATTCACCATGGCCGGAGCCTTCCTCCCGTCGGCGGAGTTGACGGCCAGTGGCCGGCCCGTTTTAAAACCCGGTGAAGTCGAGTGTTCTCTCCTCTCAGCCGTTGACCTCTTCTCCGAAGACACGCCCACTTTCCCCAACCTCAAGTCCGGCGTCGTCATCCTCACGACCCACCGCCTCCTCTGGATCCCGTCGGAAACCACCGCCTACACCAACACCTCTTGCTTCGTCCCTCTTTCAGCCGTCCGCCATATTCTCTCCGTCAAGAAATCGATCAAATCCATGTTCCACAGCCCCAGAATCCGCTTTCAGGTCGCCGCGACTCCGGAGGGGGCCGTGGTGGAGACCGGAGGAGCAAGGACTTTGACGATCACGTTGGTAGCGAGAGGGAAGACTGACCCGGATTCGTTTGTGGGGAAATTTTGGGAGGCTTGGAGAGGGAGGGCCTGGGAGTCCAGCGGGTCGGAGCTGGTGCCGGGTTTGGGAGATGGTGAAGGGTCGAGCTCGGGGTCATTGGCGGTGAGAATGCCGGTGGTGGGGGTGGCAGGTATATTGAGGAAGGAGCAGGAGATGTGGGAGAGTACTGATAAGAGCTTGCAGGATGCTTTTCAGGATTTGAATGCTCTCATGGTCTGTAAGTGAGCTTAAGTCTGATTCAATTCAATGTTTCAGATAAAGCTCTGTTTTTGGTAAATGCTAGATGCTAGACATTCATCACCGTTTGAAGATTGAGTTTTTAACTGTATATTGTGATGCTTGAGTTATATGAATGTTCTGTCTTGTCCAAATTAAATGAACATGCGTAAATGGTATCTCCTTAAGTTATTTTTGTCTTCTTATAAAAGCAAGTTTTATCTCAATTAGGCTGGTGGACAAGTTAATCAATGTATGGCTTTGGTATTTATATGTGTAACAAAATGCACTTTGCTGCCGAAAATGAATAGCACAAGAACATCTGTCTCACCTATCTGTTTTTAAGTTTTTTTGTCTACTCTGAACTTGAAGCTACACAAATTCTTAGTTTTAAGGGTCAATCTTTAGGGAATCTGGGTGTATAATGCGGACTTATTAAATGGCCCAAAACGAATAATATTTGCAACTGAGAATTGTTACTATCTGTAGTGTCAAGTGTCTATAATCACATAGTTCTTTTATAGATGATGATCCACTTTCCGTGTCTATGTTCAAAAACAGAGTAAGGCAAAAGAGATGGTGTCGCTAGCTGAGAAAATGAGATTAAAGCTTCTCTCTGGATCAAATAATCAAAATAGTGGGGCTGAGGATGAGGAGATGGGAACTAAGGAGATGCAAGATTGGTTATTGAGTGTTGGTATTGTATCTCCTGTTACAAAGGAGTCTGCTGGTGCTTTGTATCATCAACAACTATCTCGTCAGGTACGTTCTATTCACTAGTTCTGCTCTAGTTGTCTGTTCTTAACTTATATCTAAATATCTGAAATCTGCTTCACAGTCTGTTGCTCTCTTCTGGAACCATGATAATGTATTTTATTTCTGTTTTATTCTCTCATTACAGTTTATTAGGATATCTAATTGGCATTTATATTTTGTTTTTATCTTTTTGAAATTGAGGATTCCTCGCATTTAATTCTGTTGTTCCACTGTGCAAAGTATGAAGCGCAGTTGGTCAAGGAAAAAAATGAGAAAGTTAAGCTGGATAGAGTTTCTTCTAAAGCAGCTCTTTTCTTGTATTATAAAAATGTTTCTTTGTGGACATTGAAATATTGCGGCTCATGATTGTTCTTGGGTTGTGTAGCCATTAAATTGCCCCTTCATGAAGCTACTGGGATCAATCACTAAGGATATTCTTCTTGTTAGTTGGCAGATTTTATCAAGATACCATTAGAGAGAGCTGGAGGAATGATTAATCTGATAGATGTCTACTGCTTATTCAATCGAGCCCGAGGCACAGGTGATAATTGGTTTACTTTTTCTCTTCATGGCTTGTAATAGTCTATTTGAAAGATATCAAGATTATTCTGCACGTCTTGTTGAATATTTAATTTGGCTTTTTTTTTGCTTTTCAGAGTTAATATCTCCCGATGATCTACTACAAGCTTGTTCTCTCTGGGAAAAGTTTGATGTGTGCGTATATTTTTGTTTTTTGAGATTTTTTTTGGCTTCTGCAATAACAAAAATTTAATCAATAGATGTGTCATAGAGATTTGGTGCTCTGAACTCTTGCAGACATAGGTTATCTCTGATAACTGATAATTTTATGGTTTCTTTTGTTGGAACAGCTCAGTTATGCTTCGGAAATTTGACAGTGGTGTCTTGGTTATCCAGAGTAAAACTCACAGTGATGAAGAGGTAATTTCTCTTTTAGATGATTGATCCTGGATGTATTTTGTTTTCATTATCATTTTCTAAGACAATTTGTAGTTTCTGCATACTTCATGATTATGTAGTTTAGGTCTTTTCTTTTGTCTGGTTATTTGAGCCTTGAGGACACAGCCGATACATAGGGAGCTGAGAGGATAAGAAAGTAGTTGAATAATGCTTGGCATTGTTGTTCTGTGAAAGTTATGATGATATTTTGGGCCTCTGTTGCTATTGTTATCCATATTCATCAAATGTTTTTCTCCTTCTGTTACATCTAATAGAAAAAGAATTTTGAATAATAAATCCTAATTATCGGAGAGGGTTAAAATTCCACACCTGCAACCATCAACTTTCTAGCAGAACTGCAAGTTCTTAGCAGATGACCGTTGCTATTCTTTCTTTGTTATTCCTTTTCCATCTCTTCTCCCGTGTTTTTGCCCCTACTCAACTCCTTTACTCACTAACCTCTAGAATATATTATTGTTACGTGTTTTCGTATTCCTCTGGGACTCCCACCACCCTCAGGTGCTTTGTGGAGCACCTGGTCACCAAGTTGTATCACAAAATAGTGAAGTGGGTGGATTTGGCTGAATGTCTGACATGGAAAAAAAGTTGAAGTGAAATTAACTTTTGCATATGACATTTGTTTCTGGCCCTATGTGGAACTAAAAAAATGTCTCGTGTTTGGAGAAAATACATTAGATTCTATGGAGGTGGTTGTACCATTGCAAATTTCATATTTATAGACTTTTTGAGCTACCCATAAATCAGCCTCCATTTTCTATTGAAGAACGATCAAGCATCTATGTGATGACTAATAGAAACAAAGTGATGTAGAATCATTGAAATAGGAAATATGAGTAAAAAATTGCTATAATCAACAGGTGCTCTAAAAATGGGGGAGCTATAATGTTATGGGTGAAGGATGTTTTCCATTTCTCTTATATTTCTTAAATGGGATAATCATCATCATTAGCTTAGTTTTTAAGTTATTAATTTGTTTTTATAGAGATTTTATTGCTCGAGTACTTTTTCTTAAATTAATGAATGCTATTCTTACCTATTTTTCATGTTCAGGTATTTGCTAGGATTGCATCACTAATAATGAAGCCAGAGGCCTTATTAAATGGAATCAGCGCGGGTGATGCTTCAAGGACTCTGGGGGTTGCTCCTGCTGTGGCTAAGGAATATCTTCTTGCTGCAGAAGCAAAAGGCATGATTGATGATACTGACAATCAGATCTTCAGGTGTTTTATACTGATTTTTTATAAATTTACTGAGAGGGTTTTTCTTGCAGGATTGCTTTGTAGAGATGTCAGTCCGGATGGGTTTCGCTTTTACATAAACTTGTTTCCAGAACTTAACCAAGAAGATATATACCAGTAAGTTTGCATTCATGTGTTATATTTGGATAAGTAGAACACGATGTTAAAACCCGGGAAAGAACTGCAAGAGCTCTTGTAGGTTGTATAGAGAGCAGCTGCATGCGTAGTTGGTTGTGTATATTTTCAAGTGTTAAATTTGAATGAATATGGGCAGGGTTAAAGAGCACAGTAGGTACAGCGCGTGGAGTAGGGCGGTTGTATCCAGGTCAGAATCAGATGTATAATTGATTTTGAAGAGCAACAAGCAGACAGATGTTCAGTTCATGGAATTTTTCATTGCATTGCTGCAGGTAACAATTTCATTGAAGAGAAAGGGAGGGAGGGACAGTTGTGTTTTGTTGTGTTGTGGGGATGAAGGAAGGGTGCAATGCATTCATAGTAGTGATCAACTATGGTTGGTTGGTTTGTTGGTTGGTGGGTGGTGTCCTCATTTTATCCTAAATTCCTAATATTCATATGTGGATCTCACAGCTACAATACAATGAAATCAATCACATGAATGAATGCTTCTACTTTTTCCATTTATCTTCATTTGCTTTGCTTTCCCAAACTAATGTTGGTTATCTCAATCAATTATACAAAACCAAGAAAATTACTCCTATTTTATTAGTCTCATTTGCCTTTTTTTCTCGTCTCATTTCCTAAAATAGCAAACTTTTTCACTCATCAATAAATTATTAATTTCACTATATTACACTCACATATATTAATTTTTGTACTATTTTTATTTGGGACTAATAATATAAGACGTCATTTGATACTAATAATATGGGACGAGGGGAGTACTTATTTTTCTTGTTTTGAACATAATTATGCAAATTTTCGAATGACTAAAGAATTTTCGTTAACTAAAAGAAGAAGAATATATAACAAAAAATGGATCATAGTAGTGAGCAAGTAAGCGATTCGTAGATGGGATAGATACAAATATAATAAAACCCAATTTTTTTGAAACAGATTATTCACACTTCTATTTAAGCTTTTCTCCAAATTCTTCTCTCTTTTTTTTTTTTTTTTCCAGTTAGAATTGGAATGAATTGAATTGGAATTGGGGCTATGGGGTAGGGGTAAAATGGTAAAGTTCTTTTTTTTTAAAACGAGGGGGTTATATATAAAAAAAAATATTTATGTTTAGAATTACACAAAAATAAATCTTTGAATGGAATGAAATTATTTTATTCGTCATAATTTTGCAAGCTATCCCCAACAGATTGAAGAAGGAAGGAATGGAGGGTTTTGAGAAGGTTTCCATATCAGAATCCATGGAGATTCCACCCCATCAGCAGCAGGAAAAGGGCTCCGGAATCAACGCCACCAACGATGCCATCCTAGGGTTGCTCCGCAGATTCCTCGATCTTCAGCAGCGCCGCGCTCTCGCTTATTCCCGCCTTAAACGGTATTCTCACTCCTAAATGACTCAACAATCCAGATTGTTCATGCTGTGATGTTTATATTGTTTCGATTTTTCCTGCGTCTCAGAATCAATCGATCAGTAACTGCTCTGCAAACTGCTGAGTTGCATATGATTTGGTTTTGCTCATAGCATTTCTATTTTCACCTCAAAATTCTATCTTTTCTTTAATTAATGGCAGGGGGTTTGAAGATTTTATGGTCTCAGGAGGTGAATTAGCTTATCAGCAGCTTTGCAGTGCCATAACTGCTGAGTTCAATGATTGTTCAAAGCAGGTCAGTTTGACTGGAGGATTCCACTCTTTAAATTCATCATGGTTTGCCAGTCAATACAAAGAATACTAATGTCGAACAACTGTGGAAGATAATGAATGCTAATTTTTGGCCGTGGTGTACTAGCTTATGTGGAATTTGTCTGTGATGAAGGTTCTTGAATTGGAATCTGTGTTTGCTAGTCCAGCTTATTGCAGAGAGGATCTGGCTGGCCTGCTGAGATCAGTTCAAGTACAAGAAAAGGAAAAATTGCATTTGGTATGTCATCCTTTTTGCAATTGGATTTTCATTATTTTTTCTTGCAATCTTGAAATGTATTGGAGTTTTTATGTCATGTCTATTGCCTAGTGAGGTCATATTAAAAATTTCGATTGCTGTGGTCAGTTATCTGAGCAACATTACTGGGGGATTAAAAGTTTTGAATTGCTATCATTATAAAGCAAATGAGATTATTCCATTCTGGTGTATGTGCATTCCATACCTCAGGCATTCATCATCTGGCTTTTCTATGATTGATCATAAATTGCATTGAGCTCGATCCAAATCCAAATTTCCAAAGTTCTTTAAACTTCCAAGAAAATTCAAAAAAATGGATGTTATGACTATTAGTCAACAAACATGTATTTGTCCTTATGTGCAGTGGAAGAGGCAGTGATGACCTTTGAAATGGATGCTTGTGTTCGATTTTCTTGGGAAAATGTGAACTTTATTCAAATCTGATAGTGATACACCTGTGAATGACTGAAGGTGTATCAGCATCAGGCAATCAGCATCGCAGGACAGTTGATTACACATTCTTGATTGCTTTATATTGATTGGTTTTTGCATGATCCGACGTGGTATTTGTAGCCTTCAGGGTATCTTGGATTATAGACTTTGTTTGGCGAATTGGCTAGTATTCTATATTCTTCATGAGGTTCAGATTGAGGATTGTTGTAAATCAAGTCCAGCGTACATGCAGTTTTCAGTAAAAGACTCCTCTTCTGCTTTCATTAATACTTGTGTGGTATTATGGACACGCTTAAGTCGATAATAAGAAGAGAGAAAAATCAAAATTTGCATTGTTACGTTATGTGGTTACAATAAAAACATGCCCTTTACTTGCCATTTTGGAAAATGAAAGTCCACGGTGTTTCAGTATCCATATGTAGATTATTTCAAATCCAGAATCTGATTTCTGAAATGATGTTTTGTCTCCCAGACCGCTACAATTCAAGTGCTGAAGAAGGCTGGTCGTCCCTCAGATCGTTTGGTGAGTCATGAAAACTGCAGATTTACGCAGTCCAGAGGACATGAATGCATGCACATCCAGCAAATAACTGAGGAATCTGGGACGGAGGAGGCAGAGGCCGACTCTGAATACGACAATGCTCTCAAGGAAGCTGTTAAAGGCGTCCAGGATGCAGTCATCGCCATAAACGAATACTTGGATGAAATCAGGTACGAGATTGCAGCACTTGAAGGTGAATATGCTTAATCTCCCTGATTCTGTTGATCCCTTCAGATAGGATATCTATGTTAGATTGATCCTAATCCACCATTCATCATCGTATTTCGGTTTAATAATCTCCTTTCTTCTTGCTATGAACTTAGAAGGTTACACTTTTGAAACATATACAGTATATATATTTTAAAAAATTACATTGAAACATATTGTGTTGACACAATTTATGTGCATGTATATGTTCTTAGAATCTTGATCTGGAATTGTTAACTTAAATGTATATGCTTGTATGTACAGTGTCAATTTTTTTTTTTTTCAAAATCCTTGTGTTGTGTTCATTTTTGTTTTATTTCTTGTGCTTTTGTTTAGTTTTACAAATTTTAAGTAGAATTTGCTTTTCCAAGTGTGGATGATTAATTTTAGTATCTTATTTCAATTTTCAGTTAAATCATTGATTATTAGGATTGCTTATTCAATACTTAGGTTGATTTGTGATTTTGTTTTGAATATCAAATAGAATATAAACATTTATTGAACGATTAAATCTAATCCAAACTGTTTTTATCAAAAATATATCCAAACTGATTAAATATTAGTAACTTTTATCATATTAAATTTAAACCAAGCTATTTTCGAACTATCAAATATATAAACCGCGAGTCCTAAAGATTTTTATTTTTACTGCAACACAAGTAAAAAAAACATTATATAGGAAAGGGACGTTTCACCTAGAAGCAGTTTAATACATTTGAGAAACGACGAATTTGATTCAATCATCAAAATATGTCAAATATTCATATCATCCAATCCACAGCTGAAAATGACATTGAATTGGACTCATATCCATCCTTCTCAATTGTGGAAAATAAAATAAATGAACACACAGACATATATATATATTTATATACATACATACTATCTACAGACTCTTGATGCCCATAAATTCCTTCTAGCCTTTTCTTGAAGGGGGCAATGAATGATTCCACATTCAAACCAATAGAGCACATCGAAATCACCACTTCTTCCCAATACCAAATAATTGGGAATAGGCAAAAACCTGTGTGCCAAGGCCATGATCAGCTATGCACCTCTCTAAACTAGATCAGCATTGTAGATCTCTGCATGCAGGCTCAACCCGCACAATCATACATCCATTTCAGAAGGGGTCGACCTAGGAAGTTCCGGTGCCCTCGAACCTTGAATCTTCGAGGCCACCTCAGCCATAACTAGCCTGGTCAGGAGTAGACCAGCTATCAGAGCTGCAGCCATTAGCATTGTGAACACTGCACTCCAGCTCTCAGCTGATATATAACCTGTTAGCAATGGCCCGATAGCAGCACCAATTGATCCCGTTCCATCAATTATAGCAGTGACCGTGGCTAAAGCCCGTGCATTGCCCTTTAACGAGCTGTGTGTTCCCAGATCAGCAGATACTGCAGTCGTGATGAGAGCATATGGGCCGTTCACAAACATCCCAGTGATCACCATGAGTATGATGTTCAGAGTCATGGATATGTGCCCGTAGCTTCTGTAGAAGAAGAGAGCTGGAATAGCGCAGTACATGAAACTTGCAGCTGTTATCGCTCTTGCATCTAAACGATCAGAAATATGGCCGGCTAGAATCCCTCCGACCACTCCTCCAACATCGAACATAGTAGACAAGTTACCAGACTCCTCACTTGATAAATACCTCCCCTCAATAGCTGCAATGAAAATGCAGTGAGCTTAAGTTACATCAGAAAAACAAATTAGAACAAACTAATCGAAGTTCATGTACCTGTGTGACTAATGTAATAAGGGAGCCAATACAGGAATGTGTAGGCCACCAACTTCGCGAAGAAAAGGCAAAGGGAAAACGAAGCAACCCCGGGAATCCTCCATGCTTCAAGGAATCCCACAGCACCCTTGTCATCAGGCTTTGCACTCAACAAAGGTACTGTTATTCCATCCGCTTCTTTCTTGGGAGATGGCAGTTCGTCATCATCAACATTCACACCCACAGACTCGGGGCTAACTGGTAAGAAAAGGAACAGCACCAAGCCAACAAAGATGATACCGAATCCAGGAACAACCAAGGACCATCCCCAACCATACTTCAACAGTAACGAAGCAACTACAGACCCTGTAATGTTACCAAGAGAAGTATGAGCATTCCAAATACCCATTATAAGTCCTCTCTTCTTCTTCCCAAACCAATTCCCAACAACTGCAACCACAGACGGCCATCCCGTGGACTGGAACAATCCGGCAAGCATTTGGACAACCAAATAGTAATAAAAGAAATGTATATTTGCCCAGTATCCAACTCCAAAAAGTGCAGTAAACACACCAGTCCCAACCATTCCTATGGTCAGAAACACCCTGAGATCCATCCTGTCACCCACATGTCCAGAAAAGTACATTCCCATAGCATATACAAACAGAAAAGACACATCAAGCTCCCCAAGCAACGCCGTTCCATCAGAACCATTGAAGGGTGCCCAACCAGCTCCAAGAACCCACGAAACACTATTCTTCTCGAGGGGCTTGTGAGCATAAGCCCGTCTCCAAGAGAAGTTGGATTGCAAGTCTACATCAGGAGATTGTGGATCAAGGGCACTCTTGACCACACTGGTGGTTTTCCTTGTAGCATGGTAGGTGAGATATGCAAAGAATGTTATTATAAGGACAATGGCTTGGTGGGTCTTGTAAGATATGCTCGACCTTTTAACGTATTCAACAAATCGTATTCCTAGGGGCTTGCTGTATCTACTTTCTGGTGCAGGTTCACCAATCGAACCCATTTAGAACGCCTGTAAATTAATCCTCCACCCTCCAATACGACAACGGAACTGGCAACCTGAAGTAAAGATACCACCACCAAAAATATAAATTATTTCCGCAATTCAATCACCAAACACCTTTCAGATAGATATAAAAAAGAAACAGACAAAATCCTATTCCATGAACAGTAGAAATAAACAAACTGCAGTCGGCTAAAATAGGTAAACACAATCAGATACAACAATTCAATCAGTGGCGATAACTGCAGCTCAAATTCTAGAAATTCTAGAATTACTAATAACAAGAATAAATCCAAACACGCTTCACCTAGAATATCTAAAATCATAGAAACTTAAAGCGAGAGAGTATCTTCCAAAATCAGTTTGTTTTCCACTGATTGAATTGAGCGTGAAGTACAAGGTTTTGAGGAAATTCAGATTCAGATAAGGACTGATAAAACTGTAAACGTTTAAACACCAAAAAAATTGTTGATAGAGATAAGCGATGGGATAGGTATATACCTGAAAGGGGGCAGAGGCAATAGTTAGGCGAAGGGCGAAGGTTTGTTTCTCTCTCTGAAAATGGCGGAGTTGGGTTGTGATTGGCGAACAACAGAAGGAGCTCACGTTTCTGCGAGAAGCAAAGTGCAACGAGGGAGGTTTATTTATTTGAAGCGGATAATGTGGATTCCCGAAAGCACCCCTGCCCATTGAAATGACTCTTTTGCCACGCGGTTTATAATTTATACTTGCCCTGCCGCATTTTTGTTTTTAAGGCTGATTCCAATTTTAAATTTATTAAGTGAATCAATTGAGTGGGTTTACAATAAGATTAAGATTATAATAAAGATTATCCATTGCTTGATCTCAACACTCCCCATTTAAACTTTGATGTATTATTCATTTTTATTTCAATATTTACAATATAATCCTGCAGACTTTCTATTTAATTGTATTTCATAAATTGTTAGACCTATGAGCTATTCATTGCAATGAGTTAAAAATCAAATGTGGAATGAAAAAAAATTAAATAAATTAATGAGATGCGTGATCACCCATGCATATCTAGATGTTGAAAAGCTATTAGCCATGTTTATATTATTATATATATTGGAACTTCACAATACTCATACAAGCAGTCAATTAATATCACGGAAAAAGATAAATAAACAAATAAAGTGTGCATGCGTGTAGTGTATAAATTTGGTCACTTTGAAATAAACAATAATAGTAAGTGGGCAATGCTGACACAGACAAATACAAATTAACTAATTTTGTGGTAACCAGAATTATGGGGACTTTCCTCCATACGTAATCACCTACAACACAAACTATATATGTATATAGAATATTATGATCAAGTTTTAAAATTAAAATTTGTGCTAAATTGGAATGAATTTCAGTTATTTGATTGATAGTATCAATGTTGATATTAAAACATCAAAAATTGAAAAATTAAGCATAATTTTCATTCGTGCTTAATTGTTTTATAAAAATCATGCCTAATTCGATTAAACATGATTTATAAAGCAAAAAAGCATGAAATATGGAAAAAGAATTTAATCTTAACCATTGATTTTTTTAGATGAATTGTGTAGATTCATTCATATTTAGTACAAACTAATTTCTAGTACATAATCTCCTCTTTATATATACATAAATATATATAAAAGTAGTTTAAGCATCTTATTTGTATCGAATAGATCATAAATTTAGCTTCAATAGAGACTTTAAGTCTATAAAATTTAAATTAATACTCCCTCCGTCCCACTTAAATTGTCACACTTACCAAAAAATGACAATTTTTTCACACTCAACAATAAAATATTAATCCCACTAACTCATTCTACACTTACAACTCTTAATTTTCGTGCCGAAAAGAAACATGACAATCGCAATGGGATGGAGGGAGTACATATTAATATATTATTAAAAAAAATGTCTCTTGAATTAAGGGTGGAAGCAACTTGAACACGGAAGTGTAAACTTTGTATGGATTTTGTTTTAAGTTTATTTTATATATGTGAGATATGATTAAATAGACTCCAATGTTTTTTTTTTATTATTATTATGAATCCCCAAGATGAATAGAGTACAAATTGGCAACGCATCATTCATTCATGTTTGGAAATAAAATACATTTACGAGTCATGCATCATGCATGTTTTTTTTAACAATAACTAAATTTACACGCGCGCATTGCGCGAATAAATATTATTTATAATAATATATAAATAGTTCTATTCAAAAAAAATCATGATAAATAAATATTAAAAATAATTTTATTTATTTTAAAATTATAAATATTAATAAATAGATATTATGAATTAAAATGCACTAATTCCTCCAAATAATATGAATCCAAAATTAAAATAACAAAATGAAAATCATGATATTCAAATTGCATTGGAAACATGTTGTTTTGATTTTCATTTCGCACGACTTTTGCAATTTAGAAACTCTAAAGTTGATTTGCTAAATAATTAAATTTATGTAAAGTTTAACGATTTTAAAATCAAATTATTTATGAATATAATTATATTAAAATAAATCTAATAAAAATAATATCTAATATTTTTTTTTCAAAAAATTATTTTATTTCAACAATGCGCATATTTTTAAATATATTATATAGATTATCATGTTCAAACTATACTTTGTACACAAGTTTCTAATTACTAGCTATTGGGTAATCATGTATATTGGAAAAAAAAGTAATTAATATAAACAAATGCTAAAAGACAAAACCAGAAATGTAAATAATATTAAAAATGTTTGTTGGAGATCCAATCACAAAAGCATTACGATTACACCTTAATAAAAAAAATAGCCTTATTTTATTTACGACCAATGAAAAAATAATAATTATAATAATGATAAAACTTTTCCCACTGCAACTTTTTCAGAGGGACAAAAGCGTCAAATCCAGCACACCAAATCAGTACAAGGAAATCCCAAACCCCGTGGGGGGCAGGTCCGTAATTTCGCCAAAGGTATGCAATAAATAAATAAATGTCGGGGGCGGGGGATATTCGCATAAAATGGGGCATAATTCCTTGCTTGCCAGTGTATATTCTCCGCCTCTATTATTTTATATTTCAAAATTCGACCGCTGCTGGCGTCAGCGGTGGGCCCCACCGCGCTCCGACATGGCCGATGACGTGGAATTTAACTTGGCCGAGGTTAATCCGGCGTTTCCCCTTGGCTGTCCCGCCAATGCTTGTCTAAATCAGTTATTATTATATTTTGATTAGTTTTTGAAAATTCCAACTCAACTCCTCGCGTAAATATATATACATATACATACAAATACAATAAATATTGGGGCTCAGATTTTGTCATCCACCATTTGATTTTGCACATAGAAATTGAAGAACTTTGATCCATTTATTACGGTCCATAATTTATCCACATTGTCATCCACTGAGCTTTGATTTTCATCCTTTAATGGTAATGGGACGAGAGGGGTAAGCATGGGGGTAATCCGGCTACCGAGTTATTCGGGATCGACTCGATATTAATCTAGTCGAGTTCAAGCTTCATAATACTCGACTCGATAGGCTCACGAGTCTTATCGAACTCAAGTTTAAATCGAGCTAGGATCCCAAGCTTTATCATGCTTAATATGATTGAGATCTTTATTACTAAATCTATTATTCCATTTAATAATAAATAATTTAACATTTTTAAAATTTTAAAATAAATTAAAAGTGAATTTGACACCGAATCAAGCTCGAACTTAAAATTTTTGAATCGAACTCAAACCTGATAATGCTCGACTTGACTTGGCTCGTGATCACACCTAGGGACAACTACTGGTTGCTGCTTCAATATATGACTTTCATATAACATTATATTTGTGAGTAGACAGGCGAATTAGGTAAGAAAAAACAAGCTTATTAAAGCAGAAAACTATGATATCCATTAATAGTATGAAACTAAAATATCAATAATTAAGGTGTACATATAGATATAGGTAAGTGGTGTATAATCAAATTATTATGAATTATGAAAGTCTAATAATACAAAGTACAACTGACTGATTGAGCTTAACATTCATTCGTCCCTACCCACTATGATATTTTCCAATATCATGAATTATAATATTATCACAAACAAATATTCCTGAGAATTCCACAACATATCTGATTGAAATCTATATACATATTTATTTATTTGAGATCTAGATATATTCCTACAATATCCAAAACAAAATGCTCCATTCCATATCATCATTCATGACAATAGAAGTTGCCAGAAAGAAACAAATGCTCTTGATTGGGATGAATGCAACAAAATTACGAAACTTCCCTTTACTTTCTCCAATCCCCCCACAACACTACTCAATATGTATAGTTTTAGATTTCTATGGTAAACAAAAAAACCAATCAACTATCTCTCTCAATAATACATGCCTTATTCCTAGCCTAGGGATTCCATTCTAGACAGGGGTGGAGGGCGGAGGCAGACTTCAAATTCCGGGGGTTCAATCATATCACGATTGGATTGAGTCTTATAATTTTTTTGAAATATAACTAAAAAAAAAATCCCCACCCCCCCAGCCCAAGACTGCCTTCGCCCCTGCAGGGGTGGATCCAAAAGTCTTCCCTAGATGGGATTCTATTGAGTTTTAAATAATAAAATAGTACAGAGTTAAGTAAAATATAAGAATTTTCTCGGATTCTAGCCCTCACAAAGAAATGCCATTGATTCCAGAGCACCAAATTCACAACTTATTCATTTCAAGATAATAGTTTTTAGTTAGTGATATATAGATATGATACCATGATAGAGTTTATAATATTTGGTTCAAGATATTAATTATTATTCATGAGAATATATAGAGTATAAGATGAGTGAAAGTAGTAACAACCAAGTTAAAAAAATATAGGAGTTTAATCGATCCATGATCCGAAAGATAGTTTAATTATCGATTCAGGACCTGAAAAATTAATTCTCAATTCAGGACCTGAAAGATTCAAAAAATTCTCAATGCAGGACCCGAAAGATTATACAATTCTCAATCCAGGACCTCAATATCAAGTTCTGGATTGAGAATTATTTGATCTTTTAGATCCTAAATTGACAAATCAACTTTCGGGTCCTGAATCGATAATTAAACTATCTTTTGGGTCCTGAATCGACAATTCTAAAAAAATATACTACTATATCTAGAAATTTTAATATCTATTAGTTAGACTGTTGTATTTTTGGTGTTAAGTAAAAAAAAGAATAAATTCATTTACGTAAGAGTTATTTTAACATTATTTTATTTATAATAATTAGCACGCACGAGTATTTTATTCATGCGAAAATATTTAATTTAAGCTGTGGGTAATTCACGCTTTTGTCTTTTTTGTTGGTGTACCATCAAAAAAAAAAAACAAAAGCTGGATTGATTGATTGATGCCATTAATATTTAATATTAATAATAATAATAAAAAGAAACTCTAAATGTAGCATTCAACTTTGTAATTTATTTTAGAAATAATGTAGCCGATGAAAGTGGTTGATTTCAAAATTGACAATTTTGACAAAGAAAAGTGGAATAGAGATGTAAAGCAAGCAAACTTCCAAATCTTATCTGTAACCCATTGAATTAAATCTGTGCACGCCCTTCGATGCAACCCAAATTTGGCCCATTTATTATTTTAGTAGAAATTTATTGCAAAAGATAATCTGGTGTTACACAGATTGGTCGTGTAAGAATTTATTGGACTGAAGCAGGATTTTTGTTCCAAGATAGGTGTGATGGATCTCCCAGAGGCCTGCAACATCATTTATTTCATTCATCTCATAAATAAATAAATAAACAAAAAAAAAAAAAATACTTGATTTCATTGGATTTTGAATACTACCTGGGCTTGATGAGATACACAGTGATGAAAGCCAAGGCAATGAGCAGACAAACCCCACCAACTATGATGTAAACCTTCCCCAAGAAATCATTCTTCCCACCAATCCAAGCTGTGGTGGATATCACCAACTTCTTCTTCCCATTGAAACTGTATGTATTGTAATTGTTTTGTATCACCACTTTTATAATCTCATTCACTTCCAAATCAGTCTCTATTCTGCCATACAGTTTTCTGAAATTGGGCAGTGCTGCTGTTCTCATCCAAACCAGAAGGTCCTCCTGCTGGTTCAGCTGTCACACCACAGCACCAAACATCATCACATAACAACACCAATGATGAAAAAAGGAAATGAGAGAGTGGGCTTACAGGAATGGTCTCATCCAGTTTGGCACCACCAATGTATTTGCTTTGGAAATTCTTGGGGTACACATTGGCACCAAATTTATGTGTTTTGTCACTCTTCCATGCTATGTCTCTTTTGTTTACTGGTAAGGCAATGTCATTTCTTGTTAGAGTGTATGTATCATTGAACATACTCCAAGCAATGAGGCCACACGGGACTATCGGCTGCCCTGCGTTGTTTCGGGCTTCCGGTTCACAATTATCCGTGTGTTCACTCTCCGAAGGACTCCTGTACTGTTCATCATTCCTGCTCTTCACATACCTGCATCACATTCACATTCACATTCCAATTTCAGAATTAGGCGTGACCACGAGCCGAGTCGAGTATTGTCAGACTCGAGCTCGACTCGGGCTCAATTTAAGCTCGAGCTAGATAAGGCTCGCGAGCCGGCTTGACTCATGCTCAACCCTATTCAGAATCATCCCATAACAATAGTATGCTATTGCTACCAATGCCATCTCTGTTCAAGTAAAACTATGACACAATCAGACATATATCTCTATCGAGTATCATGAAGATTGAGCTCGATGCCGAGTAGCTCGCAAGCCAGTTTGACTCATGCTCTCGCCCCTATTCAGTATCATCCTATAACAATAGTATGCTATTGTTACCAATGCCATCTCTGTTCAAGTAAAACTATGACACAATCAGCCATATATCTCTCTATGCATGAAATGCAAGATCATTGCTATGGAATGCATGAATAAATAACAACACACTCTAAACTACTAGTGAAAACAGAACAAATGATTCATATTCACCAACCGGCGATGGTTTTGGTAGAACTGATCGAGCTGATAGTACACGAAAATCGGAGGCTTCATCTTCTTCGGAACCTGGAGCAGCAGCACCAATGCATGCATCATCATACAAACTCAAGGATCAAAGATTAGAAACTACAAAAGACTAAAACAGGCAATCAAATGCATAAATGAATGAAATGGAAGACTCAACAGTTAAAGTTCGGATGCAGGTTTTGTTCGTAGTGCCATCCTGGATGTATCCAATCCTCTTGCTATACGCGGCATCAGGATCCGTAGTGTCTGCAGGAATGCAACCCTCGTCGTACCGGTCCACAAGCTCAACCACCTACAACATGTTTCTAAATTTACAGCTGCTCAAAGACAATGCATACTATGTAAATACAAAGCTCTAGCAAAATGTTATTGCATAAGAGTAACAGAAACAGTAAAACAGATCACTGGATTTGGATCCTCTGCTATGCACTTAGGCACAGCAGGGAATGCTGTTACTCAGCAGAATAAAATATATACCTAGTGTCTAGGTTAATAAAATATTAAATAAATCAAACTTGTAGTTAAAAAGTGCATAACAGGAATGCTGTGCCTAAGTGCACAGCAGAGGATCCAAATCCCAGATGAGTGTTGTAAAACAGATAGAGCAAATGATATGCAAGAGTGGGTGGGATTACTCTTTCTGAAGCAGACAAGTGGGAAAGGCCAATTGGTATGAATGTGATTCCAATAAAAATGAAAGTTGTCATAACCTGAAACAGATGAAGCAAAAATCAACATCAAGCAATTTTGAAATGGAAAAACATGTCAAGTTTTAGACCAACTTTATCCTATAATGATCTTTCATGTGGTAATAAATAGGGTGGAGATAAATTATCCAATTACTCAAGAGAGAGAGAGAGTACCAAAGCAGGAGTTAAGATTGGTTTGCAGGCAGGAAGTTCTTGTTGAGTAAACCTAGAATCTGGTGAAAATGTATGATCAAGGAAGAAGAAGAAGAAGAAACCATGATTGAGCAAAATCACAAAAAGAAAAAAGCAAAATTGTTATCAGATAACTCATCTACATCTACTGCAAATTTTCATCTTCTGAAACAAGGTAAAAGAAAAATGGTTAAAATTGAAGAAAGCGACGAATTACCACAGTAAATAAAAGATAACAAAAAAAAAAAAAAAGAGAAATAAAAAATGAATGTACAAGTGGGTTTCCTGGAAGTCTTGGAGGATTGAGCGCCTCCATCTGCGATTGCAAAACTCATTCTGAAAAAAAAAAAAAAAGCCTCAATTTTTCGCTACAACAGCAACAAATTTAATCCAGATCTTAAAAAGGGATTCATGTTTTGTGAATGGAAAATCAGATTTATTATTTTTATTTCCTGAAAAAAAAAACCAAATTTAGAAGACAGAATATTGGCATTTAAAATATAATATAAAAATAATAATGAAAAGTTAAATCAGAATAGTCAACATATGATTCCATGGCTTTTTGACTAATTGAAAGAGTGAAGTCCTTTAATTCCTCAACACAACCAGTCCCTTTCCTATCCTCACCAACCACACAAATCTCTCTCTCTCTCTCTCTCTCTCTCTCTCTCACAACAACATCAACCAAGAAATGAGCAGGCTGAGGCGATTCGACATTGTTGAGCACCACCTCCACCACCACCCACTTTCTCCATCCTACTTTCTCCAACAAACCTCCATTTTCGACTCACTCAGCCCATGCTTCCCTGTCCTTGAACCAGACTTCGACTTCGACTTTCAGGACTTCCACGCTGCAGCCGATCTGATCCAGATCCACCGCGTCTCCGCTCGCCGCCGGCTCCCCGATCTGTACCTGCAGGAGCTCAGCGACCGTGTCTCGGATCTGGAACTAGGCTTCAAACGCCTCTCCAAGAAGGAGAAGAGGGACAGGAAGTACACCTGGACGGCGGAGATAAAGAACGCCGGCGATGAGCGCAAGTACAAATGGACGGCGGAGAAGAAGGGGCTCGAGCGGAGTTACAAGGTGACCACTGAGATCAAGAGGAGAGGCGCGGCGGAGCAGAAGTATACGTTTGAGGTTTCCAGTGGGGGTGAGGAGGAGGAGAAGAAGAAGGTAGAAGAGAAGAAGAAGAAAAAATGTGAGCAAGCGAAGGAGAAGGGGAAATCAGCTGGAGTCCGCATTGTTGAAATTGAAGAGCCTTCTCATCATGGAGGCATTGTTTTGAGGCAGGTTGGTATCTTTTTCCTTGTTTTGGTTTTAATTAACACCAATAATGTGAATGTGAACCTGTCTTAGTGAATTGAATTGCTAATAATCTCTTCTTTGTTACATTTTCTGATGGATTGTCAGATCCAGTGATTGTGTTCACTTGAGATCTATTCTGAAACTGAGATTCTACTTGACTGAAATGGAATGTTGTTTGGGATTCCAACCATGTTTGTGTATCTATGTATATATTTATGGATACAATAGCTGTAGCTCATTAACCAATTAGGAAAGGAAAGGTATGCAGTAGACAAGCTGCATATTTTGATATGATTTGTGGTCCCAACTAGTTTACAATCCTCAAAAAAACCATATTTTTAGCTCATCTAGATGATTTCGAGGTGAGTTTCCTGCTTTCAAAGGCTAAAACTTTTAGGAACCATGAGTGTTATTCTAGATCTTGATCGGTGTGTAAACTATCCACGAAGGAGGTGTTCGCTTCTAATGTTTAAATACATATGATTCAGCATTTGAAGGACAGCCCCCTTCTAGTTTGATGCATATAATGTGAACTATCACATACATTGAAAATTATGTAGGCCCCAAGGTGTACTTATTTTTCCATCCTTTGAAGTATGTGATTGATTAAATACAATGTATATGTATATCTTGGTGAATAACTGAAACTATGGCTAATCACCCAAAGAAAATGACCCTACTACTACATGGGCTCTTTATCTATATTCTAAATTCCACCTTATCAAAGTAGAAATACATTATCCTACTTTCTACGGGTTTTATTTTGTAATGGAAGGTATTAATCTTTCGTGAATCTGAACACGTGTTTACTACTTTCACTTAAAATATGTATGTTATGTGCATAGCATAGAGTAAACTTCTAAATGCCAACATAATTTCTGAATGCAAAGTGTAAAGTAGTGGGAAACAGAACTTCAGAAGTAGGCATAACTACTTGTGTGGACATTTGTAGCTCTTGTAGAGTGATATCCATCTCCAGGAAAAAAAAAATTATCTAATCCTAAACATTTTTTATTATGACAAGTTCTTTGTGTCTTGAGGTAAATATTGTTTGAGGTTTTGAACATTTATGGTTTTGTCCTTATATTATAACATACTCACATCTCATTGGTACAGGTATTTGCCAATAGAGTGGATAAGAGAAAGGGCAAGAAGAAGGAGTTGTCTCCCCAGGATGCAGCAATTCTCATTCAAAAGACTTTCCGCGCATACCTTATCCAAAGGTCGCAGGCTCTACGTGCTCTACGGGAGCTGGCCATTGCCAAGACCAAGTTGAAGGAGATTAGGGCTTTGTTCAACAACTTCTCTTACCGTCGTCGTCTTGCACGCGATGCTGAGGAACGCCAGAGGTTCTCGGAGAAGATCATTGTGCTGCTTCTCACAGTTGATGCAATCGAGGTAGGTGGAAGTGTGTGTTTATAATGAATCATGTGCAACTAATATAGGGATGGTTATCTCAATGTTTCAATTGCTATACATAATAGTTGTAAAAGCTTCTAGCTGTTGGTGTGTGTGAAATAATAGGGAGCTGATCTGATGGTTCGAGGTGCGAAAAAATCAATGGTGGACGAGCTAGAAGCAATGCTGGACGTAGTGGATCCTCAACCAGCAGGAAGATCGTCGTCGATAAAGAGGAGGACATTCGATATGCCTGATGGTGTGATGAACAAGGAGCTGGCTGCAGGCGTCGCGCAGGTGGTTCGGATGCTGGATGAAGAGGCTGGTGCTAGTTCTGAAGCTTTTGAAGCATGTCTGTGAGGTGGGGTTTCAGTTGAATGAATGTATGCTTGTTTTTGCAGACAGTGTTTTATCTATCTTTAAGAATGCTTCTCTTTAATAAAATTTCTGACCCTAGTTTACTTTGTGCCTAATTTGATTACTATTTATCAACTGCCTTCATATTTATTTCCTGTCTCTCTAGGCTACTAGCTTAATCCTTACTTTGGAATTATTTTAGATTTTGTAATATTGGTCCCAATTGTAAGCTTTGGTTGGAAATTGAAATTAGTTAGGGGTCTGAGACTGAGATGGTACTTTTTACCAATTCTATAATCTCCAATCATTTACACTAATTCAGCGTAAAAATATTGGCATATCAAATATTAAATCAAACTTAAAAGAATATTTCACATAATATTCTTCTCCTTAACTTTATTTATACTTAATCTTTATCAAATTTACCACTATATTTATCAAATTTATATGAAAAAATATACTTAATCTTACTATGTTGTATAATTTAAAATAGTAATGATATTTATATATAAAAAAATCTGATATTCTCTACTAATTCAAACAAATATTTATAATTTAAATTTGATTTTTTTGAATTTAAAAGAAAAAAGAAAAGAGCAAAAAATGCAGTAGCCATTCCTCACACTTATCCTCCCAACTAAAAAGTTAAAAATCCATATCTCAAAATTATCTTCAGCTCCAACTTCTCCACCAAAATTCACTTCCACCTAGGGATGTCAATAAAGCCCGAAATCGATGGGTCGGCCCGAAACAGGTGGGCTAAAATGCGGGTTAGGGTAAAAAAATTTCAACCCAAAATTATTTTTAACCGAACGGGTTGAACCCAAAGGGTTGGCGGCCCGAACGGGCTGAGCCCGGTGGGTTGTGGGTCGGCCCGTAGGTCCGACAATATTTAATAATATATTTAATAATTTATTATTTATTATTTCTAATATTATTTATATCCTACTATACCCATTAATTATATACCTAATTTCCTAGACCTAATTTTCCGTCACACAAAATCTCATCAATCTCTCCCAATGACGTAGTCCTTTACCCTCAAATCGAAAAATCTCTCATTTCTTCCTCTTTCACTGTTTTCCACTCGTCACTCTCCTAATTAGCGTACCTACTCATTTCTTCCTTTCAAGAACCTTTAGCCACTCGTTGTTATGTTCACCCAAGTGAAAGCTATATTTAATTTTTTAATCATTATTTTATCATTTTATACGTTGAGAAATGTACTTCTATTACTTAAATTAGCTGGTATATAAGGATTGATGTTTTTTTTCTTTTCAAACTATGATTATCCACTTATCACTATTTTTTTGCAAAGATATTGATATTTGATGTCTTTTATTTATGTTGGTTCATCATTTTCTTTTTTTTTATTTTGTTTTAGGGGTTGTTAAAATATTTTAAGAAAATCTTTACAAAAATAAACTCGTAAATATTGCAAACCCGACGGGTCAGCCCGAAAACCGGTGGGTTAGGGTTAGGTTCAAGAATTTTTAGCCCGATAAAAATTCAGCCCGATTCAATCCGGACCGAATAGCCCGCAGCCCGATAGGGTTAGCCCGAAACCCGACGGGTTAGCCCGATTGACATCCCTACTTCCACCACCATTCTCCTCCTCAATGTTGGAAATTGCAGGAAACATTGATTGTTTTCTCCCAGATGAGGAAAGAAGGGTTCACTATGAATTATGAAGTGCTGATTGATTTGTGCAAATATATTAATTACTAGTTGTAAACTAGAGTTGAGGGGTTCAAATCAATTCATATTTATTCTTTCTACTCGAAAACATTTGGATGCGCCATAGCATATAATGACATAATAACAATTCCTTATATCACGAGAGATACAAATACTTTTATTAGAGTTTTAGTAAATTACATCTTTTTTTTTCACGAAAATGCATTTACAAAAAAATGTCAATATTTATAAAACTGACAACGTTTCTTTTTTGACTATCAATTACAAATGAATTATGATGTCTGTCATCATTGTATATATATTAGAAATAACCTAAACATATGCATATATATTCACTGTAATGTAATATGATTCGTGTGGCGGCCCACTGGATAATCTGTCGCCACCCACCAACCAGTCCAGTCCACACTTGACTCTACTACTGCTGCACCATTTTTTATTTTATTTATTTTTTTAATTTCGACTATCTTTTTTATCTACTATATATGAGTTATTATCAATAATCTAGTACACCCCAAAACTAAAGTATTTAGATTTTATTATTATTAATTTTTTTAAGGAAAAAAAAATGGAATGAAAAGGTGGGCGGGGGGGGGGCAGGAGCAGTTGGTTACGACTAGAGCCACCAACTTCAACCGACGTAGAGATACACAGCTGGCTCCGACAACGACCATACAAATCCCGTGGGCCCCACCTGGGACGTGGCCACGTCAGCATGACAAGAAACGTAGGTGTCTTTACGTGCATCAGCCTCCCCCTCCACGTGGCACTTGCGTGTCATGTCTTGTCTCTCTTTAACTCTCCTCGCTTTCACCGTTTTTTTCTTTCTTTTTTTTTTTTCCCATTAATTAATTTGCTCAGAAACTCTCCTCCAAAATGAAGTGCCCCCCACCACCGCCTTTCCTAAGTTGGATACCTTTTTTTTGCTTTGCTTTTGTTTTGTTTTGTTTTGTTTTCTAACACCATTTTATTCATATTTCCTAAACTAATAATAATGCTTTGCATCCTTTTTTTTTTTTCCTTAGATAGCTGCCTACAATCATATTCAACACACAAATAAATAAATGAATAAATAAATAAAATAAAATACGTGCGATTATATTATTGTAATTACATGTAATATAAAAAATATATGTCAAATCAAAGACAACACATACAGTAATTACACAACATTTATTTAAACCCTGTATACTTTATTGATTTGTCAACTTGTGGCTTTTAATTACTTCTAGAATTAGTTTGAAAATCTTGAGTTCCACATGGTAGATTAATTTATTTCATTCAACTTTATACTCCCTCCGTCCCATTAAATTAGTCCAGTTTGATTTCGGCACATAAACCAATGTTTGTGAGTGTAGTGGAATTAATATTTTATTGATGTGAAGAGATTTTTTTCCATTTTAGGAAAGTGGACTAATCTGGTGGGACAGACGAAAATGGAAATATGGACTAATCTGGCGGGACGGAGGGAGTATTACTTTTAGTATATATACATTTTTTTTAAAATCAAAGACAACGATGGTATATGCGTGAATATCATTTAAAAGCTTATAACTTTTTGTTCAACTATAAAATATATTACATGTATAGCAATTAGTCGGAAGATTCTATTTGAAGTCTTATTTGATTATGTAGATCAATGTGTAATATAGAAACAAAACCAAATTATATAACTTCAACTTATAATAAGACCTTATTTCTTCATTCTTTAATTTTAAAATGCATGCATGCTCATATCTGTTTTGATTCAATGCCTTTATTTGTAAATTTAAATAAACATATATTTAAATGAAAACCCAAGATGAATTCAGCTCCAATCCATAGGGTGAGCTTTAATTCGAGTCCGAGTCGAGCTTGGGTTTGAATTAGACTCACGAGCCTGATCGACCTTAATATAATTTGAAGCATCAAATAATTTAAATTTATTAAAGTTTAAATGAATTAAAAAAACTTGAACTCGAACCGAGCTCGAGCTTAGAATTTTCGAGTCAAACTCGAACTCGAGCCTAATTATACTCAACTGGACTCGGGCTCATGATTATCCCTAATTATGGCTTTTGGTTTCATTATAGGCCAGTAATTATTTGCATAGGAGAGAAGTTTGTATAGTAGTTGTAATGTATTATAATTATATATGTTCACATGTCATTTAATTTGGTCACATACCTAACCCATAAATGTGAATTATTATATAATCATAATACAATCCACCACACCCCCAAACTCATTTTACCAATCTTTCACGATTGCTTTTTCCATAAAAAAAAAATAAAAAATTATCATTCCTTTCTTGATGTATATTTTTATACAATTTAAAAATATCCAACAATAGACATATTAATATTATTATTATTTTTAAAAATAAATATACCAATCTTATACTCCATATTAAGTCAAATCGCGTCTGGGTGGGGGGTTTGATATTTGAAACTTTCTACCATAAATTAAATAAAAAAATAAAAGTAAATTCATAATAAAAATAAAAATAAATAATAATTGTTGCAATTTCAACTTTTCCCCTCTTTCCCCTCACCTTCTTCTACGTCTCTTTCTCTTTCACTTTCTCTCTCTATATAAACGCCCCTTCTCAACTAAACGCCCCTCCTTTTTCCGCAGTTGCCACCATAATATATACCATACGTTAACATACATACATACTTGCATTTCCCTCTCCCACCTATATTCCTTCATTTTTTGCATCCAACTTCTTCGTCTGGGTTTCTGCAATTTTGTTTTCTTTTTCACTTCACGAGTCGACGATCGTTGCGCTCTCTCTCTCTCTCTCTCTCTTCTTGCAGAGGTGACGTCATTTCTCTCTCTGTTTTTATTGGTAGAATCTTGTTCTTTGAGCCCTTGACTCTCTCAGCAATGCTTTTGTCTCATTGCTGTTCGCTGTCAGTTTTTTATTTTATTTTATTTTTTTCTTATTTTCATTTCATTTTCTTTTGTAGGATTTAAGCCGCATTTTGGCTGTTGCAGATTCTTGCACCCCATTTCATTTTCTTGGATTTCTGCGCACGTTTCTCCATTTGGGCTCAAGAGAAATCAGGTTTGGATCCTATTTGCTAAATATATCTGTGTTTTGTGTGTGTATGGTATACTTTTATTTTTGTTTTCATGTGATTACTGTTTGAGGGTTTTGATTTTTGTTCGTTGTTTTCAAGAATAAAGCAAGGACATTTCCCTTAATTTTAATTTCTTTATTTTATTGATGGTATGTTTATTCTCTTTTTTGGACGAATTTTCAAAATTTCCCTTCGTATTTTCCATCCGTGCGTTCTCAAAATCTGTCGTGTTTGACCCAATATTGCATTTTTACTAATATTTTCTTACAACTCTGTAGCCGACATTTATTTAGCTGTATTTTCTTCAATGATTATGGGTTAGTCTTTGTTTAGTAATGGCGTACAGCTTTGTTCCCCCACCCCCCCTCTCTGTATATCTCGTTTCCTTTCAATTCCTCCGGCCTATATTTAGAAAAATATCCAAAAAAATTTGTGGCCTTTGTTCAATGATGTTGAGTTTCAGTTATTTATGCTTACATCCAAACGAGTAATGACTGGATGGATATAGGGACTGAATCTTGATTCTTTAATGTCGGCTGAACTTATTCGCTTTCAACTTCGTGTATGCAGTCATTTTCATGGGCCATTGCATAGTGAAAGAAATGGATCCACCATGCTTATTTCCCATTTTCTTTTAGATTCAATTAAAATAACTCTTCTAGAAGAAAGATGTGTCAATAAACTATTCATATTGACCTTTTAAGCTCTGGAAAAAACAATTTTATTCTGCACAAGTATGTGAGAGAAGGTCAAAATGATAACTTTGGTGGTCACTAGCATTTATGTGATAACAACAGTATTTTGGAGATGTTTCATTTGCTTGCGTGCATGAGTTTGGGTCCATTATGATTGATGCTTCCAATGCTTAGTTGTTGTACCATAGTTTGTGGTTGCATTTGGTGCTTTTCTTTATGTGATGCTCATTAAAAAAACGTGACACAACCACTTGTTCAGCCTGCTTTACATTTATTTGCGTTGAGCTTTGCATTTATAGCAGCTAAATAAGTTCTCATAATTTCTTCTCCAGGTCGTTTGAATATCATATTTCATCTCTTTTGTTTGTTTTGGAATGCAGTTTGTCTGTAAATAATAACATGATCATCTTTTTTATGTTTTGGATTCATTCATTTGAGTTGTTTTGCCTCTTTAATCCTTCCACACCTTATTTGCTATAGTAAAGTTCCCAACTTTCTTTAAATGAAGCAGACCCTTGATCTGAGATATGCTGTGCCTTAACATCTTTCTTGAAACTGTATAGTTACTACTTTTAATTACCTTCCTATTATTTGACAACTTTTTTTTGTTTTATTGGCGCAGTGACATCTGTAATCTGAACTGGTGTTTCTCTGTTAACTGAGTGAAAGTTAGATAACTTCTCTTGCTGGCACATCATTTCGAGATATATAATTGTGCCTGCGAATTTGATAGAATGGATCTTAAGTCAGGAAGTACGTCTCCTATTCTTACCGATAACACAAGACTAGGCATTCACTCTGCTCTGCTGCCATACACGCATAATGGCTCTGCTTTCTCTCCGACTCTCTTCCTCACCATCCCGAGGAAGAGGCCTGGAATACTTGATGATGTGAGGTCCAGCCTGCTTGATGCTATGAAGTCATCATCCCCGACTCATAATAAATTAACAAAAGAGTCCAACTCTGATGCAACACAGAGTGATGGTGATCTAGCTTACCGCAACTGGATGGTACAAAAATAACTATTTTTTGCTGATCCTCTTCCAAGTCTAATATTTTCATAAATTTCTAATTCCATTTTTGTGTTGGCAGTGCAAGTATCCATCAGCACTTTCATCGTTTGAGCAAATAGCCAATGCTGCAAACGGAAAGAGGATAGCACTGTTCTTGGATTACGATGGAACTTTATCTCCAATAGTGGACAACCCTGACCTTGCCTTCATGTCTAATGCTGTGAGAATCTGTTCATATAACTTTTAGGCGATAGAGATTAACGTTACTTAATTAATATACTGTCCTATTTTGCTTTTTCCTCGAGTTGTTACTGAACTGCAATGGCTTCTTTCCAGATGCGCGTTGCTGTCAGCAATGTAGCTAAGTATTTCCCTACTGCTATAATTAGTGGCAGAAACCGTGACAAGGTGATTGGATTGGATTGTGTCAGTCAGTGTCTGTTATTACTTCGGAATGGCGTCTGACCTATTTTTCATTTCTTTGCGCGTGTTTTACTCAGGTATATGAGTTTGTAGGTCTAAGTGAGCTTTATTATGCTGGAAGTCATGGGATGGACATCATGGGCCCAGTTCGTCCCTCTCACAGTGACAACAAAAATTGTATCAAATCGATCGACAAGCAGGTACTTAGTCATACTTCAGTTGAGGCCAGTTTTACATGTGTAGTGGATCTATGATTTATGATATTATTACTTGTGGTCATAGGGCAAGGAAGTGAACTTGTTCCAGCCTGCTAGTGAATTCTTACCGATGATTGAGGAGGTATATATACTAATGTCGATGAGTTTTAGTGATGTGCATTATTCATGTTTATTCAGCATCATCATGAAGTGTGATGTTATATGGTGTGCAGGTGTATAAATCTCTCCTGGAGATGACGAAAGATATAGTAGGTGCAAACGTGGAGAACAACAAGTTCTGCGTATCTGTACACTACCGGAATGTTGATGAGAAGGTAAAGTGAGGAATTGCTTTGCTTTTACGTTAAGTAGTAATAAAACAAAATGGTGCCTGCATTCTTTATATTATATTCTGGTAATGTGCAGAGCTGGGACGTAGTTGGTGAGGTAGTCCAGGAGATTCTGAAAGAGTATCCTCGTCTGAGGTTGACGCATGGTCGGAAGGTAAGACATTAGAAATCTGAGAAGTAGTTTTGTGGAATTGAGTAAAATTATAATAGTGGTGGGGATGTGATGTTGATGCAGGTGTTGGAGGTGAGGCCAGTGCTGGAGTGGCACAAGGGTAAAGCAGTGGAATTCCTGCTGGAATCACTTGGTGAGAGATTTGAATGAATATTTGAATGAAGATAGATGTATTGAGTTGAAAGTTGAAAGTGATGATGGATGTAATAAATCAATGTAGGTTTGACGAAGTGCGAGGATGTAGTGCCGATATATGTTGGGGATGATAGGACAGATGAAGATGCATTCAAGGTATTGAGAGAGGGGGGAAGTGGAGGTTATGGGATTCTGGTGTCGTCTGCGCCCAAGGAAACAACGAATGCATTTTACTCCCTCAGGGATCCTTCTGAGGTGAGGGAGGGAGAGACCTTTACTTTTAACGATTAATATGTGTAGTGTAGTAATGAATAATGGATTAATGATGGGCAGTGGTGTTTCAATCAGGTGATGGAGTTCCTCAACAGGTTGGTGATGTGGAAGAAGAAGAGTAAGAGTAGTAGCAGCTGATGAGGATGAGGATGTTGATGTGGGAAAATAACAATAATATTTGTCTTGTCTTAATCTGGTTTTGTGGGGGTTGAGGAGCGGAGATGATGCTTCTTCAAGGATGTCCTCACCCTCTATCTCTACCTCTACCTCTACCTCCCGAAGGGGGGTGCCATTCATTTCTTGTTTTTTTTGTTTTTTTCCCCATCAAATTCATATCTCCCTTCTTTATTTCTTTTATTCATGGATTTGCAATTACCCCATTCTTTGGGAATTGGATTTTCTTGTTTTTTTTTCCCCTCATATATTGAGAAGAATGTAGTGACATTGTTACTTTTTGCTAGCACTAAAGTAAATGTATGTAGGGCAGATGCAGATGCACCTGCATAAGCCAATCAAGCCTTCATTCAACTCTCTCTCTCTCTCTCTCTCTCTGTGTGTGTGTGTGTGTGTTTTTTAATTGCAAAACAAATGCTAACTATCCATTATAACTTCCTAGGTGTGGCCAGCTTTGTATTTTTGCCTTTTCCATTTTTAACTTTAAAAACATGCCAAGTAACAAAGTTAAACAATACTTTACTTACTCACATTTAGTTGCATGTTTCTTCATCTCTCCACTAATTAATTAATTTCAGCTATTTCATCTTATCTCAATATATATCTCATGACTCATGGTATGTATGTATATATCTTCCTTGCTAATTTAATGTGGATGAGGAAGAATTCTCTGTGATATCCTCTTGCTTTCTACTCTTACATAGTTACATTATTATTTTTATTGTATTTCTAATGAATGCATTTAATTTTCCACATATATTTTCCTTCATTTCACATTCACATTCACATTCTGCACTCTTTCAACTTCCTCATCCTATATATTTCCTTTCCACACCCTACTTTCTAGAACCCTCATATATAATATCTTCTTTCAATTCTATTTATTAAGTTAGCCATTCAATTTATACATTTGTTGAGGTTCAATTCATATAGATACGACCCCTGGAATTTTGCGATCCGACAATAAATAATTACAAGAAATAACCCAAGGCAAAAGAACTGAACCGAGTAATTATTAAGCGACGTACAAGCGCGTAAATAATCAAAGTGTATTAGAAATAACAACGAAAGATAACAACAATGAGATAAGAACGATGTTGAATTAAACAAATTTAAGATAAAGCACTGGTCTGGGCAAGTTCCAAAGAATTGGTCGAGAACTGCTTCGAGCTCGTGAATAAATACAGTTGTTAGATTGCGTAAATGAGTACATAAAGCTTAGAAAAATTAGATGCCGATTCTTCTGCTTGCAAGGGCCTATTTATAGAATCTAGAAGGGAGCTAAGGTTCCCCAAAGCACGCCTCCATGTTGCGGGTAGCTCGTCGATTTTTTAAAGGTCGTTGTAAAGTCTATGTCGTTTGCTTCTTCTGAAACTGCCGCACCCTTATTCAAACTCCTCTCGACCGTTGAGTAGCTCAAATTAAGGTGATTCTTCGTTGGTCAACCTGCTCTGGATGCAGCTTCCTCTTTGTCGAACTGTTTTCTTCTATTGGCAACTTGCTATCGGACTAACCCCTTGCCTTGGCCAAGTAGCATTCGGTGGGCCTTGCGGCTTACTGAGCTTCTATCTTGATCTAATTATTTTGTAGCCCAACAATATACAAATTCATTTTCAACGTTATCATACTTACTTTATTATTATATATGATTTTATTTTATAATTACAAGCTAAGCTAAAGATCGATATGGGCGTAACAAAAAAAATTAAATTAAATTAAACGGTATTGGAAATAAAACTCAATCACATTCACATTGCATCACAATTAAAAAATATTACAATATCAACAACAAATTGACATATATATAACAAAATAATAAATAAAACACCTAGCTAGATATTTATTAATCGGTAATTAAAAAAATATGCAATATTATTCTTCAAAGCCCGGCGGTGAACGGCACACCGGTTGCCGGCAGCCACGACCGTCCCCCAATAAAGTTCGCCACCGTGAACCTCCCCGCCTCAGCCGCACTCGTTATAACCCGATACCCCCTCCACCGGACCCTCCGACCCGTACCCGAGCCCGGACCCGAATTCCTATACTCTCCATAATACAAAGTGTTGAGTGCAAAATCCCCATCCCACTCCAACCACCCCGCCGGATCCACCAACGACTCCATGTACGTCTGCATGAACACCGTTCTCGAATATTCCTTCCACGGCCTCCCGAGAAAGGACCGGACCGACCCGATCACCGGGGCGAGATCCGACGACGCCATGACCCGGGAGTCGTGGATCGAGATCCCGGTGTTCTGGTTCGGGTCGGTCCGGCCCTGGGCCGTGATGGTGTTCTTCTGCTTGTCCATGGGGCGGCGGGCGTAGATCATGCAGTTTTGGAGCACGGCGGCGGCGTTGCCGAAGATGAAGTCGACGGTGCCGTAGATGTAGCACTCGCGGTAGAACTGGCGCTGGGAGTGGACGTAGAGGGTGTCTTGGTACCCCTCGAAGCTGCAGCGGTAGAAGACGGAGAGGTCGGCGCCGGAGCGAAGGGCCACCGCCTGGTGGTTCGCCGGTCCCGCCGTGTTTCGGAAGGTTATTCCGCGGGCGATGAAGCCCTCGCCGGTCACAGCTGATCATGAGAAATCATGGTGTTGATTAGGGTTATGAAAGTAATAAAAATTTGCATGCATGCATGCATCTAAATCTTTATTTTATTTTTTTTATTTGGTTTGGAATTTAGTTCTTCTAGAGAAGATTGGGGAAAAAAATGAACGTGTTTTTTTAGTCAAGCATTCGAAATTGAAGCATTTTTCAAACTCATTTTGGTTGACAAGTTCAAACCATAAATTGAGATATATAAAATATAGTTAAGTAAAGATATTAACAAGATAAGTTAATATAGGAGGATTAAGTTCCTATTTAACAATAACCTAGCTATATATATATATAGCCTATTTTCTTTTTTTAAAAAATAATAATTAGTCAATGTAATAAATTCAAACTTATCATAATATATGCGTGTTAATTATATTGGAAGTACAAATCTACTAATTTTCCTATCTCCTAGCGCCGTTTTCAGCTCTTAGAAAAACATCTGCATTTTAATTAAGCCAATTTTTTTTTCTTAACTTATTAATTATCCATAACTCTTCTAAAACTGGTAAATCTCACCACTTCCTCCTATTTTTCATGGGAAACTATGAAATAACTTATTATATTCGTAATTTATATAAATGATATATATCTATAACTATATAGTTTTCCACAAAATTGAATTAAAATAATTTATAAATTAGTTAACGTTTTAATAAAATATACCAAAAAAGTCATATTAAAGTTTGAGAATTTCAACTAGTCAATTCTCTCACTAGTTCTTATTATTTTCTTTTAAAAAGTATTCAACTAGGCGGTCGAGGGTGGCGGAGGGACTTACCGACGGTGGCGGAGTTGAAGGTGGTGGAGCCTCCTCCGACGCTTCTACTACCGGTGATAATAGTATACCTAAGCCCATCACCAACAAGCATAATATTCTTTAAGTTTTTCCCAATTTCCAAATTCTCTCTGTAAACCCCTCTCTTCACGTGGATAACGAATCTCCCACTCCCACTCCTCCTCGCCGCCGCGTCCAGCGCCGCCTTGATAGTCCGGTGGTTCCCGGAACCATCCTGCGCCACCACAAGATTCGGCCTGGCGGCGTCCGTCTGCAGCAGCCGCCGCCTATCCCCGGGCGAAACCCACGCCGGAAAACCATGGTCTCCGCCGTAATAACCACTCGTTTCATGCGTCGTCTCGCCGTCTCCGAACGACAGCGTATTGCATATCAGCTTGGAGACGTTGTTGGACATCACGGCCGGTAGGATGAAGTCGGCGACGCCGAGCTCCAGGAAGCCGGTGCGGCATGTCTCGAGGTTGGTGAGGGCGGAGCTCAGCCACGTCTGAGCGTCGAAGTCGGTGCATTTTCTGCTGGGGTCGATCGTCTTGTTGAGATGCTCGATGGTGTCTTCGTAGAGCTTCACGCAGTCGGCCCACGCCGCCTTCTCGCGGCTGTTCCGGCACTTGCCGCCGAGGGTTTTGGCGTTGGCGGTGGCGGTGATGGCGCGTTGCAGGGCCAGTTGGGCCGCGATTTTGCGGAAGCCGGATTTGTTGTTGTGTTTGGGTAAATGGGTTGGAGTTTTGGTAGCGAAATATTTGCATGTGTCAGGGTAGGGAGTTTGGTCGCACCACCAACTGGTGTCGCCGCCGCCTGCGGCGGTGGCTAGAGATAGAGAGAGAATGGAGGAGAGAGAGAGGAAGAGAATTGGAATGAAGAATTTGAGCTCCATTGTTTAGAAGATGTTTTCACTATTCACAATTATGATACGAGTACAATAGCTCATATATATATATATATAGATAGATAGATATATGTTGGTATTTTCTTGAAAGAGTTCATAAATTTGAGTTTATATAAATTTAAAAAAAAAGGAAGTGGTACAGGTTGTGTTGTGTAGTAGATGTGAAGGGAAGAGTTGACTAGGGAAAAATTCAAAATGGAGAAATTACAACTATTTGTATATACACTACATATATAAGAGGAATGCTCGTATACTCACCGTTAATATGTGTTAATATATTCATAAATTGATGTGGTAATATAATATGAGCAATGAAATCAATTTTAATTATTCTTAACACTTTTAATTTATTGTCATATAAACTGTTAATTCATTAACACGTGTCAATGATGACTAAGTGAGCATTCGTATGCTACATAGGTTGTAATGACTAATGAGCAATGGTTCTTAATTAATTATATTTTGCATTTTGTAAATTTAAATCCATGATCATTAATTCATTTAATAGCTTAGGGTAAGTTTTGGCACAAAAATCTTGATGGAGTTTGAAAATCTTATACACTATCTAATACTAGTATATATTAATATGAGGAAATAATTATCCATCCACCATTAATTGTATCGTAATTAACCATCATCATCATTCACTGATTGTTAAATGCAGAAACTGGCCTTGATTTGGATTTCAATTCTAATTTTCTGACTTGTCACAATTCTATATAAATTTCCTTCTAGAAGGTATAACGAAAATTATATATATAGGGGGCTGTACGTATATATAGCTAGGCAAATTAGTAAATACTTCTTTATAGGGAAAAAAAACATATCCATTTCTTCGAGTGATCCTCAAATATAAATGAAATTATATTTAACTCTTTTTAGATGGGAAATTAATAATGATTATATATATTTGAAAAGTAAAAATAATAAGGGGCACCCACGTTGACATGGTAGATGTTTATGAATATTATTTATATATAAGCAGACGGCGCTGAACGTTTACGCGTACAGTTACAAACACAAGACGTGCAGCCAATCATATCATTATTAATCAACATATAATATAGTACTAATTGGTATTCAAACATTTTATTCCCTTCATTTTTATTTAGTTTAATTTCCAGTTAATATGTCTGGTTGACTATATTTTCAGCTTATCTTACATTATATAACGAGGAAAAGTCAAAACGGCTAATTAAACTAATAACCTTCAAAATATGGGAAAATTATGAAAATTATCCTAAATTAAATATCCTTGAATTATACAATAATATTTCATTTTATTCAAGAAAAATACCCTCCACTATGAAAAATATCCTAAAGTTTCTTATATCAGTGAATTATACCCTAATGTTTGATTCCGTCAATTAAAAATATCCTACATCGCTAACGGTGTCAAAATTCAGATGAATCATACTTTAATTTTAATACAATCTATGTCACATATATACCAAAAAAATGAAATGTCAAGCAATATTTAATATATGATTCATCAAAATCATTAACGATTGAGGGCATTTTTAATTGATAAAATCAAACATTAAGGTATAATTCAGTGATAAGAGAAATATTAGGGTTTTTTTTTTTTTTTTATAGTTGAGGGTATTTTTAATTGACAAAATAAAACATTAGGGCATAATTTAAGGAAGGAGAAATATTAGGGTATTTTTCATAGTTGACCAATACTTTAGGGTATTTTTCATAATTTTTCCTTCAAAATATACTTCCTTTGTTCTGATTATATGGTCTAGTTTGATCTTACACATTTGTAAAAAATTATTAATATTTAAATAAACTTCCGACAATATTCTTATTTAAAGCATTAAATAACCTCTTATTTTCATAAATTACATTTAACATTATTATTTTCCAAAGTTATTCATAAGGTAATTGTAAATTACCATAATAAAAAAAAAACAATACTATACAATTAAAATACTTTAAAATAATAACCCGAATTAAATAATTGGAACAGAATAATTATTAGCATATATACTTGGTAGCAAATGCCGAAAAGTTCATCAAATTAAAGATTGTGATTAAAATGCCAATACATACAACACAAATGGTTTCACAATTAATCAAATTGCATATATACACACAAACAATCAATAAATTAAATAAAGAATCATATATCGATATATAGATTTACAAGCCGGCAATAAACGGCACGCCGGTGACCGGCAGCCATTGCCGACCTGATATAAGGTTCGCCACCGTGAATTGGGCAGCCTCCTCCGGGCTGCTAATATTGTGATAACCGGCCCACGCAACCCGGTTCACCGTTGAACTGGCCGGCCCGAAATTCTGATACTCCCCAAAATACAAAGTATTCAAAGCAAAATCGGAGTCGCCCCACTTGGACCACCCTTCCGGTTCGACCAGATCATCGAGATACGACCTGATGACGACGGTCCTCGAGTACTCCTGCCACGGCCGCCCCAGATACGTCTTGACCGAACCCACGACCGGTTTGAGGTCCGGCGCCGCCATAATCCGGCAGTTGTGGATTGAGATGCCGGTGTTCTGATACGGGTCGCCCCGACCCTGCGCCGTGATCATGTTAGCCTGCCCTTCCAGAGGCTTCCTGACGTAGATGATGCAGTTTTGTAGCACGGCGGCGGCGTTCCCGAAGATGATGTCGACGGTGCCGTAGATGTAGCAGGATTTGTAGAGCTGTCGTTGGGATTGAGCGAAGAGGGTGTCTTGATATCCTTCGAAGCTGCAGCCGTAGAAGACGGAGAGATCGGATGCTGACCGGAGTGCTACCGCCTGTCCCCCCTCCGGACCGGCCGTGTTGCGGAAGGTGATGCCACGCGCTATGAATCCGTTGCCGTCCACGCCTGCATGAAGAGATATGGATAATTACTAAAAAAATGATATAAATATATAAATTTTGTTGAGTCCTAAAATGATCATATTATTTTGGGCCCATTTATATATAAATGAGTTCACGAGAATTTAAGAGCCCAAACAACTCGACTGTTACCGGTTCTGATACGTGATTGACTCGCTTAATCAACCGATAGACTCACCGAACAATCGAGTATAGACAACCAGTCAAATAAGCAATCTAATCGCGTGAATAGAGGAATCATCGATGAAGAGAGTCAAATCAAGCGGGGTTTAACTCAATTTTAGTCAAAATAAAAAAAGTAAGGTAAAAACTTGCGTCAGCCACGTCTAAACGGTTTAAGCGGGTTTTATTCATACCCAAATGGGTTCATCCATCCAAAATAGGGTTTATTAATCCCCAATTAAGGTATATTAGATGGGTTTGGCTTGGGTTAATGGATAAATTAGACTCGTCTAAACCGTTTAAGCGTTCCTAACCTGTGACCTTCCCAAAAGTAATGATCAAAGTTGCCCTGATCGACGCCACTTACCTTGTATATACAAAATGACTCTCCTATAAATAGTGGATTTTTTCTCTTAAAAATCAACATCAATAAAATTCTGTTAAATTCTCGAGTATTCTTCCTTTGTAATCTTTCAAGAACTCCACCATCAACAGGCTAATTTCATTAGTCATTACTAAATTAGTTTAACTACTTACCAAATGTGGCGGAGCTATAAGTAGTGTAGCCGGCGGCGACGCTCCGGTTTCCGGTGATGACGGTGTTCCTCACTCCATCACCAACCAACATCACCATATTGATCGTTCTATTGATCAAGACATTCTCTTCATACACTCCCTTCTTCACGTACACAATCACCCTCTCCTCCCCTACGAGATTCGAGCTCGCATAGTTTATCGCCTCCTGTATAGAGCTGAACTGACCCGACCCATCTTGAGACACAACCACGTCAGCCCTCTTCGACCACACGAGGCCCTGCATGAGCAGTTCCCGATCACCACCCATCAGCCACCGCGGATAGGGATGGCCCTTCTTCTTCTTCTTCTTCATGGCCTTGGTGTTGCCGGAGAGAGCTGCATTCACGGCCAGGCTGTTGCTTATCATCTCCGAAACGTTTGCAGTTAAGACCGGGAAGCTCAATCCGGCGAGGCTGAGCTCAGAGCGGCACGTGTCGATGTTTGTGAGCGCTGCGCTGAGCCATGTCTGCACGTCGGAGCTCGGATTCCGGCGATCATGGATGAGGGTTTGTAGAGTGGTGTTGAGTTGGAGGATTGTGCTCTTGATGAGGTCTTCGCAGTCCACGTGCGCCATCTTCTTCTTCGGGCTCGTGGTGTTGGCTACGTCGGAGCTGAGGTTTCGGGCTAGGGCTTTAGCTTCAACAGCCAAGTTGGTGGCAGCTTGAATGGTCATGGTGAGGAAATCAGTGTGGGATTGGGGGTGGAGTGTGTGCATGAAGTGGTTGCAGGGATTAGGGTTGGGGGTGGTGGAGCACCACCATCGGATGCTTCTGTGAATCGCATGGTGTGATGATGATGAAGATAGGAAGAAAAGCAGCATGAAGGAAAGTATGGAGATTTTGGGGGTTTTAGTTGCCATGTATGATTGTTTTTTGAAAAGAGAGAGCTTTGCCTTTGATTTGATTGTGTTTTTGTGGAGATAGGAGAGAGATTGGATTGAATATATATATATAAGGTGTGACAGTGTGAATTAGGTCTTAAATAAATGGAAGTGCAAGAAACAAGATTATTTAATCTTAGAAATAAAGCTAATTAGAGGAAATAACATCCTTGTTTCATGAATCACTGCAATAACACTCAAGGCGGCCGTGAGCAGACTGGTCTAATTAGTTGAATACATGAACTTAATTGTGACAAATATCAATTTTGCAGCTCAAGCAACCTATATAATAACAATATCAATGAAATGGGGCGAGTGGGATCCCCATATATAAAATATAATTAAAACTAAAGGAGAATTGTCGATTCAGGACCTAAAAGATAGTTTAATTATAGATTCAGAACTCAAAAGATGATTTTTCAATCTAGGACCCGAAAGATCAAACAATTCTCAATCCAGGACCTTAAATTGAAATTCTGGATTGAGAATTGTATGATCTTTCGGGTTCTGGATTGAGAATTTTTGTGATCTTTCAGGTCATGAATCGATAATTAAATTATCTTTCAAGTCCTGGATTGATTATATATATTTACCTATATATATTAATGTAGAATTATCAATTTACCAAAGAGATATATACATCTTATTAATTGTCAAGATTGTTAGTTAAACTATAAAGAAATTATGGTTTTTCACTCAAAATTATAAATAAATAGTATCATTCTAAAACGATATAATATCTCTCCAATTCCAAATACGTGTATGATGTCAGTTATAATATTTTAAAATCGAGGATCATGAATTAATTGCTTGTTGAGTATTGAGATCACGCATGAATTATGAATAGAATCAAACTTGATGGTGAAGGAGCCAAATATACTACTATTAATTATTTGTTTGGATATGAAGTAATGTTGAAGCATAGCACCAATATTCAACCTTTTTAGTATACATATATGTGTGTGTTTGAAATCAGGTGTTTAGTTTGCCAGCTAACTAGCTAAGCATGTAAGCCGTTGTAGTTTTGTTTAAGGAATTAATTATAAATCAAAGACTATTGCAGATGCATTTGGATGAAGTGTTTGCTATCGATCAAGGACCGCCATGATTTGGAGACGCACTTGAAGCGCAACAACGACTTCACCGGTAGACGGCAGAGGACTTCTATAGTGACTCTTTCTTGTTGAAGAAACATGCTCCTTCGACTTGTAGAGTGTCTGTTAAAATGTAGCATATTGATGGACATTGTTGAGGTTCGATTTCACGTAAAAATGGAGCCCTTAGAACTTCATTAGAATAACAGTAATAACAACGAGAATTAGAGAATATCAAACGAAAAAAATAACCACGAAAACCAAGCATAAGATGGATATAACAACGCGCGTCCGATTGCTCGACTATGATAAAAATAGTCTAGAGAGAATTTGACAGAGTTTCGACTAATTTTGCTATGAGAGTCTAGATGGCGAAAATGGAGCCCCAGACCTCTATTTATAGACAGGATAGGGCCTGGGGTGAGGGTTCTAACCCTAGCTGCCGAGCGTCAACGGTTCGCCGCTGATTTCGGAACGGTTGCGGATTTCTCGGGGCGGTTAAGGCTGCAACGGTCGAGCGCCGCCATGCTGCTAGGGTTTCGTTCTTCAAGAGTTCCTCGCCACCGACCATCTCGCCTCCTCGTTCTCGAGGCTTTGATCTCCTCGGTGTAGAGGTCTGAACTTAGACTTATTTTGCTGCATCGTCTGGCTTTTGAGGTCGGCCCCTCGTGCTGGGCCGTTCGTGTGGGCTAAAGTAGTTAATAGGCCTGGGCCTCGTGGGCCTGGCCCCAACAATAGCCCCTTTTGGTTTCGGGGTCTGCGCGGGGCAGGCCGTGGAACCAAAACTACGAGTTGAGATTCGATACAGAGTGCGTGAAATTGAGGTGTCCAAGAGACTATCCTCGGGCACGGGAGATACTTCCTGAGAGAATAACTCCGCTAGGGAGTGGTCGGGATACCACTCCGGGTCAGTACGAAGGTTCCTGGGGAGCGCAAGCGTACGACCATGCAGGGAATACCGGGGAATTGCCCTGTGGGCTAAGGCGTGAGTCCGGGGGTCACGCGGGGTAGAACTATTCCGGGGAATGTTCTCTTGCACGGAGCGGGGCTCTCGCGCGTGCACTCTGTTTTGGCTCCGTAGAGCGCTAGTGGGGTGAGTTATAGCGGATCGTAGGACACATGGTGAGTTCCCATGGGGAGTTCTCATATTCCCGTAGAAGGTGTCGATCGCGTTATAGTTCCTCCCTCTATGGATGTGGTCACTTGTAGCGTTTTACGTATGGGTTGCACTCGAGGGTTCGAGAGCATCGTAATCGATTCGATTTAATCCTCGGTGTCGAGGAATTTCTTTTAGCAGTTTGTGACTTTGCCGCCCAGTGGATGGCATGGTTGTAATTAGGTGGAACTTTGGGGGCGGTTTAGAGCAGTTGAACGGTTTATGTTGTATATATAGTCGATCGCCGCCTGTTTCATCACTTTCGTTCTTCTGATCTTTCAACTGCCATCTCCCGCTTCCTGTGCCTTTGTCTTCTCCGACGACTGCGATCGTGCCGCTTGGAAAGTTACTCCGACGTTCCCTTCTCCTCTACTATTCCGTATATTGATAAGGTACGAATCTTGTCTTGCGTGTTCCTCCTTCTCTCGTTGACATTGAGTTTCGGTTGCTTGCTCTTTAATTTTTTCGTGCTTTTCGCTATTCTGGGGGTTGATTGGTCGAGTGATTCTGGGGTAGTGGTCGTCGGTCGTGGGCGACATGTTGCGTATTTATAGACCTCGATTGCTGATTTCCGGTAGGCTTTGTGTTGTGGGTTGCTTGGGTTTTGATAGTGTGCTCGTAATATGGTTTGCAATCGAATGTTGAATTTAGGCGTAGTTAGTTTGTTCAGGATTTCGCCCTCTTTGATTGCTCCATGGGTACTGCGCCTTAGAGGTTTTGATACGCCCTGCAAGTTGCTTTCCTTTACTTTCTGAACAGCCCATGGATGTGAAAATGCATTGTCTTTTCTCCTCCCATCGTTTGATATGTGTGATGTTGCCTTTGGTTGCGTCATGCTTTCTTGATTCGCCGGTTGCATGCATGTCGTGTTCGGTTCTGGCGTGCACTATGTTTGGCTTTCTTTCTCTTTTTACGTTGTACTTGGTTCTCGAGGTCTTTTTCCCTAATCGTTCGTTTGCGTGTGTGCGTTTAATTTCTTTTTCTTGATTTTGTGGGAGACCTCCGTTTTTCTTTTCCAATTTTCGTACGTTCGTTTCTGGTGTGCTTGTAGTTATTAGGCAGTGATGGCGTCGGTTGAGATCGTCATGGATCCCTCCTCGTCTTCCGGATCGACAGAGGTTCGGGCCGCACAGTCACTTGGTCACGAGGCCCACTCTTCGGGTAACGAGGGGGGGAGGCTCGATGCTGACCCGCCCGTAATGGACCTCGACCCCGAGGAGGTGTCCGAACACGAGGAGATGGGTCATGATACCGAAGAGGAGGGGGATGAGAGTGAGAGTGAGAGTGAGAGCGAGGACTCCTACCATCCAATAGAGAGGGACATGTCCTTTGTCCAGAAGGATCAGATAAAGCCCGACGATCCGGTTCGGTTGGCGGTGTCTATCGCCACCGCGGATGCCGTGACTCGATATTCGGTGGGGGTCGCTTGTCATAGGATGAAATATACTCTTCCCTCGCCGATGGACCGATGTTGTTCCCCTCCACGAATCGATGAGGTGGCCTTCTACCTACCGGTCATCAGATACGGCATTGGATTTCCACCGCACGCCTTTTTCAGTGCGGTGCTTCTTTCCTATGGGCTAGCTCCCTTCCAGATAGCTCCAATCAGTTGGTGCCATATGCTCGGCACACTCCTCGTATTTTTCGACGTGGGGCTCGGTATACCGACGCTTAGGGAGTGGCATTTCCTATACCGCCTCGCTAGGTACGAGGCGGGTTACTTCTTATTTTCAAAGAGGGATTCTCTGCACGAACCGATGATCACGAAGTGCGCTCAGAATACCCCCAAGTGGAAGAATCTCTGGATATGGGCTACGATGAGCCATACCGAACCTGAATTTTTGACAGAGGGCGGAGTGCCTATGAGTGCGAAACTCTCTTTAAGTGTACTTTTCAACTATTGCTTCTCGGCTTCTGATGCTTCTGTTTTCTTTTTTTTTTTTTTTTGATTTGCAGGGTACAAACAGCCAATTCTCACCACCGAAGAGTCCGAGCGGATTGACATAGCCTTTTCTCGGACGAATCGCGAGTTTAATTCGGTTCGAGGGAAAAGATTCGTCGGTGCCGAGTACTGGACTAACGCAGCAGGGAAGAAAGAGTTGCTTCCTGCAGACATGGCCGGTTTCAATCCTTCTGACCTCCTCGCGGCGATGCACGCCCAAAAGCGGGAGAGGGAAATGAGCTCCTCGGGACCGACTGAGGAGCAACCTCCAACCAAGAAGCAGACCACTGCGGCGACTCGGGCGTCTGCACCCGTGCGTACTGTGGATGCCTCGAGCTCGGGGCCCGTGACCCGACAAACCGAGGTGGTAGCCCCGAGTCGCCCTCCAACTGCTCCTGTTCCTCCGACCCGCACGTCTCCGCCGCCGAGGCGATCTGACCGGAGGAAGAAAAAGCAACTTGCCGAGGGGGATGACTCCCGGGCCCGATCCATCTCCTCGGAACAGAGGAGTCTCGACGTTGTCTTGGGCAGCCCAGGAGCCGGCGCTGACATTGCCTCTTCGACCTCCGCCTATGCCATCTATGTGAAGAAGATGTTGGATGGAGAGATCAAGGCGGAGGATTTTGACAGCGCCTTCGCGCGAGAGAACTTTCTGATAGAGGAGAGGCTTCAAGCGGTAAGGCTTCGTCCTTCGGTCTCGACCCTTTTCCTCGTATTTGTCGTTTATTTAATCTTCATGTTTTGCAGACTACTTGGGAGTTCGCCATTTACGGCGAGAAGCTGGTGAAGTCCCTCGACTCTGCCAGTCGGGGAATCGGTCAGTCGAGGAGGGAGCTCGAGACCGAGAGGAAGAAGAGAGAGGAAATTGCGGGTAAACTCACGCAAGTTTCCTCTGAACTTCACGAGGAGCGCCTCAGGAGCGAGGAGCAGCGCAGAAAATACAAAGAGTTGAAGAAGGACCGCGCTGCTCTATCGACTCGCTGCAAGGAGCTCGATGGCGAGCTTAAGAGGGCCATGGATGAGTTCGAGGCCAAATTTGGGAAGAAGGAGGAGGAACTGGAGGCCTTCAAGGTCCGGTTTCGAAGGGCTCAGGAGGAGAGAGCCGAGGAGCAGAGACGCCACGAAGCTGAGGTTGAAGCTCTGAAGGGGGGTACGGGGGTCAACATGGAGCTTTTGGTGGCGAACCCCTCCTTCAAAGAAACCTTCGACCTCCTCGTGAATATGGTGACCGGCTCCATCTGCGGCCTGGTCGGTCGGAGGTGCCCGGAGTTTGATTTGAGTAACATTACCCGCCCTCCGACCCCTCCTCAAGTTAATGTTGAGGCCGAGGTGGTCGTGACCGAGCCGGTGGTTGTCACCGGAGCTGAAGGGGTTGTGATCGAACCGGTGACAACCGAGGCTTGCACCGAAGACGCCGATGCCTCGCGAAGCCTTGAAGAGAGGGAGACCGACAGCTTCATCAATGAAGATGGTAGTGCGGAAGGTCAAAAGAAGGCCGAGGAGGAGGTCGCTACCGAGAAGTAGCTGTTTTCTGTTTTACTCTGTAATTTTGATAAACAATTCCTTTTGATGTACAATTTCACTACTGTTGCTTGTTCTTTACTTTCAATATGAATATCGACCGTGTCTGAGTATCCTCTGCATCGAATCGTTTTTGTTAATATTCGCGTATGCCGGTTTTGTACTTCGATTATCGATTGTCAAACTGCGACTTATTTGTTTGAGCAGTCGGCTCGACTTAGAAAAGCCTCGGGGGTCGTTGCCGAGCAGTCTAGCTCATCGACACCGAGCCCTTCACTTAGCTGCGAGAAGAGTAGCATGAGGTCAGGTTGGGCGATGCTCAAGTTAGTAAAGGTGTTATGAATATAAATGACAAAATGAAAAGGAATGAATAGGATAGGGATACGCGTATCTGTATACTAATGATAGTATTTCTTCAGGTGTTTGATGTTCCAGCTATTTTGTATCTTCCTTCCTTCTGATGTTTCTAGTTGGTAAGCCCCGTGTCCCACAACTTTGGACACTTTGTAGGGACCTTCCCAGTTAGGGGCTAGCTTTCCAGCTCCGGATTCTTTCATGTTTTGAAACACCCTTCTTAGAACTAGATCTCCTTCTTGGAAGCTCCTGAGCTTCAACTTCTTATTGTAGAACCTTTCTACCTGACGCCGCCTTCGAGAGGTTCTGATCGCGGCGTCTTCTCGTATCTTATCTATGAGTTCGAGGTTTTTCTCGAGTAAGTCAGTGTTCCTTGCTTCGTTCGCAAATTCTACTCTGGGACTATTGGCAACGATCTCGACGGGTGCTACCTGGGGTGAGGGTTCTAACCCTAGCTGCCAAGCATCAACGGTTCGCCGCTGATTTCGGAACGGTTGCGGATTTCTCGGGGCGGTTAGGGCTGCAACAGTCGAGCGCCGCCATGCTGCTAGGGTTTCGTTCTTCAAGAGTTCCTCGCCACCGACCATCTCGCCTCCTCGTTCTCGAGGCTTTGATCTCCTCGGTGTAGAGGTCTGAACTTAGACTTATTTCGCTGCATCGTCTGGCTTTTGAGGTCGGCCCCTCGTGCTGGGCCGTTCGTGTGGGCTGAAGTAGTTAATAGGCCTGGGCCTCGTGGGCCTGGCCCCAACAGACATGGAGAGGGTTTGCTTTCAATCTCGGAGATGGTCTGTTAAAATGCAGGAATGAACTTGGAGAGAATTTTTGCTTTCAATCTTCTACCACACAGTCTATTAATTAAAATACTACAATTGTGTAAGATTATCATTATGTAGATCAAATATTTATAAAAAATTTCCATACTAAATATGACTTTTTTCTACAACAACACAAGAATGCATGTGCATCGATAATAGAGTAATAGACCCTCTATCCAAGATCGGGCCAATTTCCTATTGGATTTTTAAAAAGTTGAATTTTTTTTAGGGATTTAAAAAGCTGTATTAAATGCCATATTTGGTATCAAAATCTTGGATAATTTTTTTGATGTACACAATAATAATCTTACATAATTTGTGGTAACTTACATCAAAGAATCATATCCTATAAAATTGGTATGCTTCATTTTAAATCCCCAGTGGAAGGAGATTGAAAGCAACTCTCCAAATCGAGGGAGATTGAATTTTTAATTATTTTAGTATATATTATTTATAATTATTTTATTGAATTTCTAATTATACATTTATATATAATTATAATAAAATCATTACATTCACTTTAAAAAATTAATATTTGACTCGATAATAAAATAAAAATTACAAAAGTTGTAATATAGATTACATATAAATACATTGAGTTATAAAGAGAAGTTGGTTTTCTCTATGAAAATAAGTGAAAATAAATACAAAATAAAAAGAGGAGTTGAATTTGTTTGCCAAAATAATTGTGAATTTGTAAAGAAAAAATAATTATGAATATTGAGCTAATTCGTAAAGAAAAAATAATTATGAATTTTGATGTAATTCTTATTTATTATTTTTAAACATTTATCTATCTATATCAATATATTTTATAGTAAAAAAAAATAGATTATTGAATCATGTGCCGCCAAGTGGCGGCATGAGATATGATGACCCATAGATTAGATAGAAAACATTGGTCTTCATCTTTGACACTCAAATTTTTTTTTATAAAATTTATTGCAACAAAATGCATGACATTTGTGCAAAAGTCATTGCTAGAGCCTTATACTAAAAAAAAAAAATTCCTTTTCTCTAAATTTCAATAATGAAGTTCTAGAGATTTAGATTTATACTCCCTCCTTCCATTATTATTAGTTCCATATTGAAAAGGCACAGAAATCAATGCATACGAGTGTAGTGAAATTAATAATTTATTAGTGAGGGAAAAAAGTAATTATTTTAGAAAATGAGACTAACAAATGGGATAGATTAAAAAGTTATGTGTGACTAATAAAATGAGAATAAATTACACAACATTTGAAGGGTATTCAAGCATAATAATTTGTTTGTGAAAGGAGGAAGCATGTCACTGGAGTCTTATAATACTGCAGAAAATTCAAGTTCTTTAGTCGATGATATAAGGACCCACTTATTCACACATGTATATATAGTGTCATGGATTAGTAAAACAAAATACGACGTAACAATATGTCATTCTTTTGGCGCTTACACGGAACAACAAATTAACTAAGTGAATTTGTGGGCTATGGAATGTGTTCAGAAAGAGATATTAAAGATCAATATTTAATATACGTGTTTTGTTCTCAGCGATGAAGTCAATCCTCTACAAAACTGTTATGGAAGTAAGCCACGCTAAAACGAAATTCTATTTTCTGAATCATCTTTAGAGCTTTTTTTATATATGTGATATGGACTCTTAACAAGTCTTAGAAATGTCGTACAAATTCCAAGTATTATTAATCCCAATGAAGCTAACAAAAAGGTTGGCATCGAAAATGGCGTGACTGGATATGGATCTCAAAGACTGTTCAGATGCATTTGGATGAAATGTTTGTTGTCGATCAAGGACCGCCATGATTTGGAGACGCACCTGAAGCGCATCAACGACTTCAACGGCAGGGGACTTATATGGTGACTCCTTTTTGTTGAAGCAACATACTCATTCGACTTGGAGAGTGTCTGTTAAAATATAGCATATTGATGGACATGGAGAGGGTTGCTTTCAATTTCGGAGATGGTCTGTTAAAATGCTAGAATGGTATTGGAGAGGGTTTTTGCTTTCAATCTCCTTCCACACGGTCTATTGATTAAAATACTACAATTGTGTAAGATTATTATTGTGTAGATCAAATATTTATCCAAAATTTTCATAATAAATATGACTTTTTCCTACAACAGCATCGATAATAGGGTAATAGACCATCTATCCAGGATCGTACAAATTGCCTATTGGCTTTCTAAAAAGTTGAATTTTTTTAGGGATTTAAAAAGCTGTATTAAATTTCATATTTGGTATGAAAATTTTGGATAATTTTTTGCTGCACACAATAATAATCTTACATAATATGTGGTAACCTACATCAAAGAATTATATCCTACAAAATTGGTATACTTTTTTTTTAAACCCCGAGTGGAAGGAGATTGAAAGCAACTCTCCAAATCGAGGGAGATTGAATTTTCAATTATTTTGATATATATTATTTATAATATTTTTTATTGTATTTTTAATTATATATTTATATATAATTATAATAAAAACATTACATTCACTTTAAAAAATCAACATTTGATTCTATAATAAAATACAAATTACAAAAGTTGGAATATAAATTACATATAAATACATTGAGTTATAAAAAGAAGTTGAATTTCTATATGAAAATAAATGAGAATAAATACAAAGTAAAAAAGAGGAGTTGAATTTGTTGGCCAAAATAATTATGAATTTGTAAAGAGAAAATAATTATGAATATTAAGCTCAATTTGTAAAGAAAAAATAATTATGAATTTCGATGTAATTCTAATTTATTATTTTTAAATATTTATCTATACTTTATATCAATATATTTTATAGTAAAATAAATAGATTATTGAATCATGTGCCGCCAAGTAGCGTCATGAGAGAGGATGACCCATAGATTGAGTAGAAAACATTGGTCTTCAACTTTGACACTCATTTTTTTTTAAAATTTATTGCAACAAAATGCATGACATTTGTGCAAAAGTCATTGCTAGAGACTTATATTAAAAAAGAAAACTCATTTTCTCTAAATTTCAATAATGAAGTTCTAGAGATTTAGATTTATACTCCCTCCATCCCTTATTATTAGTTCCATATTGAAAAGGCACAGAAACCAACGAATGCGAGTGTAGTGAAATTAATAATTTATTAGTGAGTGTGAATAAAGTAACTATTTTAGGAAATGAGACTAACAAAATATGATAGATTAAAAATGTACGTGAGACTAATAAAATAAGACATAATTACACAAAATTTGAAGGGTATTCAATAAGAAGAATTTGTTTGTGAGTCTTATAATACTGCAAAAAATTCAAGTTCTTTAGTCGATGATATAAGAACCCACTTGTTCACACATGGATATAATGTGTCATGGATCAGTAAAACAAAATGCGACGAAACAATATGTCATTCTTTTGGCGCTTACACCGAGCAACAAATTAACTAAGTGAATTTGTGGGCAATGGAATGTGTTCAGAAAGCGAAATTAAAGATCAAAATTTCATATATGTGTTTATCATATTGTGTTTTGTTCTTAGCGATGAAGTCAATCATCTACAAAACCATCATGGAAGTAAAGTCACCTTAAAATGAAATTCAGTTTTCTGAATCATTTTTAGAGCTTTTTTTAATATATGTGATAACGACTGTAAACAAATATTAGAAATATCATACAAATTCAAAGCATTATTAATCCCAATGAAGCTAACAAAAACGGTAGCATCGAAAATGGCGTGGCTGGACATGAATCTCAAAGACCGTAGCTGATGCATTTGGATGAAGTGTTTGTTTTTGATCAAGGACTGCCATGATTTGGAGATGCACCTGAAACGCATCAACGACTTTACCGACAGACGATAGATGACTTCTATGGTGACTCCTTATTGTTGAAGTAACATGCTCCTTCGACTTGGAGAGTGTTTGTTAAAATGGAGAGTGTCAGTTAAAATGTAGCATATTGATAGGCATGGAGAGAGTTGCTTTCAATCTCAGAGATGGTCTGTTAAAATGCAGGAATGGACTTGGAGAGGGTTTTTGCTTTTAATCTCCTTCCACACGGTCTATTAATTGAAATACTACAATTGTATAAGCTTATTATTGTGTTGATCAAATATTTATCCAAAATTTCCACACTAAATATGGTTTTTTCCTACAACACAGGAATATGCATCGATAATAGAGTAATAGACCCTCTATCCAGGATCGTGCCAATTTCCTATTGTCTTTTTAAAAAGCTAATTTTTTTGAGGGATTTAAAAAGTTGTATTAAATGCCATATTTGGTATGAAAATTTTGGATATTTTTTGCTGCACACAATAATATTCTTACATAATATGTGGTAACCTACATCAAATAATCATATCCTACAAAATTGGTATACTTCAGTATAAATCCTCAATGGACGGAGATTGAAAGCAATTCTCCAAGTCATGAAATATGGACTCTAAACAAGTCTTAGAAATGTCATACAAATTCCAATTATTATTAATCTCAATGAAGCTAACAAAAACATTGGCATAAAAAATGGCGAGACTGGACATAGATTTCAAAGACTGTTGCAAATGCATTTGGATGAAGTGTTTGTTGTCGATCAAGGACCGCCATAATTTAGAGACGCACCTGAAGCGCATCAACCACTTCACCGACAGACGACAGATGGCTTCTATGGTGACTCCTTATTGTTGAAGCAACATGCTCCTTCGACTTAGAGAGTGTCTCTTAAAATGTAGCATATTGATGGACATGGAGAGGGTTGCTTTCAATTTCGGAGATGATCTGTTAAAATGCAGGAATGGACTTGGAGAGGGTTTTTGCTTTCAATCTACTTCCAAACGGTCTATTAATTAAAATACTACAATTGTATAAGATTACTATTGTGTAGATAAAATATTTATAAAAAATTTCTATACTAAATATGGTTTTTTCCTACAACAACACAAGAATATGCATCGATAATAGAGTAATAGACCCTCTATCCAGGATCGTGAAAATTTTCTATTAGCTATTTAAAACGCTAATTTTTTTTAGGGATCTAAAAAGCTGTATTGAATGTCATATTTTGTATGAAAATTTTGGATAATTTTTTGTTGCACATAATAATATACGTGGTAACGTACATCAAAAAATCATATCCTACAAAATTGATATACTTCATTTTAAATCCTCAATGGAAGGAGATTGAATGCAATTCTCCAAGTCGTGGGAAATGGACTCTAAACAAGTTTTAGAAATCCCATACAAATTCCAAGTATTATTAATCCCAATGAAGCTTACAAAAACGTTAGCATCGAAAATGACATGACTGGACATGGATCTCAAAGAATGTTTCAAATGCTTTTGGATGAAGTTTTTGTTGTCGTTCAAGGACCGAATGGATTTGGAGACGCACCTGAAGCGCATCAACGACTTCACCGACCGACGGCTGATGACTTCTATGGTGACTCCTTATTGTTGAAGCAACATGCTCCTTCGACTTGGAGAGTGTCTGAAATAATGTAGCATATTAATGGACATGGAGATGGCTGATTTCAATCTCCGAGATGGTCTATTAAAATGCAGGAATGGACTTGGAGAGGGTTTTTGCTTTCAATCTCCTTTCACGCGATCTATTACTTAAAATACTACATTGTGTAAGATTATTATTGTGTAGATAAAATATTTATCCAAAATTTCCATACTAAATATGGCTTTTTCCTACAACAACACAGGAATATGCATCGATAATAGAGTAATAGACCCTCTATCCAGGATCGTGCAAATTTTCTATTAGCTTTTTAAAAAACTAATTTTTTTTGAGGGATTTAAAAAGTTGTATTAAATGTCATATTTTGTATGAAAATTTTGGATAATTTTTTGTTGCACACAATAATAATCTTTCATAATATATGGTAAACTATATCAAAGAATCATATACTACAAAATTGATATACTTCATTTTTAACCTCAATGGAAGGAGATTGAAAGCTATTCTCCAAGTCGAGGAATATGGACTCTAAACAAATCTTAGAAATGTTATACAAATTCCAAGTATTATTAATCCCAATGAAGCTAACAAAAACGTTGGCATAAAAAATGGCGTGACTGGAGATGGATCTCAAAGACTATTTCAAATGCATTTGGATTAAGTGTTTGTTGTCGATCAAGGACATCCATGATTCGGAGACTCACGTGAAGCGCATCAACGACTTCACCGACAGACGGCAGATGACTTCTATGGTGACTCCTTATTGTTTAAGCAACATGCTCCTTCGACTTGGAGAGTGTTTGTTAAAATATAACATATTGATGGACATGGAGAGGGTTGCTTTCAATCTCGGAGATGGTCTGTCAAAATGCAGGAATAGACTTGGAGAGTGTTTTTGCTTTCAATCTCCTTCCACACGGTCTATTAATTGAAATACTACCATTGTGTAAGATTATTATTGTGTAGATCAAATATTTATACAAAATTTCCATACTAAATATTGCTTTTTCCTACAACCCAGGAATATGCATCGATAATAGAGTAATAGACCCTCTATCCAGGATCGTGCCAATTTTCTTTTAGCTGTTTAAAAAGCTAATTTTTCTTGGGGGATTTAAAAAAGCTGTATTGAATGTCATATTTGGTATGAAAATTTTGGATAATTTTTTATTGCACACAATAATAATCTTACATAATATGTGGTAACCTACATCAAAGAATCATATCCTACAAAATTGGTATACTTCATTTTAAACCCTCAATGGAAGGAGATTGAAAGCAATTCTCCAAGTCGTGGGATATGGACTCTAAACAAGTCTTAGAATTCTCATAAGAATTCCAAGTATTATTAATCCCAAAGAAGCTAACAAAAACGTTAGCATCGAAAATGGCGTGACTGGACATGGATCTCTAAGACTGTTGCAAATACATTTGGATGAAGTGTTTGTTGTCGTTCAAGGTTCGCCAGGATTTGGAGACGCACCTGAAGCGCATCAACGACTTCACTAACAGACGACATATGACTTCTATGGTGAGTCATTGTTGAAGCAACATGCTCCATCGACTTGGAGAGTGTCTGTTAAAATGTAGCATATTGATGGACATGGAGAGGGTTGCTTTCAATCTCAGAGATGGTCTTTTAAAATGCAAGAATGGACTTGGAGAGGGTTTTTGCTTTCAATCTCCTTCCACACGGTCTATTAATTGAAATACTACAATTTTTTAAGATTATTATTGTATAGATCAAATATTTATACAAAATTTCCATACTAAATATGGCTTTTTCCTACAACAACACATGAATATGCATCGATTATAGAGTAATAGACCCTCTGTCCAGGATCGTGCCAATTTTCTATTAGCTGTTGAAAAAGCTAATTTTTTAGGGATTTAAAAAGCTGTATTGAATGTCATATATGGTATGAAAATTTTGGATAATTTTTTATTGCACACAATAATAATCTTACATAATATGTGGCAACCTACGTCAAAGAATCATATCCTACAAAATTGGTATACTTCAGATTGAAAGCAATTCTACATGTCGTGGGATATGGACTCTAAACAAGTCTTAGAAATCTCATACAAATTCCAAGTATTATTAATCCCAAAGAAGCTAACAAAAACATTCGCATCAAAAATAGCGTGACTGGACATGGATCTCAAAGACTGTTGCAAATGCATTTGGATGAAGTGTTTGTTGTCGTTCAAGGACCGCCAGGATTTGGAGACGCACCTGAAGCGCATCAACGACTTCACCAACAGACGACAGATGACTTCTATGGTGAGTCCTTATTGTTGAAGCAACATGCTCCATCGACTTGGAGAGTGTCTTTTAAAATGTAGCATATTGATGGATATAGAGATTGTTGCTTTCAATCTCATAGATGGTCTTTTAAAATGCAGGAATGAACTTGGAGAGGGTTTTTGCTTTCAATATCCTTCCACGCGGTCTATTACTTAAAATACTACAATTGTGTAAGATTATTATTGTGTAGATCAAATATTTATCCAAAATTAACATACTATGTATGGCTTTTTCCTACAACAACAAAAGAATATGCATCGATAATAGAGTAATAGACCCTCTATCCAGGATCGTGCAAATTTTCTATTGGCTTTTTAAAAAGCAGATTTGTTTGAGGGATTTAAAAAGCTGTATTAAATATCATATTTGGTATGAAAATTTTGGATAATTTTTTGTTGCACACAATAATAATCTTTCATAATATATGGTAACCTACATCAAAGAATCATATCCTGCAAAATTGGTATACTTCATTTTAAACCCTCAATGGAAGGAGATTGAAAGCAATTCTCCAAGTCGTGGAATATGGATTCTAAACAAGTCTTAGAATTGTCATACAAATTCCAAGTATTATTAATCCCAATGAAGCTAACAAAAAACGTTTGCATAAAAATTGCGTGACTGGACATGGATCTCAAAGATTGTTTCAAATGCATTTGGATTAAGTGTTTGTTGTCGTTCAAGGACATCCATGATTTGGAGACGCACCTGAAGCGCATCAACGACTTTACCGACAGACGGCAGATGACTTCTATGGTGACTCCTTATTGTTTTAGCAACATGCTCCTTCGACATGGAGATTGTTTGTTAAAATGTAACATATTGATGGACATGGAGAGAGTTGCTTTAAAACTCAGAGATTGTTTGTTAAAATGCAGGAATGGACTTGGAGAGGGTTTTTGCTTTCAATCTCCTTTCACACGGTTTATTAATCAAAATACTACAATTGTGTAAGATTATTATTCTTTAGATCAAATATTTATCCAAAATTTACATACAAGATATGGTTTTTTCCTACAAAAACACAGGAATATGCATCGATAATAGAGTAATAGATCCTCAATCTAGGACCCACTTATTCACACATGGATTAGTAAAACAAAATGCGACGGAACAATATGTCATTCTTTTGGCACTTACACCGAGCAACAAATTAACTAAGTGAATTTTTGGGCTATGGAATGTGTTCAGAAAGGGATATTAAAGATCACAATTTCATATATGTGTTTATCATATAGTGTTTTATTCTCAGCGATGAAGTCAATCCTCTACAAAACTATCATGGAAGCAAGCCTCGTTAAAACCAAATTCTGTTTTCTGAATCATTTTTAGAGATTTTTTTAAATATGTGATATGGACTCTAAACAAGTCTTAAAAATGTCATACAAATTCCCAGTATTATTAATTTCAATGAAGCTAACAAAAATTTTGGCATAAAAAATGGCGTGACTGGACATGGATCTCAAAGACTATTGAAGATGTATTTGGATGAATTGTTTGCTGTCGATCAAGGACCGCCATGATTTGGAGACGCACCTGAAGCACATCAACGGCTTCACCGACAGACGACATAAGACTTCTATGGTGACTCCTTCTTGTTGAAGCAACATGCTCCTTCGACTTGGAGAGTGTTTGTTAAAATATAGCATATTGATGGACATGGAGAGAGTTGCTTTCAATCTCGGAGATGGTATGTTAAAATGCAGGAATGAACTTGGAGAGGGTTTTTCCTTTCAATCTCCTTCCACATGTTCTATTAATTAAGATACTACAATTGTGTAAGATTATTATTGTGTTGATCAAATATCTATGCAAAATTTCCATGCTAAATATGCCTTTTTCCTACACCAACATAGGAATATGCATCGATAATGAGTAATAAACCCTCTATACAGGATCGTGCCAATTTTCTATTAGCTTTTTAAAAACCTGTATTTTTAAGGGATTTAAAAAGCTGTATTAAATGCCATATTTGGTATGAAAATCTTACATAATTTGTGGTAACCTAAATCAAAGAATCATATCCTATAAAATTGGTATGCTTCATTTAAACCCTCAGTGGAAGGAGATTGAAAGCAACTCACCAAGTCAAGGGAGATTTAATTCTTAATTATATATTTATGTATAATTATAGTGAAAATATTACATTCACTTTAAAAAATTAATACTTGATTTGATAATAGAATACAAATTACAAAAGTTGGAATATAAATTACATATAAATACATTGAATTATAAATAGAAGTTGAATTTCTATATGAAAATAAGTGAGAATAAATACAAAGTAAAATAGGAGTTGAATTTGTTTGCCAAAATAATTATGAATGTGTAATGAAAAAATAATTATGAATATTGAGCTCTATTTGTAAAGAAAAAATAATTATGAATTTTTATTTATTAATTTTAAATATTTATCTATAATTTATATCAATATATTTTATAGTAAAAAAATAGATTATTGAATCATATACCGCCAAGTGGCGGCATGAGATAGGACAATCCATAAATTGGGTAGAAAACAGTGGTCTTCATCTTTGACAGTCAATTTCTTTTTTTTAATTTATTGCAACAAAATGCATGACATTTGTTCAAAAGTCATTGTTAGAGCCTTAAATTAAAAAAGAAAATTCATTTTCTCTAAATTTCAATAATGAAGTTCTTGAGATTTTGATTTATACTCCCTTCGTCCTTTATTATTAGTCTCATATTGAAAAGGCACAAAAACCAATGCATGCGAGTGTAGTGAAATTAATAATTTATTAGTGAGTGTGAAAATATTAAGTTACTGTTGAGGTTCGATTTACGGAAAAAATAGAGCTCTTGGAACTTCGTGAAATAATAACTAATAACAACAAGATTTCCAATCACTACAACGTAATATTAAAAGAAAGATACAAAAATACAGTAACGGAACAATGATTTTATTCAATAATGGTAGTGAATTCAGCAGCGTAATAGTATATTTTTTTAGTGCGTAAAAAAGATACAAAATGTGGACTCTATACCTCTATTTATAGGCAATACGAGGTGAGGAGTCGTTTGAACTAACCTTAAAACCAAGCAGTTCCTGCTCGCCGATGGCTCCCGAAATATTTGTGGTTGGTTAGGGTTCTTAACGGTGGCGTGCCGCCAGGATTCTAGGGTTTCCACGTCGGGCTACTCGACACTGACCTCTTCAAGTGGTCGATACCGAGGTGTTAAGCGTGTCGGTGACGATCTCTAGACTTGGGCGTTTTCAGGCCTTCCATCACTCCGGGTGGGCCTGCTGCTTTAGTCTAATCGTCACTTGGGCCTCGTGGACCTGGCCCCAACAGTTACTATTTTAGGAAACGGGACTAACAAATGGGTTAGACTAAAAAGTTATGTGAGACTAATAAAATCCGTCAGGATTACACAACATTTGAAGGGTATTCAAGCAGAACAATTTGTTTGTGAAAGGAGGAAGCATGTCACTGGAGTCTTATAATACTGCAGAAAAAGAAAGTTTTTTAGTCGATGATATAAGGACCCACTTATTCACACATGGATATATTGTGTCATGGATTAGTAAAACAAAGTGTGACGGAGCAATATGTCATTATTTTGGCACTTACACCGAGCAACAAATTAACTAAGTGAATTTATGGGCTATGGAATGTGTTCGGAAAGGGATATTAAAGATCACAATTTCATATATGTGTTTATCATATTGTGTTTTGTTCTCAGCGATGAAGTCAATCCTCTACAAAACCATCATGGAAGTAAGCCACGGTAAAATGAAATTCTGTTTTCTGAATCTTTTTTAGAGCTTTTTTTATATATATGATATGGACTCTAAACAAGTCTTTGAAATATTATACAAATTTCAAGTATTATTAATCCTAATGAAGCTAACAAAATGTTGGCATCGAACAAACCATCAATCATTCAATAAACAGCCACATGGCATACTTGTGGGTCTTCTGCGTTAAAAGGTGGAATACCTACTATGAGCTCGAACAGGATAACCCCTACAGACCACCAATCAGCTGTTGCGCTTGAAAATTTAAAAAAAAAAAAAAACAAGCAAACATTAGAGTAGATTGAAACACTAGAACGTGAATAAGAATCAAGTACTTTGACATTTGTTCATGATATGAAGCAGAATCTTGAGTTTGTATCAAAAGACGGATACATTGGCAGGAACATGCTTGAGCCTATTAGCCGTGGGCCGTGGCATGATTTAATTTTTAATTAAGTTTGATTTTAATTTAAGTTATTTATTTCCCAGATTTGATTATTTATTTTCCTAGATATTTGAGTATCATTTATATTAGGATAGATATCCTAATAATAATTGGATTAGATTTTATTTGAGTTTTATTTAAGTTGAGTTGTTTTTTTTGTTTTTCATAAAGAATAAAATTATTATTCTGGAAACGTTTATTCGTTTGGACACATCTCATACGTGATTAGAGTTCTGCTTCTATCAGTTCAAGGTACGAAACAATTTTAGAAAGTTTACACAAGTATCCATATCCATATTAATGCAGACTCGTCTTTGTTGGAGTAGTCTCAATATAACTCGAGGAAGTAGTTCGAGTGGGTCGAGGAGACTAGTCCGGTTAAGTGGATCGAGCTGTGTAGGTCGAGAAACTCGAGGAGCAGTTCGAGTTAGATAGATATGGAAAATATATTGTGTATATCTTGTTTCCTTGTTGGACAAGAATTATCCTTATTGGTATTATATTTGGATAGGAATAAATCTATTATATAGATTTAGTTTTAGATATATCTTACCATATCTAGGTTTTATATTCCTTATGTGATTAGGAATACCTCCCTATAAATACCCCTGCTCCCCACCAATTGTAATTGGTCATACTTTGTAAATTTCTTCACCATAATAAAATCATCACCGGGGAGGCTTGAAGAGTGGACGTAGAGCTTACGCTCGAACCACTATAATTCTTTGTGTTCTTGTATTTTCTGTTAGTTATTTGTGTCACAATCGCTTCAATTCACAACAGTCTTCATGAATGCTTAAACAACTAAAGGATTATGAAGCATCAAACACATAAGTTTTCCCATCAAATAGACCACCTCTCATACTAAGACAACTCACATCACTCAAAACAACTATTTTATTAGTTGAATACATGAACTTAATTGTGAGAAATATTTACATAATAAAATAAAATATACCGTACGTGTGATGTCAATTTTGCAGCTCAAATAGATCACGCATGAATTATGAATAGAATCAAACTTGATGGTGAAGGAGCCGAAATATACCATTAATTATTTGTTTGGATATGAAGTGATGTTGAAGCATAGCACCAATATTCAACCTTTTTACTATATATGTGTGTGTTTGAAATCAGGTGTTTAGTTTGCCAGTTAAGCATGTAAGCCGTTGGAGTTTTGTTTAACGAATTAATTAAAGGAGTCTCTTTTTCTAATTAACCCCTTTTATCTTGTACACGAGTCAATCATGTCATTTACCTAATTAAACCCAAAACTGTAACAAATTATTTATGAGTCACATATTAACTACTTAGACATAATAACCAATATTTGTGAGTGTGAAAAATTTATCATTTTAAAAAAATTGTGACTAACATAATTGAACAAATGAAAAAGGAAAACGAGACTAATATAGTGAGACATAGTGAGTATATTGTACCCGTCTCATGTATATACAAACTATCAATTAATTCATTAATTATATTAAAAAAAATATATAGCTTATGGCATGAACAGTAATATAGTACTCCCTCCATCCCACCCGAATTATTACGCTTACTTAATTAATTGGACGTCTTAATTGAATTGTTATGTTTCTAAAAATGACAATTTTTTTCACACTCAAATAATAAAATATTAATTCCACTTATAATCAGCGTCTTTAATATTCTTGCCGAAAAGAAGTGTAATCATTATGGTGGGAGGGAGGTAGTATTTTTTAAAAACAGAGGACAACATTTTTGTTATTAATTTTTTGTTTTGTATTTCATGAAATAAAAACTCTACACATAATAAAAAGTTATAGGGAATTAGGCATAACCCTATATATTATATTTGGACCTTACACACTTGATTTGAAAAGAAAAATGAACCCTAAAAAATAACAAACTAATTAAAGGCCATGCATGCATCATGAAGCATAGATGTTGATGAGAGATAAAGCGTTGCTGGTCATGTGCGCCACATTCACAATCTTCCCACGCGCCGCCGCCTTCGCGCCGCCGGCCAACCCCTCCATGCACGTGTCCTCGTCCGTCAAGGCGGCGCTCACCCACGTCTGCACGTCACTCATCACCATCTCGAAGTTGGACCCATTATTCATCTGCTTCATCTCCTCCATTGATTTCTTCAGCTGGTCAACCGACTCGCTCAGCACCTCCAAGCAGTCCCGCATGGCGCCCGCCTCGCGGGGCGTCATGCCGGAGGCGTGGGAGAGCTTGGCCATGTCGGCGGAGGTGGAGCGGGCGGTGTCGAGGCTGACAGAGAGGGCGGTGTGGGCGAGGAGCCTGTGGTTTTGGTTGATGAGGGCGGCGTGGGAAGAGAGGGAGGAGTAGCAGAGTTTGGGGTAGGTGGTGGCGGAGCAGGATTTCCGGATGAACTCTGTGTTGGTGGAGGCGGCGGCGGCTGAGGAGGAGGAGGAGAGAAGTGCTACCACCATTAGAGAAAGAGCTCCTAATATGGAGTTTGATGAATGTGTTTCCATATTTCCAAAGGGATGTGTGTGTGTGTGTAAGTAGTTAGTTTAGGGTGTTGAAATATTTGGAACAAAATGATGTATATATATAGAGATAATTTAAATGGATATTGGTATATAGTTTTTTTTTTTATTATTATTTATCATTGCAGGCATGCCTAACATGCTTGTGGAAGTATGGAAGTGTTAGCAAAAAAAAAGGTGAGTCATATCATTAATGTGTGCTTCCTTCATGAAATTAATATTAAATTTGCCATCTATATTTTTATATATAATAATATTTAATTTTATTTGTAGGTCATTAATAAATTATTTAGTTTATTAATTAATTATGAGGTTACTATTTCTATATATATATATAGATAATATAAATGATTATCTAATTGAATTAATTACATATAAGGTAAATATTATAATCATTAATAAATAGTCTATTTGATATTTTAAATATAAACCTATAAAGTTTATTGAATACACTACTACAAAATATGATTGTCCTAACAGGATTACCTGTCACTAAATAAAATTTATTGTGACACATGTTACTATGCTGACACTATTACATACTGTTGTCCAAAGAAGTGTCACTATAGGTTGGAGTCTTATAACAACAGTAATGGTGTCAAAATAGTTAACATATTATGACATTTTTATATGTTGGGAAAACAAATTTAAAGTTACAATCTTCCACTGTGAGTAAAGATATTTCACTTCACGTATTAATATGTTGGATTAAATTATTTTTGCCGACACCATATATTGTGAGTAAAGATACTTAAGCATTCTTTCTTTCCTGTTAGGAAAAGCTTGTTTACAAGCATAAAAAAGTCATATAATGATTATACTAACCGGATACATATTTTGTATACCAATTCACTGTCAACACCAATAAACAAAATTTATAATTAAACAAATAAATTTTAAGCAACATATTGAGAAACTACATTTATCGATCTCATAAATATTTTTAACAAAGTATCCAACTAACTTCATTAGTTGTTCATCATGCTATAAAAATATTAAACTTTACTAAAAGAGTAGCTAATACTCAAAAGAATGTATTGAAGCTACAACTAACGACCAACAAGCATCTCCGATCATTCTCTCCATAGTTGTACTGCAAATATCTTCGTCATTCACACATCGAAGGAATATGGCATGCCAGCTATACTTGATATCAAGTCTCCATGTGATAGAACATTTTATCCACCTCCAAACACGAACTCTATGCCTTGAATAGCTCTGCAGTAAATATTATGGATAGAAATAATAAAGGCATACCAATAATGAGGAATCGTTATTACATTAGAACTCAAAAGTGTAGCCGAGAACTTGACATATGTTTTAGTGGGATTTACCATTTGCTTAGATGTCCAACAATGTGACAAATGTTAAATATACAAAGTCTTTCACGAATGTAAAATACCAACCACAATTGCAAAAACATGACATAATTCATAAATACTTATGTTTCCCTGTATCATAATTTTGAATTTGATATGCAATATACGTAAAGAAAGACATAGTCGAACCATAAAACTAAACAAAAGCAACCAGGTCCAAAATGTGCCAAACATCAATTTCATGTAGATCTTCTTAACACTATAGACACGTGGTTCAGGTTTTACAATGAAAGATCCTAAGACAACTCCAAATAAAATAAGCAAATTGGAAATAAACATAAAATCATGTAGTTTAGTAGTGCAAGATAATCTCCAAGATACATCATGAATATTGTAATATGATCCATGTAAATGCAGGTGGTGATCCAAAGAGAGGACTAAAGCAAGCTTAAAGTGACTATAACAAGATATACTTCATTCATAAGTCCTTTATTTTTTTGCATTTGTTTTGTTGCCAAATTTGTCTTGGTTGGGTCAACCTTATACATACCATTATCCATGCACCTAGATATGTTTACCTTGTGATTTTAGTCAAATGAATCTAATGTATCTAGGACAATGGATAATCAGCCACTCCTTTTTATGCTAAATTTTTGTAGTTTAGAAATAATATCCTCTACATTATAAGTTCTTGGTAATGATGATTCAAATGTACAGCTAAGAAGATATGAAATAAAAGAAACAGACACCAAAATAAGAAAAAATAATA